>JAXIVH010000004.1:12803104-13030894 GCA_036785325.1 Urophycis tenuis | reverse complement strand
CTTTAAACAGAATATCGGAGAAAAACGGCAGACACAACGGAGAACTGAAACGCGCGTACTAATCTCGCTCATTATGCGTTTTCATTAAATCAAGGACCCAAACCATCTGTTTGCCGTTCCACGGAAATTGCCAGACGAGCAAAAGTAGGGAAACATGACCTTCAATGTCCTTCAGCAGGTCCTCCATCAGCAAGGTCAACCAACACCTAGCCACTTTCACATTTTCCCCCAATTGGTTTAGAATAATAATAAAGTGCATGCTTTACAATCCCTTAAAACAACCCTTTTTTATGTGACCATAACATTCCTTGTCCGTTGTTGACGAGCTGTTAACGCGAGCGTGCATGATGATATTCCATGTACACTCGTGTTAAATGACAAAGCGCGTGAGCACATCAATTTTGATTATTCCAATTCAGCTCATTTCAGTGCCTGCTAATGGCAGTAATTGCACATTGTACCGCCTGAGTGACAATCTGGCGTCGCCCCCTCATCAATCTATTTATTTTACATCCAGATTAATGGGCTGGTGGTGGTCCCCCTCTGACCCCTGCCACCCCCCCCCCCCCCCACCCCCCCCCCCCCCCCACGCGCTGCAGCCCCCCACCAGAGGATCCTGCCCCCCCCCCTTCTTCCACTGCATAGGATGGGGACAAGGATGGGTCGGGATGTGTGTGTGTGTGTGTGTGTGTGTGTAATGCCGTAAGTAGCCGCCATTGTGGAGAGCATTGAAATGAAAACATTGATTCAAAATCTGTTTTTTAATCGATCAACTAAAAAACTCATGGCAAACACAAATAACAAAAAAAAAAAAAACCTAGTTGAATTTAATTGTGTTGTTTAATATGCGTGTGTTCAACCAATGTACAATTCATACAGCACTGAAATAATAATAATTCAACAGCCGGATACGGGAACACAAGTTCCCGTATCTGAAGAACAAGAAGTAGGCCTGGATATTCTCTCAACAGAACCGAAGACTGAAAACACCCGTAGGCCTAGTGTTCTCGAGGTTGCCTCAAAGCCAGCTTCTGAATCCACGGCTTCTGCAGCTCAGAACCGACTCCAGAGGCCGCAGCGGCACTGACGTCTGGTGAATGAAGCACGCGACGCATCGCCAGTCGTCAGTGGGGACGACTGTGCCCCCCCAGCCCCCCGAGTCTTCCATCACACCTCGTTAACGTTCACTCAATTTCCTCCGCCACCGACTCGCACACAGCGCTAATGAGACTCCCGCGGTGCAAGAGTGCGCACATAGCTCCGAACGTGCTTTTGTTTTGCTCGCTCATTATACCTCCGAAATCAGGAGTTCTGTCGGATGGCGCAGGTAAAATCAGTGCTTTCGGAGATGCCGGTGTGCGTGTGTGTCATCATCGATTGAGGATTCCGCGGTGGCCGGCTGCGACCCGATGAGTATTCATGATCGTTACACATATGGCGGTGGTGTCATCACATCAAGCGGCAATTACGGGACCGCCAGCCTTTAAAGGGGTCACGTCAGATCTTTTTGGGGGTAATTTCGATCGAGCAGATTTAAGTCGTATTCTTCAACTGCATCACTTGACATTAGGCGAGTGAAGATTAGTTTTTAAATGTCACATTCATAAAACACTCTAAAAATTAATCTGATGAATGACAAATTTATGCCAGGCAAACTTTGCACCTCGATAAAAGCTTTTCCTTACGAGTGTGTGCGTGTTGTTAACGTAACAGCAAGTCGTAGAAGAGCCAAAAATGACACTACAGTAGACCTATGTGTGTACTTGACCAATTATGCTGCTGAGTAATGTGCCCTTCTGCTGCTATTATGCTCCACTGGCCGGGCACAGCTTTAAATACCGCTCTCTCTCTCATTGGTTCACGCTGGCTGTTGTCTCCTCTGAGAGTAAACATTTCTCCTAAAGTATCTGGCTCCACCATGATCAGCACAGTGGCTCCAGCTATACCCAGAATGTCTTCTCCTGCAATTTCCCTCCCATTTGCTACCTAGTTAGTTAGTTTGTAAGTTAGTTAGTTAATTAGTTACTTAGTAAATGAGTTAGTTAGTTGTTTACTAAATTAGTTAGTTAGTTAGTTAGTTAGTTAGTTAGTCAGCAGAGGGGCCTTCGCATCTCCTTACGTAACCAAAAAGACAATTCAAAGTAGCTGCTCCAGCAAAAGCCGTTCGTTCCTCGGGGCGTGTCTGAGATCGCTCTCTGCAGACAGACGCAATCGAGTGCAGCAGATGTCATTCATGTGAGGCGGGCGAAAAAAGAATAACATCCTCTAGCATGTTCTTCTTCTTCTTCTTCTTCTTCTTCTTCTTCTTCTTCTTCTTCTTCTTCTTCTTCTTCTTCTTCTTCTTCTTTGTCTTCTTCACATACATGAGGACACCATTTGAATGGTTGAATGGAATGCAAGTCGTGTGTGATATGCCCGGCGCAGTAAAATATCTGGAATGGGAGGGAGGGGAGACATTAAAGGAGAGGTGTATTAAAATTTAATGTGCAAAAGTCTCTGATGTTTTTTACATTTTAATACATTCATCCTTTGTGTCTGGTAAATTGCACAGCAATAAACCAGCTCATTGTTATAAAAAAAAAAAAAGAGAATGTTGGAATCTTACACCCAGATGAAAGTGCAAATTGAAAATGTATCAACCTCATAACAATGTATGAAATCCCCCGGGCAATATATTGAATATAACTTCACACACACATCCACTTCACAGTAGTCTGGGTCATATTCAGTTGAGAGATCATTGTTCATTAATTTGCTGTGTGTACAACTCGCCCAAGCCAACAGCACATTTATCAAATGAATGACACTTTTGGGTCCCACGTCAGCTTCCTAACATACAGCTCATTCATAATTCAATGTCACGCAAATGGCAAACGAGGAAAAATGCATACACTTAGAAACATCACAATCCACCAGAACATGCATTACTTAGGGATTTAACAAAAACAGCCCACACATGTTGACTCAGCCAACCCTTTCGTAGGTTGGCTCGGGTTCGGGTGTCGGGTCTTCATGACGGTCACGTGAATTCATTTGGCCGGAGTCCATTATAATGGCATGCGAGGCCGGACACCGGGAACCCGCAGCATCCGTGGTCCTGCCTTCAGCCACCTCCACGTGTGGCCGCTCTGCAACACGGCTGGCATGTGAGCGACAGGCCACCCCGCACAGCGAGAGATGCTCATGTCCCCTGTAGCCAAGCCTGCAGTCTCTCTCTCTGTCACTCTCCCTGTCTTTCTCTCCATCTGCCCCACCGCCCCTGTCTCAATCCCTCTCTCCCTCTCTCTCTCTCTCTCGTTTTCTCTATCAATTCTGTCCCCCCCCCCCCCCCCCCCCCCCCGACTCTCTCTCTCTCTCCATCCGCCCCTCTCTCTCACTCTCCATCTTTCTTTCTCCATTACAATCTCTCTTTTACAATCTCTCCACATCCTCATGTTTCCCTCCGCCTCTGTCTCTCCCACTCTCCTCCGCCTCTCCCTGACCGATCAAAGGCCGTTATAACATGTCTATTCAGAGGAAAGGTCAGAGTCACCGGAGCGCATCTCCTGACAACCATGCAACGTTACGGCTCACTGACACACACACACACACACACACACACACTGACACACACACACACACACACACACACTGACACACACACACACACACACACACACACACACACTGACACACACACACACACACACGCACACACACACTGACATTGAGAAACTACAACTTGTCACACTGGCATCGACGCACCCACACACAGTGCTGGTGCAGACACACCAGTGTTGACATTATGCCTGCAGTGTCAGCGTCTGATACTGGCGTCTACACCAGCCTACCGCACAGGGATGCATGCGTGGCATTGTTAATATTGAAGCATGTCTTCATGGATCATATATAACCTAGGTACATTTATACAGTGACACACGTCAACACTTTGTGACGCGGGTAAACTTAGAAGCGGTGAAACGTAGAATTCACTCTTGTTCGTGTGTTACTTGAAACTAATCACACTTCTGCAGGAGAGAGATGTGTAAGGGTCAACCATGCTGCTGCAGTGGAGCTGGTTTAGCGCCGCCCGCCACGCATGCTGGACCTGAGGACGGCTCCCTCAGGGCCCGTTCTGCTGAGGTGGGACTTTTTTATTAATGTTATTAGCGTTCCTTAATAGCAAAACCGCCCCCCCTGTGGAGGAGGGGGAAGAGGGGCTGAGTGGCGCTGGGAGTCTCGCACACGAGCAGTCATGGGGCCATGATAATGAGGTCCTTCCCTGCTTCTTCAGCGGGTGGGGGTACACCACCCAAAGTGTTCAAAGTCCCACCAGGAGTTAAGGGGGGGGGGGGGGGGGGGGCGGGGGGTCTCGGTAGGAGACTGGAGGCAGCGGTGGGTTCCTCCAGGACCGAGCTGTACCGGAACCAGCTTCACAAAGCCTTTTTTTATCGGTCTAAGTATTCAAACTCCGTATCTGCTTTGAGCCAGAAACGCCCAGGATGGCCGTTTAGTGATCCCCTCCGGCCAATAGAGCGGTCATCTTTATTCATGGCCGTATTGATTCCGCAGAGCTGATTATGTAATTATGAAAACACGGGGCGGACGGAGGCATAAATCGTGCTCCTCTTTCAGCTCCTCTGGGATGCTCCTCTCAGTCAGAAGGCCTCTAGCCTTCATCGCCTCCGTCACTGTCTGACCGTCAGAAGAAGTGCAGACCTCTTTTGGTTACCATGTGTGCGGCTACTGTCCATTATACACTCCTCCTTCAGAAAGGCCCGAGCCCTGACCCACATGTGTTTCAGATGTTTCTCAATGAAGCTAAAAACAAGAACAAAACTGTGGATTACTCATGCGTCTTGTTATTTTTGTAGTATTTTACATGTAGTATTTTACATGCACCCTGCTATTTTTATTTCCTTTGAAAATGTATTTCAGTTCATACATGACCTATATCTGCTGGCTAAATTATTGATGGTGTGCAATAACTTTGCATTTAATGTGAAGAAGTGCACAGTTTGGCACGATGTTGAAATGTCCTCTTTTTTGAGTAGTTCTTGAATCTCTCAGGTAATTATTCCGCTGTGGATTGGATAGACAGGTGTCGATTTGTTGTCAGCCAATCAGTGCCACTCACAGGTGTGTCGGTAACCTACCGGATTTTCTGAGGGGCGGGTCGTATTAACGTTTGTTGTAAATTCGCAATACTCTGCTATATGTTGGTGGTACGTTCATGTTTAGAGCCGGTTGATTTATATCGTGTGTTAGCAGTGTGTACCTTGTTGGACCCGGGAGTGATTTCGAGCTGTTTTGAGTCTGTAATTTCACGAAATGGATGTAAACCACGGAGCAGGTGTGGGCCCTCGCCAGCTGAGAGGAGGAGAGTTTTACGCACCGAGGTTCTAATGCGCTTCGGAGAAGCACAAGGGAAGCAGCAGAAGTGCCGGGGACTGGATCTCCGGACGGAGGTCTTCACAGGCTCACCGCCGGACAGTAAAAATAAAAAATAGGTTCTCAACACTTTGCTGACTTTTCACAGGAATAACGTGAGTAACTTTACAGACACATTTTCCTTGGGGATTTTCTAATGAGATCCACCAAAGCGCGCCGACGTATGGCTCCACAGGGGTTATTTAGGTCGTTATTTTGTTTATTTGGGTCACCAGCCAGGACAGTTTAAAGCTGTTTCACGGTTGGATTGTATAATACACATTTTTCCTGGTATTGCATTGGATTCTTGTGGTTTGATCTATTATCATGTGTGATCGTGTGATGCATGGCAGTTGAAGCTCTCAACAACAGAAACCTTATAGCTGTACAGCAAGCTGACCAGGCCTCTCTGCACCCGAGTCAATCACATGCCCCATATTTGTTTGGTACTGTGTAGATCCATCCCAACTTTATAATGTTGTCCACCGATTCACCTCCCATGCAGAAGGGTTTATCAGCTGTAAAGCTGATGGAGTGGGTGAGCTACATACAAATGAGACCAATGTGCAGACTGTGGTCTGAATGGATCTAAACAAATTCACAAAGGAGAGGATTACGCTCAATTAATTCTAAATTAATTATTTTTTATTCATTTTGTCAGCATAAAAGTCAATATAAAAAAAACTGAAACACCCATTCAGTGATTTACACAGTAAATGAAATCCCTCAAACGGCCAAAATTCAAATTCACAGTTTCACATTGTTCACACCTGCTGTCATGTCAATTGCTTTAACACCCCCACCCCCGTGGACACACACATGCACATGTTTACACACACACACACACACACACACACACACACACACACACAGAAAAGAGATCTATGACTGCATCAAAATGAATGATGTGAAGAACAAACAGCTTTATTGAACAGTAAAGTCTGCTGGCTGGAAAGATGGCCATCAATTAGCACACATGTGCTATGCTATGTAGTGCATTCACAGCAAGCAGTGACGGACTCCCCATGCATCAATTGCACAAATTAAAATTCCTTTTCAAAAATGTCATTAGAACCAGTGACCTTTCAATGGAGAGCTGCATTGCCCAAACATGACATTTTAAATCTCCCATAACCTGCGTGCTGGAATATCCTGATTGTGTGTATATGCTGTTTAGTGGCATTGGAGTGGAGAATGAGAAAATGTGAGAATGTAATTATTTTGTGAAGCCACACTTGTGTATGATTTATTTTATACATACTGTGCAATCAAAGAAAGCCTAATGGTGCGTTCATTTTTTAAGGGAATGTTCTGTTGAAGTCGGATTTGAAGACGGCCCTACACATTAACAACCAGGTGAAGAGCCTGAGATATTTGGCCCTCAACTTTAAGTCAAGCACATGTGTGATTAATACCGACTTCATTGAAGTAGTTGAAAGCACAGAAATCTTCAGCATCATTCAGGTTGGCATGGAAACTCCCATCCAGAATCGCCAAGGAAACAGACCATGTGACTCATCTCACGATGAGATTTAATCTTTCGGAGGTTGGCCGACATTTTTGTCACGATGACATATGCGTCCTGTTTGCCAATTAGCCAACACAGCACAAGCCCTACGCCTGGGTCTTCTCTCTCACAGAGGAGTGGGCCGCGTGATGGACACATGAAAGCAGTTCTCCGTTTGTCTGTAAGCAAGATCAATTCTGCCTCTGAGTCAAGTAACGTTCAGAAATCCCTCAGACTCTAACCGAGAGATCCCAGCTGGACAGAGCAGTCATAGCCTGTACTGTATTTCTTCTAAGAGAGATTTCATCACGCAAACATCAATCGTAATGTTAAAGAGTGTACACTGTAAGTGTTTTTTGAAAATTGTAAACATTTATCACACACTCAATATTCAGTAACGACTCCACCGGACCAAAGACTTTGGGAGGAGTGTTCCAACATTAAACAAAAGTATTAAATGTGCTATTATTGTTCTGTGCAGAGCAGCCATCATACAGAGAAGAACAGGACCAAACTCACTCTCCTTCACCCGTAGTTGAACAAATTGGCCACAGATGTCCTTTGTTATCGGTTGGATAATTTTGAGTAATCCCCTGTTAATCTTGGATGTTTGATTTTAATGATGTGTTATTGCTATGTGTTACACAGAATGCATTACATATTTATGTGATGATGTTCGATCGTTAAATCCTTAAGTGACTTTCATTGTCATCGCAAAGTCTCGCGAGGACCCCCTGGGAGACCCCCCCCCCCCCCCCCCCCAGCGGCAGGATCATAAAGGCTTGCTGAAACATCCGTAACCAGTCACCAGGAGGACAGGAGGACTTTCATCATTCACTGTTTTGACGCTTTCACAAGCGCTTTCACCCAAAGCTACTTCCGCCGGATTTTAGACACGTGTCACCAGGGAGCAGGTGGGTGTTTCTAGGCATCTTGCTCAAGGATACCTACAGGCAGGCTGCGAATATCAGCATCGAACCCAGAGCCTTTCAGGTGGGAGACGGGCATGGATTTTGACAAGTACGCTATCCTGACCAGCTGCCCCCATTTTGCAAATAATTAAAATAAGTATGAGTATCACAGTTCCTTTTTAGCATGGAGCTCACTTTTAATAAATACTGTCCTTGAAGCTTGAGTCATTGCCCTGCGATTTGACATGCGTGTGAGGTGAATTAATAACCCTCAAAGGTCAGAGAGGTTGGTAATTTGGAAAATTAGTTTTCTTCATTACCGCCGATACCTACAAAAACTTTCTATTTAAAATACACACACAGACACGAACACACAGTCACATCCCCTTGGAGAATCCAATGTTGGAGGCTAATATTCCCCATGCATTACATTCCAGTGGATTTTATTTGTACTATTTGTACTACTATTTATTTGTACTATTTCGTGATGTTCTAGCCAGATAAAGCATACATGTGTTAATGTTGCCCTTTATATAACTTGCTACTTTTATACTTGGAAGTACACCTAGTAGAAAAGCACCTATGAATTAATTGACATTATTACATATTGAAGTCATAAAGGTCAAAATTTGTGTATGTATGGATGTATGTATGGATGCTGGTCTGTATGGATATGAATGTGTGTAACAAGAACGGTGTAGACCTCTATGATATATTGCATGTGCACTTGAAGTTCAGGTTGTCACACATACACACGCGTGTGTCAGTGCGTGTTTGCTTCTGGTCTACTGTGGAAGTAAATAGCAGACTGTTTACCCGCCCTCACTATCAACATCCACATTACCTTCCCCCGCATGTGTTGTACTGTCATACTACCAGTTCTACTTGGAAATACATCACATTACCTTGTGTTACTATCGCATTTCACGGATACCCTCTGACTGCCATTTCAGTCATTTCAATCGTTGATGAAATCCACCGAAAGGATAAGTGACTCGCAACGGAATTTATTTAGCATTCTGTCGAAATGGAACATTTTGTTAAAGTTGGCGGTCAAAGTCAACGCCGTGGACCAAAAGGAGACCGTTGAATGCAAACTTTGTCAAGTCTTGCCTTTGAAATATTCCTGTGATTGAGAGCGATACTTTATTTTCCACTCAATTCAATGCAGGGTTTAGTACAAGGCTCGTCCTCAAAAGAAATACAACCGTTTCGATAACTGTGCATATTGTTCAATGTCAGAGAGATCCAACATAAAGCAAGGACATCTAACTCGCATATTTAAGCTCCCATGGCTAACATACTCTCAGATGTGCAGCTCCAGGAACCATGGTGTCAAAACTCTTAAGCGCTCCAGATAAACTGAGGACGTGAACCGGCTGGGTCCCAAGTTGAGCACGTCAGATAGGGTAGTCAACAGAAATGTGTGGAGGAGGCTCGTCTTCTGGTGAGGTTGTTTTTACCTTCAGCTGAAAGGTTGTGGGCTCGAATCTCAATGTCCACTGTCAACCTTCAGCCTGAGCAAGATGCCCTCATCATGCCCCACCTGCTCGGTAAAGATATCCATCTCAAAGTCGGGTCACTTTGGATTCGGGTGTCTGCTGAACAACTCCACTGTTGGGACTTTTAAAAGAAAGCCTTAAAAAGAAACACACCAGTGTTTGCATGAATTACTTTTAATATTCATGAATTATAAATATAATGCAGGGTCATGGTGCCAAGCTTTTGGGTTGCAGAGCTGGGAAATGATTTCTCGTTAACCTAAAGATTAACCTAACCTATAGCTACTTTCTCCAACTCCCCCCAGAGTTGACAGCCTCAAGTTTAAACTCTCGATAATTAATAGGGCTCTTGCACCTGAATCACCTGCACTCTCTGTGTACTCTAAAATGACTTCACTCTGCATTATCAGTTTACCATGTGCCTTATAAATACATACTAACCTTTTAACTATGCTGAAACTGAAAGTTAGTTTGTACCCAAAAGTTTGCAAATGAAAGCGACAGGGCGTGAATGAACAGGCTGAATGTGGATTGGAGCTTGCCAGTGCAGCACTATTTTGCACTTACTTCAATTTTGATTGATTGTCCACTTGATTGTGCCCAGCCTCGCTCGTAAGTCACTTCGGAATCACAGCCAAAAGACCAAACATAAACGTGAAACTCCAAAATACATATTTCCCAACGACATAATAACCAGTGATCGAGCAGCGTGGCGTGGCCCTCACGTCGCTCCATGGCTCGGTTGCTGGCCCTTTGTCTCCGTTCTTATGAGCCGTGTTTATGCAGAAGAAGGCACTTCATAAAAAGCCCTCTTCCAGCAAGTTCTTCTGGAGCTGTGAGTTCACACCAGGCCCTGATGGCCAGCCTTTGCCCTGCCGGAGACTCATTATGCCAGCCCTTCGCCAGAGGTCCTGCTTCTGCAGACACAGCACTCTCAGGGGTGGAGGGGGAAGCGAGACCAAATGCAATGAGAGCCCCTCCCCCCCCCCGCCAGCAGCTCACATCCCCTCCATCCATCATAACATGAAGTGCTATGTGTTCTGTAGGTCCAGCGTCACCCAGTGTTAAATGTGGCCTCAAATCAGATCTCTTACGGTTGTTTTTTCTACTTAAATGAATCAATACTCATTGCACCCTTCTTTTTAAAAAATGGGACTTAGCTTTGGAGATACCGCATCATGGACTAAAGTTGTGTAAATACCATCCAGCGCCATCGTCTTTCTTGTATTATGTCCTGCAAGCTGCACCACCCGCCTCCTGCTGTGAGACGCTGAGGAGGATCTTTCAAATTAAAGTGTAGTTTCCACCTCCTTGGTTCCAAACAGACCGTAGAGCCAAGACGCAGTGCTCAGTCCCAGGCCTGAACAACCAGCCCTGTCCTGCTACATGGGGGACTCTGTTTCTCTCCATAATTCATCACAAACAACAGTGTAACTAAACACATCACAAGGGCGGTCCCATCGGAGGTCTGCCGACCGTTTCCTGCTCTCAAGGTTGTACAACACAAAAAGGTGCAACCCGCCTATTTCCAATTGGGTTACTGTGATTTGAAGAAGCCAATCACAAGCCGCCCACTCACTCTCTATGTTGATGAGCAGGCATAATGTGACACCTGGGTAAGAGTGACACACACACACACACACACACACCAGTCAGTCTGTGCAGGAGCTGTTGACCAATAAATGAAACGAAGCCATGTGATGCGTATCCCCCCCCCCCCAAAAAAAAAAACTTCCTGATCCACTCTACAGTGGTGGGGAGAGACAGACGGAGGTCTTCTTCCCCAACCGCTCACCTGAAGCAGTGGGGGGTGTTGAAGATGTACAGGGCCCCCCTTGTGAGAGAGACATCACCCCCACGCAGAGAAGCATCGCCAAAGACGCATCCTCGCGTGGAAAGCAGCCCCCAGCCCATCCATTGATTGTTTGTCCGGTGATATGCTCCTCTCTGAGCCCCCAGAAGGACGCTGTGAAACAGAAGGAGGGAGAGAATGGCAATTTTCTTCAACACACAAGTTGGCCGGCGGTGGCGCGTTCCCTCGGTAACTGCTGAGGTGTGTTTAATGGATTCCCGGGGTCGTCCTCACGGACCCCCTCGTGCAAACAGAGAAGGCGAGCAGCCACACCGTGCCCTGTCGTTTGGACCACCCCCGTTGTTGTTTTAGTTTGTTTGCCCATACTATTGGAGTTATTGGAGAAGCATAAGGAAGGCCAAGGGATGAGGACAACACTGCACTTTAATTGATCCACTGCTGACCTCCATATGGCCCCATTGTTCACGGGAGTAACAAGGAGAAGCATCTCTTGTTGACTTAACTAAAGCTATAACTACAATGTTGTCCTGCAAGAGTCCTCCGAAAAGTGCAGTTCAGTCATTGGGTGGGGAAAATGGATGATACACATTTTGGCATGTGTCCTAGGGGGATAGATGATTCTCTTGGTACTTCCCATACGGGGCGTATTCATTGTCAATCACAAACTAAATACAACATGCGTGGAGGCCCCATCATACGTTACTTAGGAACGAGTTAATTCAGCTTTGTCTCACACTTTGAGTTGGTCTCGCCGTAGGAACGGTTTCTCAACTTAATTTGACAGTGTAATAAATATCCCAGGGCCTCTCCTAAAGCACGATGCAGAGCGACTCCCTGGATGGCTGCTTGAGGTCTATTCCTCTTTAGCTATCCACGGCGTCAGCCCAGCTGCATTCATCTCCATGTAGCGAGCCGCGCGGCGCGGAGACTTCGGAGGAGCGCGTCTCTCAATCTTTCACCGTGCCAGAACCTCTTTTTGAATATTAAAGGCACCATCTCCTTGATCAAATAGCCTTGGCTTGGAAATCTTTTAAAAATGAACGATATTGTGCTTTCTCTCTCTCACACCAGTCTGCACGTATCAAGCAAGTATGACAAAATATACCATGGAAATGCAAAGGTTTTTGGGGGGGTAGATAGGCATCGCTTGAAATCGGACTATTGGGTAATTTTGCTCGTTCATCAGGCTGCAACAGAGAGGGAGGGAGAGAGAGATGGGAGAGAGATGGAGTGAGACAGGGAGAGAGAGAGAATAATCGTAAGAAAGATTAGGGATCGACCATTGATTTGCATTTATCATCTTATTTTCCTAATTGTTTTGGTTGCTTCAGACAGCACATCAATAAACACATTAGTGTGCGATTGCCCATCGACGTGCAAAGACGGACAAACCTTTTGCCAATGGCCATGGCATTAACAGGAGCCCAGATATTAAACAGGAGGCAAATAAAGATTCCCTGAACCCCTCACCCTTCATTCAAGACTGACCCGACAATTATCCAACATTTACTGCTGCTAAACCCACCTATGGGTGTAATTGGCGTGAGAGCTGCCAGGAACTTTAGCCCTTGCCAGGTGTTCTACATCCACAATGTCATTGACCAGTATCAGTATTCATGCCATTGATCAGAATCAGTAGGATTCCATCGTTGTGGTCGCTCTCCGGCTCTCATCAGGGTTCTGTGGCTTTAGTTCCCCAATGGAAACACTTGTATTTTCTTCTGCCCGCTCTGGCGGCCCTGAATGTGTTTAAATATGAAAACGTCTTGCGGCACAACAACATGAACAAAAAAAAAGAGAAAGAACTGACCCATTTCCAGCGCTCTATCGTTGAATCTCCAGTCAACTAAATGACACGTCGTGCGCCACTACACCGCGCACAAGCTCAGTTTATATCTCCTCTTTGTTCCCCTGCATACGATTGGCAGGCAATCAACTTCCGCATCGTATCCCTACA
This sequence comes from Urophycis tenuis, assembly GCA_036785325.1. Taxonomy (NCBI): domain Eukaryota; kingdom Metazoa; phylum Chordata; class Actinopteri; order Gadiformes; family Phycidae; genus Urophycis; species Urophycis tenuis. Next base: position 13,017,795 of record JAXIVH010000004.1, on the reverse strand, counting down.
CACCAGAAATGCGTAATTATAAAGGCATGGATCACTCCTGCAGACATAAGCGCCCCCCCCCCTCCCCTTTGTGCTACAGGCCTCAACTCATTAGTGCACATCTTACCTGCCTTTCCTTCCTGGCTCACTGCCACCCCAGAATACGCTATCGGCTGCCTCTGTGAGCCCTGCACTCTGCAGAGCTCCTGTGCTTAGAAGTAACAAGCTACATGCTCAGCCAGCACCCTGTGGAGACTGTGTGTGTGTGTGTGCACATGCACATGCGTGCGTGTGTGTGTGTGTGTGTGTGTGCGTATGTGTGTGCATGTGTGTGTGTGTGTGCGCACGCTCTGCTACGATGCAGATTCCTTTTGTTGTATTGTTATATTGTCGTTGTTTCTGCTGCTCTCTGCCTCAGACAGGGCACATGGACCAGACCGCTGAGCTGGGGCTGAATGCAGAAAGCTGGTAATGACTGGATTATTACACAGACCTACAGGCTGGGAGAGAGAGGTTTTAATGGAATGGGGAGACACAGGCAGGGAGAGAGAGACCAAAAGAGGGAGAGGGAGTGAGTGAACTAGAGGTAAATGTCCTCATCCCCAGTGCAGCGAGGTGCAGCTCTTTCCAAGCTGCCTATTAATATTACGCTACCTGAAGAAGCACCATAAATATGCAGAGCAGGGTGGGGGGGGTGGAGGAAAAAAAAATCACACAGGGGTTTGCCTAGTCAGAGGAACTGTTGAAATGATCTCGAGATGAAGACGAATCCTGATGGCTTCCGTAATTGACTCCGGTGCGAGCGGGGGATGGATGGCCGTGGGCATTCGGGACGGAGCTCCTCCCCGCAGCCTCCCCTCCCCGCGGGCACCGGCGAGTGTGCGGGATGGGCCTCGGCAGGCAGCCGCCGCCCGCCCGCCCGCCCCGTCCGTCCCATTACCTGTCTGCGGTGTGAAAGATTGGCAGGCGCAATGTTTCAGAAAAATATCGAGTTGTGTCAGCGTCTGACATCTTCCATAATGTTCCCTGTGCGGTTCGAGCAGCTGGTTCGAGCAGCCGGTTTGAGCAGCCGGGTCTCACGTGTCACCACGGAAACGCCCCGCCCCCCCAACCCCCCACCCCCCCATGTGTCTCGTTCGACGTGGACCCGTGTGTCCAGAGGTGTGAGACGCCGCGTCCACCACTGCGCGGAGTGGCTGTGGCTCCTCTTAACGAAGCACGTTTGAGTATTTATTTTTAAAAATGAGAAGCGGCTTGATAGGTGAAGTAACACCCTAAAACCCAATGACCTTTCATGTAAGTTGTGTTGTCTGCCCTGGGATTAATTATCATCATAATGAATCTGTTTTGATTCTCTTGTGTTTGTTATCCTAAAACCCCAAAACTCTCTCCCTCTCTCTGTATAAAGGTTATATGTATAAATATGACTCTCTGAAACAACACAGACTCATATTTCTAATTGAACATATGGTACGCGGCTATTAGACCTTAGGAGGTGTAGTTAATTTTCTGAGCAATCTCGCAAAAATTAATTAACACCAACACATATTTAAGAACGCTCTCGAGGCTGGCGACGCTTTCGGGAACGAATCTTGGCAGGCGCGGTGGAAATGGAGCACGAGGGCTTGGGATGACTCAAAAAGTTGCCCCGTCACCGCGGCAACACGTCCCAAACTGTTTTGTTATCGCTGGCAACAAACAAACCAAACAACCGAAGCACCGCGGTGCCTTTTTCACCTGCCCACCTAAGAATTGGGCGTTTGTGATCAGCGAAGATGTGGTTTACCCTCAGTGGCGTCCCACCGTCGTCACCAAAGCACATTCCAAACCAAAACGAGGACGCTCAAGTGAACAGCAAAGATGGGTTCTGCCGCCTCGATCTCGTCTGTCATTAAGTTCTCGGGCTTTTGGACCACAATGGTAAGCTGCACAGCCAAAGATAAGTGCCTGTTCACCGGTCACAAATGGGATGTCAGCAAGCAAATAGGAAACTTGTCGCATTATCGCCTCTTGATAAGAAAAATAGATTTCCATCAGCCTAATCCTGATGTACCTGAAGCACCTGGTCAGATCCAATGTAACCCTTCATCTGTCCTGCATGCCCAGAAGACCGCCGAGCACCTCCGCAGAAACACACGGCAAACCTGCCCCGCGCTCGCCTGCGATGCCAGGGCCCCCCCAAGGAAAGTGTGGGTGATCCCCACTGGGTAGGCCGGCGAGAGGGATTAATACGAGACCTATGATGTGGTGATTGAGGCAGGGAATTAACACACACGCCCGGCCCATAAGCTCCATAATGGAAAAATGCAGGTAGGGCTAAACTAATCTTCTGGCGTCCGCTCGCCCGTGAACTGTGCCGTGAATTGGTTCTGTTCTGTGAGTCATCGCGGCGCCATTCTGGACGGGCCTCCGCGGAGCGAACGCAGCACTCCTCTCTCTGCGGCGTGCGGCGGCATTGCGGCGGCGACGCTTGATGTCTCGTCTGTCACGTCGTCTTCCTCTGCCATCTTGATCTGAGGCGACTTTAATCCGAACACCCGATTACACTGCTCTTTGATGTGGGGTTTTTTTTTTTTTTTTAAGACACTTGCCTCAATTGTGTTGGGTTGAGTAAACTTGAGAGCAACAGTTCCTTTGTTCCCTGTTCCCTGCGTACCACCGTGTGTTTTTAAAGAACTACATTGTCTCGTTCAATCCTAATCGAGTTCTAAGTTTAGCTGAGATTAGAGTGACAGTGTTCGGCTGGCATTCACTGTGTGCTCCGCGATATTGCTGCACCGCGTCAGATCAAATGCTTTCTAGAAGTCTCTTTTCATTTAGTTTCATGACCACAGCTTGACTGTAACCTAATATACATTCTGTACTTTCATTAATGAGAAACATGCTGTGCTTTTATTTTTTTTCCCACAAACGTACTCGTGCATCAGATATTCAAAAATGCAAATCTAACACTGCAGGTGCACAGTGGTCGTTCACACACATCCTGAAACCTGCCCAGGTGATATGTTACTGATGCAGTCCTGGGCCGTGCGTCACGCTACATTTCACTGCTGAAGCCTGAATTTAGCAGAAAGGGTTTAAAGCAAACCCTGTCAGAAGGAGGCGAGGTGAAAGTGTGCGCAGCTATGCTTGCAGCGTGTCCAGATCCGAAAAAACACAGCTCCACACACAACTGAACTGTGTTCTTTCCTCTGCTGGAGAAAATAAATTGGGCTTGCGGATGGATGCCCTTTCCTTTATTTATTTATGTGGCGTCTTTCGCTCCACGACCTTTGACCCTCCTGTAAATCGCCCATGACTCGGCTTCTGCGGTGCGGAGCGAAGGTCGCGCGGCGAGATCAGAGACGCGCCGACCTCTGGCCGCCCACGTGCAGAGGCCGACCGCCGCTAGCTCACGGAGGGCACACATTTCATCTCGCCGCTAAGAAATGATGGCTTGAGCGTTGATAAGACCAAGGTGGGGAACATTGAGATTCGCCTAGGACTGAATTATTGCCATGACATTTACATAGCACCGCATTTAACATTAAAATGTACATGTCACTGTTGGCATTTTCTCACATGCTGTCCCGTTGACACACGATGTGCGTTTGTTCATTTTGTTCTTTGATTAAGATTATGTAAACGCATGCGTGTTTCATTAATTAGTCTTCCTTGTCATGTTCTGACAGGTAAATATGGCTTTTACCTCATGTCACTGTTATGGTGATCACAACGTGTGAAAATGTATAATTCAGTTCTTGGTATAATGATGAATGATTATATAATGAATTATTACACAGGCACCGTAAAGAGAACACTCAGCAGGCTACGCTGTGTGTTTGATGAACTAAACCAACTGCATCTACTACAACTTTATCAGAGTAGATCTATTCTTCATAGAACATAAACCATTTAAGGCAAGCGTTATTTTAAATATTCAGTAAACTTTTTAAAAAAATATTAACCACTTTAATAACGCAATCATTTGAGAGTTCCTTTCCAGATTCCCTCGATTGAGGAGACAAACCACCTCTCCTGCAGTTGTTCTGTAAGCTAAATTGGATCAACATCAAGGTATTTATTGATTTGTATCCATCTCTATCCCTGGAAACTACTCTGAGGGTACAAAGTATAACCTTTCTTTCAACTGCACAAAACGTCTGTCATGATTGGAGTCGTGGTGACTGTTCAGTGTTTACCTCAGAAAAGCCAACAGAGAATGCGCCTTATGTTGACATTATAACAAAAAAAATGTTTTTTCTCGTTTCTGTTTTTCTTGTTGATTTGTTTATGCTTTTAGTCAATGATTTAATCTGAAGGTAGTTGCCATCGATTCTATTTGGTGTAGTATTTCAGTATTTATCCTAGTTACTATTTGCCGCATTTGCAATTTGCATTTATTGTGGCATCTAAAGAAGGTCAGGAAAATGTCTATATTTTACATCCGAAACACGAATAAGCTATTGTCTTTGGAAATTATCTTTCTTTGTGGATGACAAGTTGGCAACAAACGTGTTTTCTTCAAGATTGCTTGTCTAATAAAACCTTTTTTTTTGCTTGGTCTCAACCTTGAGCTGCTGGCACTGCAAATTCCTTTGGGATTAATAAAGTCTTAACTTATCTTATCTCAATAAGTGTTTGTGAAAAAGCTCAAGTAAAACTTTCGCTTTCGGTGCTCAGTTTATCAAGTGTTTAGGACTGCAAAAATATACCTCTCCTGTTAAAAAAATCCTGATTCGTAATTCTGTTTAAAGTCAGTTTTACTGTTCCATCGCCAGATGTTCTTCAGTCACATAGCAACCACACAGTCACGCTGCCAGTAGAAGCCCACGCGGCGTTCCCATGCGTGTCGGTTCAGCGCCTGCTGATGGTAGGACCAGTCGGAGCTCTGGCCTCGGCCCTTTCGTTTGCACAAAGTGTTTTCACACCAGTCACTCAGGTTTTTTTATTTATTTATGTACTTCATCTATTCTTCACATACACAGGCCCGGCAATCAAACGCTTTCGGTTGCGATCTCGCGCCCTGAATGGCGGTGTAACATTTAGCCTTTCGCCTCGGCTGAATTGAAACGCCACAAAAGATAAAGTGACTGCGCGAAATAATATGAAATAAACGTGAGTCAATGCTGTTCTACCGAAGTTTTATTTTTTTTCATTACCGACATAAGGTCTGAATTTAAAAACGTTACGATTGTTTAGATTCAGGACAAATCAGTGTGACGTCAAGGCACGGTTATAGTAAAGAATACAGAATGGTCATGAAAAACGGGCGCAAGGAATGAATGGAGAAATATCTGGTTGGTAATTTTACTTCAAAATTTAACAGCCTGTTCTGTCACGGTACAAATGAGTATTGACAGAAGGCCACACTTTATTGACCCGTTGACATTCAAACCATTAGAGGGTTCCTTGCCTTATCCAATAAGCCCTCCACCCCCCCCCCCACACACACACACACCCACCCCCATACACAAACACATTCTGCCATGTCATTCTGGCAACAGACCGTCCTACATGACTTCCTAGCTGAAAATAGACGTTATTCTCTGTCTGGGCTTGTCAGTGCACCACAGGAGACGCGAATACTGCCACCCACATGCTACCGTCATGTTGATCACCAGGGAGACCACGGAGTACAAAATGACCTTTTCAACCTGTTGGCTCGTTTCCACAGTCATATCGTTCCCAAAAGAAGAGATGCTACATTTATTTAATGGGAAAAGTGTGTATTAGTTGTGTTATACCCGAGGCGTCATACATACAGCTTCTTTCAGCCTTTATTTATCTTTGAATGGCTGAGAGTCTTTTCAGTTATTAAATAGATTTAATAAAACCTTGATCATGTTGAACGCTCCACATACCCACTACACGATAGGAAATAAAAAATGGTATCCAAATGTTGCTGGTATTGCCGCTCGTACCCGATCATGACCCCGCGTTGTGACAGACATCGAACGGACTGATCAGCCAAAGTGGCCGCCATTCATATTCTGTGTCCTACCCATTTACCATTTCCCAAGCCCCCTGCCCGGGAACCCGGGGTCAGGTGAACAAATAGGCCGTGTACAAGACCGATCCGTGCAGAATCCAAGATACATTTTCACAGTACAAAAGTACAAAAGTACAAAAGAACAAATTCAACTGACAGGGACAAAGTGTCCGGTGCGCACACAGGACAGAATTGGCAGCAGAAGGGTGGACACAGTACCCAGCATTACTGCTGAACAAACAAGGCAGTTGGTCATGAATCGCGCGCTGCAGGGAGTCTTCCGGGACCGCCACGCGGGGCGGCGATATTACGCCGGTGAAACATGTGTCCACGCTATCTTTCATCAGGCCAGTGTCAAAAAAGCCCCATCTCGGCCACCGGGATATTTATGATAATCCGGCTCGCTTCAGTTGTTCTTCATCAGACGCGTCACAGCCGAGGATGACCAACTCCGTCTCTGAAGCTCGCCCGGCAAAGGTTGACGGGGCCCCATAAAAATACCATGTGCCACCGGCCATATAAAATACGACCCTCCGTCTAAATATTGTCACGGTTGTGCAGTAGCTCTTCGGGGAATTGTGATGTGGCCTCCGCTCCGCACAAGTTATGTGAGATTCAACTCTCGGCTGCTGGGCGCAGCAGAAAGATGCTGCTTTAAAACGGGGGACTCAAATATATCATTGAATTTATTTGTTTTTTTGTTTTTTTGTGTATATGGTCTGCGTCTGTGTGTGTGTGTGTGTGTACGTGTGTTTTCAGCATTGTGCTGTAGCTTGATTGACCCAGCCGCGATCAACCCGAACTGAAGAATTTATTTTACATACCTCTCTTGTTGTTTTACAGAATGTTGGTCGGATAATTGCTTATAATTGACGAACGTCATTTGAATGACAGGCTGGTGAATATTGTGGATGTAAAACATGACAGCATCTGGGCAATCAATCAGGGTGGTGGTAATGTTAAGCACCTGATGTTAAGCATAAAATGCGATGTTCAAAATCGACCTGTTTCTTAAATTGTAATCCTGTTATTGTATGGCGTTATAGCCAGGTGATACGTGGTTGAAATTATGTTATGCGAAAGCTTACATATAGTATTTGACATTCAACACAACATGTATAGACAAACTGAAAGGTGAATTGAACAACATATATCTGAGGAATTCCTGGCAGACAAAACGAAAAGGAGACTGTAATATAATACAAGAAACAGAATAGCAATGAGTAGGCTATATACAGTTTGTACATTTTTACCGAACAGGCTTCAAACTTTCAGCCTGACTGTAATGCTTTGTGCGGATTATGCAGGGGGGATTTGGACCACACTTTCAATCCTGGATGTATTAAACATCAACATCAGACAATTACTCACAGTGGCATTTCAAAGGACATGTATTACTAGCACTCGCTTGTTTGCTTCAGGGTATTTTATTTTCTGTCTGAATAATAGCAGGATTTACGTTTTCCCTGGTTAATGGGCCAGGTCGTCATTTGAAGCAGGTTACCTTTATGTTATCATAAACAAACTCATGGACTGATGCAAACAAGAATCCGAAGACGACCGCAGCAATCTCTGGTCATTCAGTGTGGGAACCAAGGTCTGTTCCAACGCGGTGCGCTTAAAAGGGCAGCGTGTTAAGGAAAGTGAATCGAGGGCGGGACAATGGAGAACGAGACAGAATGGAACGTCTTGGCCACATTCAGCAGGAAAGCCTTGTGGCTGTGATTATTTCATTATTACTGAACCTAGCTGTTCTTATTGGAACAGCTGGGCTCACCTTTCGGCGTACTAGATGGGCTCACTTTACATTAGTAAATTTCCTATGATTTTTGCGGGGACCCACGCATGTGGCGCAACAAAAGCGAATTAACATTTCTGGACGCGGTTTGCAGGTCCCTGGCGGGCCTACGTGGCATTCAGGGGGATGTGTCCGCTCCACGGGCCACATTATAACCACATTTCTGTCGGGGCCTTTGTGTCTCCTCCCCAGGCTTTGTCCCGCTGCTGCCGAAGCCCTCGAAAATACCTGCGAGTTGGCAAGCACTCAGAGAGGACGGTGTTTACCGCATTGAATCCAGCTCCCGCTTCTTCCTTAGTGGACTTAGTGAGAGCCCCGCTGTGGTTGGGGCTCCCGGGAGGCAAGTCCACGCAGGCTCTTGGAGGCTCCTCGGTGTAACATTGCATTACTACATTACTATTATATTACTACAGCTATTTATGTGTGTCCTGTTGTGGAGGGAGGAAAACCTGGCAACTGTATGTGTTGTAAAGGGATACATATGGGAGCATAGCTTGCTTGCCTTTCTTTGTTGTAAAGGTAGGAGCGCTGAATTATTTTCTTGGCAATGGAGTTTTGCACTAATTGCGACAAGCAATAGTTTGTGTTCATGTAAATGACTTTGTATTTGGTAAAAAATTGTGAAAGCAAACTGTCAATCCGTTTTTTTTTCACTGTATTAAGAAATGTCTTGAGGCGTTTTACCTGCAGGCGTTTTACCCCTAGTTGGGGTCCACAGTCCCCAACTCCTAGTTGGGGACAGATATCCTGTTCAGCACTGCGGAATCTGCGTTCATAGTGGTTTCCCTCGTTAATAGCTTTTAATCGGGCGCATCATAAGTGCACTGTTTGTGCTTACAGCAGACTCCTGCCTCAACCTTTTGCAACTCAAGCATAAAGGGTTCAGAATAAGCTCTAAAACAAAAGTTGCAGTAAATGGCTTGAGATTTGGAAGTGCGTATGTTTCTTGGCTCCGTGCCTCTGAGCCCCAGGGGAGCTGGTGCCAAAAGTGAGCCGCTCTGAACTGGAACAACCTTTGTGTGCACCGTTTTAATTGTCAGGGAAGCAGAAGATAAGGGATATTTTGAGCAATTTATAGAGTCTCTTCTGTTTTTTGCTCCCCCGTCTTGGATAAAAATACATATCATGGAGGCTTTCCTAACAGGGATATATAACCAACCGTGACGTCACATACTATTTACATTACATACAATCTATGCTATTAAAAATCACATGCCTGTCAAATTATCTCACACCAATTCCTCTAATGGGATTATCTGCACTGTCAATGTAATTAGTAATGTATATCACCATTTTAAGAGACCCAGCAATGACAAGAGCCTGCTTATGCAGCGCACATAGCCGGCCAGGAATGCAAATGGAAGAATTTGCTTCCCGGATTTGTTTCCTGCTGCAATTATACGTACAAGTATAGCCATTTTAGTCATTCAAGCAGACATTCACAAAACAATATAGATTTCCTCTGTCTAGCATTCAGTTGGATTGGAGTAAACGAGCGCTTTCTCTCACACAGCACACTACATTACATTTATTTAGCTGATGCTTTTGTCCAAAGCGACTCACGGACGTAAGTGCGTTCAACGATGTACACATACTGCAGCCCAAAAGGTGCCAGAATTATTGGAGTACATGCGGTCTGAACAGATGAGTTTCAGCTGTCCTGTGATCCTGCCCACCACTATGGAGCCCGGACCGCAGGGGGTTCCCACATAGGTGAGGGAATGGCAAGCTGTTTGGCATTGAGGAGGATGCAGGACTCTGCACCCTTCCGCTAATGACTTCCTTCAAAGTTAGCGCAGTCCATGCATACTGCCGGACACAAAGCAATAAGTTGGCCTGTGTGTGTTCTTTTTTCAATATTTTATGTTTTCTTTAGCTTTGGTTTACCGCTTACAAAATCAAATAAACTGACCACTCAGCTGTCTTCCGATTGGTTATATATATAGAGTAACTGACTCGTGGCAGAGATATTTATGAGAATGATGGCCTGTGGTGTGCTGGCAGCAGGTGTGAATCAGGATCCGAGGTGGATATGGTGTCACAGGGCCCCAATCTTGGTTGTTCAATGATTCATTGTCATCCGGCTGCCAGGCGTCTCCTGCCCTTCAGTGGTGATGAGAATGATATTGCCATTGATTGGCCACAGGTTTGTCAGTGCCGGTGGGAACGGGATGACCAAAAGAAGCCTTGTTCTCTTCCAGAAGGGATGACCGATCCCTCTCTGGCGCTTCGCAGTCTTCGTTTGGAGGATGCACCGCATCAAGCTGTTAACGCGATGATTGAACGTCTTTGAAATCCCAATAAACATATCAATTTACCCTTTACCTAAGGGTAGAGCAAAAAAAAGGGCTTGATTTAATTTACGATGTATTTACTTTGTTTTTTTATGTTTTCAATTGGATTACTTTTATGAACATGGTAACTAAATATCCCTGGTGTTCAACAAATTGCAGGCGAGGAGACAAAACCCCAAGACATAGCTAAATGATTATGTTGTAATAACAACATACATATGGCATCATAATCCATAATAATAATAATGCTGTCTATTTATTTCCATGTCTTTATCCATCTCTATCCATATGGAACTCTGCAGGAGGAAGTGAAACTGAGGGGTTTTATTTCTCATGGCAAATTAGTTTACATTTTAAAGGACTAGGAACTGGAAAGTTCTATGCCTTGTCTGTGTTTCAAAACTTAGTTGACATCATTTCCATTTTCCTCTTGTAGTTTTATGCTTAAACCTTAAACCTTAAACTATGTAAGCTTTGTGTTCTCCCTCTGTAACCCTGATGTGTTGTTTATATGCTGAATTAGTGGCCAGGTCACCCTTGAAAAGAGATTGTAACCTCAATGAGTCTCATGTGGTTGAATAAAGGTAAACAAATCTAACTATGATTTTTCTTATTTGTACCTACATTATGAATAATTGTGCGTTTTTCAACTCCTCTAATTGCTAATATAGCCACATGTCGATAAATCCGACAATGCTGAAATCCAGAACAACGGGTCCTCCTGGATCTACAGGAGCCAGCCGGAAACCTCCGAGCCGGCCCGCTCAGGCGGCGCCAGACGTGGCCGCGGTGCCGTAGTTGGATGATCAATAAGCTCGTCAAAAAACATCCATTTTGTTCTCTGATGCAACGTCGGTGGAAAACGACGTGTTTTCGAGATGTTTCCGGGTCGTGACTAACACACATGAAAGAAGATTAGACCGTGCCGCACCACGCTGTTCCTTTCCCAACTCCTCGGTGTTCTTGATTTCTGTTGATGTTGTTTGGAGAAGCCGTGACTAGCATCCCACTTAGCTAGCCGCTAGCATAGTCATAAACATAGCTAATCCTGGTTTATCTTGCGTTTAACTATTTCATTTTACATCATGTGAAACAATATTTTGGCCCATTTATTTTACTTTGATTTTTCTTTTTATTATTAATCAAGACTCTGATGAAATGGAGTCGTCATGATGTTCTTATTACCCTGACTTACACTTTTGCTACATTCCCAATATTCATCTGGTTAGTTTTACATTTTACAACACATGCCCTTCTTATCCTCGCACAGGCATTTTAGGGGTTTTAAGGTATTTTCACCCAGTCCCCTCCTCGCATACATTGTTCACTTTATTCCGATCTCCATCCCGATCTCCATCCCGATACATCCCCATTCATGGGAGCACGCTGTGCTGGTGGCATGGGGCCTGTTCAGAATGCGCGGACAGACAATACACCGACTGAACATGTTTTTCAGTGTTGTATTCATTGTTTCCCAACTCGTATCCGTACATTGCATTTTGCACAAAGTCAACAAAGTTTTGAGACAGGCCACGCCAATGCAAAAATAGCCCAACAAGTTATATAACATCTGGTCAATTGTGACACAACTGTCAAAAGAAACTGAAGAAATAAAAGAAATCAAGGCAATAATAACACAAATCCACTGTCAATGGCAGATGGTGGGAGATTCTTTTAAATGCTTTGGTGTTGTGTAATGATTGATATGTGGCACACCAACTTTACATAGTTCTATATTCTATATTATGGATATCCATGATGATGTTCACACCAACACCACCAAGATCAACAAAGTGAGCCCACATTTGCATTTGAGTGACCCACTATAGTTACCAATCAGTATCAATGATTTGATGAACATATATACATTCAATATTATGGCCAGCTGCCAGAAGAGGACATGGATTCCCAGGTAAATATTTACTTTGGATTGGTTTAACATCACAATGTTGTGTTAAGTAATGCTTTGGATTTAAAGTGATATTTGTTTGTGTTTATATAGCTGTGAAATAAGGTGGATGAGGTTTTGGGGGTATTTTTTAATATGGATAGTCTTTATGATTAACATTTTTATTGTTGGCTTTAGGGCTGAATTGGTGAAATACCTGTAGTACACTGGGTTTGTTTAACTGTTCATTTTCTTTCACGGAGGTGCCAGTGAGGAATTCTTTATGCTTGGGCCCTGGAGGTGATGAACATAATAATACATCATAAAGGCTCAAGTGAGCTTGTGCTGTTTGCTCATGGCTGACACAAATGAACCTCACTTTTTTTTTCAACAGCAAATGAGGTGATCAAGTGTGTTTCCACAGCAAATTTAAAAACGACTCACGTGGACCAAAGTGCTTCACAGCTCAGAGCAGGGAAGCCAAATCAAAGTAGGACCAAAACAAACAAAAGACCCACATTACACACAGTGCAGGTACACAAACCAAACACCAAACCTAGAGGTGGAATAAGATGTGAAGAGGTCCCTGACAAAAGAGGAGGAGGGGGGAGAGTGAGAGGGGGAGAATTTCTTAACCATACCACCATACCTGATTTACCTATTGTATTTTCTCTGATGACCCAAGCTAACATTATGTATGAGACCATTGTTAAGGGACACTTTAAGGACTACTTGAGTCCTTGACGATATTCAACCAGTTTTGTATCATAACAATGTGGGTAGTATATGCAAATGAACAATGTTTAACTTTCCTCCTTTCAAGGGTTCACTTATTCTTACTCCTCAATGTCACAAAGATGTCAGGTATTTTAAAATTGTCCTACACTGAGTGTCCTTCGTGTTCACGGTTTTTCAGGTGATAGAAGAGACTGGAGGGCTCTGGACCTCCTTTTAAGGAGTCTCTAGCTCTGAGGGTGAACCCTAACAATAGCCTCAGTGACAACAAATGAGCATCGGTTTTATTCAACTCTTACCTGCTTAATGTTTAATTAATGTATTTCTTTTTTAATAAAAATATGCCTGTAAATATCTTCAAATGTCATTAATTTAATTGTTTTTTGGCTCCCAATGAGTGTTACTGTATTTTTTGAAATGGAATTGAATTCTAGTACATCTGAAATGAACAATATGCCTCAATGGTTACAGTTATGCAATAGTTAATCTGTCTTGTGCATTTATTTAGACTTGGAGAGATTCTTCATTGTGGCTGATGGTGGCATGTGCGAAGGAAAGGACTGTGTCAGGTATAACGCTTGATCCCCTCCAAAAACCTGCTCCATTCACACTCTATGAATATTATCTTGCATATCAACTTATCAGCAATAAAGTTCGAATACAATTTACAGAAGAAGATTAAGCCTTCCCTGGTATTTTTCAGGCTGTTTCACAGATGAATATGTAGGGTGTATTACAAAATATGTGGGCTGAGTCTCATAGATTTCCTTTCTCTTTTATTAAGAAGGATCCTTGTGGTCAGGAAACAATATGTTGTTGTTTTTTTTACCCATGTGTTATTGCTATTTGGCTACAAGTTGGAAGTCTATTAAGTCGATAGTTCAAAGAGGAATTTGCCTACTGAGTGCCGTGAGGTTGGCCCCCAACACATGATGCAATTTGCCCTAGTTCACTGGGTCTCTCTACCCTACTCCCAATTGCCGCTGCCGGCCTGATTTTGTTTTCTCCGGCGAGCCAATTCCCTTGTTTTTCTGAGGGCGGCGTGGCCCATTTGCAATGTTAGAATGCTGTATGTTTTATTAATGACCAAACACACCGCGGGCCCATTCAAACAGAACCTCTTACCAAGTTGTACACACCATCCAGAAGTCTACCTGAAACTGGAAAATGACATTATCAGCCTTTACACGGTAAACACTGGATTTCTGTTGGCAGAATTATCTTGAAGGCATTTGATATGAACTCAAGTGTTTTGCAGTGCTTGTCATGTCAGGACGTTTCACTCGAGACTTGCAATGCTTTGAGTAAGACCACTGTAAAATGCCTGAAAAAAAGATTTGAACTGATACTTAATTAATTATGCATGATAAGTGTTTCTCTGAGGTGCTCTTTCCTGTCCGTTGGCCAGAGACCATTATCTGCTGTAGTTTAGTTTTAGTGCACCATTGAAATGTGTGAGTCAACCACATGCACTTGGTATTAATAAATGTACCGTGTTTTATATTTTATAAATTGTGATTTTAAAGATTTAACTAGGTTCATCCCAAATATCAAAATCAAGGACTTTCTTTGGTGAGATATTCTCAAAATGACTATGACAAAACAGCATTACAATGACCAGAACAAGTAGTTGAATTCCTAAAACTGTGATAGGGTGCAATACAATAATTCATCATTGTTTTTAAGAGTGCTTTAATGTTACAAAGTGTTGCCAACGAGGCTGTTTGAATTGAAAGCCCCTCTGCAGACTGTTCCAAGCGAGCAGACGTCTCCTCTAAAAATGCTTTATTCTGTCTCATTTCAAGCATTTCGGACAGACGATGTTTTTTGTGTTCTCGTATCGTAAATGCACTCATTGCAATAAGCCGAAAATGTAAGACTATAACTATAATAGCTTTATGAATACAAACAGACCCATGGGAGGACTAAATACATACTTTTGCCAGATGTGACTATAGCAGTGAAGAGGGTGGAAATTTAGACAAGAAGAGCAACAGTTTCCCAATGCCAGGTAGTTAAAATGGAAACATGCATGATCACAAAACCCATTTTGCCTTTTGCGTCATTTTTGTGTATCCATTATCTCAACATCTCTGCCATGCATTGGAAACTCTGCCAGCGTCAATGCGAACATTCCCACAAAGAAATTACATTGAAAACAAAAACACAAACCTTATTATCTCTTAAAATAATCATATTACCAGGACATATTCTGTGTATGAAAACACTACGAGCATCTTACTCTGACTCTGGCTGCTGCAGTCATCTTAAACAGAACCAACAGAAGACCATGTGCACTGAGACAGAACAGACCATCACCAGTGGTTTGACCTCACACTCATGTCTTACATTTTCTACTTAATAATTGAAGGGGGATCATTGTTTGTGATGAAATCCATGCTCAGCTGAGAACCAAAATGAAAAGTTAAAAATTGGTTAGTAGTGGGAGTGGAGCAGAGTGATTAGGACCATGACTGCAGAGAGCATGTCCCTCGCTCTAATCACATCTTGTTACAAGATGATCAGCTCCAATTAGGCAGTACTTTTCCCATTAAGGGTTTTGGAGGCAAATTAACTTTACATGCAGTAAGACACCGCGGGAGTTGTACTGACCATTTAGATTGTCAGTCTGATTATTAAGTTGAGTTTCTCGTTGACAGGGTTATTTTAGTGGTTACAGGGTGTTGGCTTTCAGTCAAAAGGTACTGGGTTCATTCCCCCATGTCCGTAGCACTCTTGAGCGAAACTGCGTAACCTTTACCTGCCCCTTACTGATCTGTACCTGACATCACTGTCCCTGGGATGGAAGGATCAGTGATGTGTTTGTCACTGATTGTGACAAACATGTAAGCTAAAAAAGGACAAAATAGATTGACTGAAAGCAATCTAATTCAATTAAGCATTTATCTAACAGGAGACAAGGATTTTGAGAGGCCTTGGAACTACTCGGCATGTTGTATATAAATAATATAACAGTAATGGAAAAATCAGAATTGGAAGAACAGGAGTTCAAAATGATGCCATCACATATTTGTAAAGCACAGAATAAACAACCTTTTAGGTCACAGATTCTTTATATTCATGTATACTATGTATGCCGTTTCAAATACTCAGTGGAGCAAAAAATACCGGAGACACCCAGAAAAATTGCATTATGCATGCTGTGTTTTGGTTGTTGTGTTTTTCGTTGTCTTTGTAGATAGTGTGGTCCATCACAATTATTACCCTTATTTCTAAGAGCTCTCTCTGTCTCTCTCTCTCTCTCTCTCTCTCTCTCTCTCTCTCTCTCTCTCTCTCTCTCTCTCTCTCTCCATTCTATCTCTCTCTATATTTCTCTCTCTTTCCATTCCATCTCTCCCGCCGCATTCTATCGCTCTCTTTCTCTCCATTCTATCTCACTTTATTTACATCCTGCTCTGCCTGCTCCATACTGTGTTAAAACGGCTTCATTCTATAGACCTCAGAAGCCAAGCACAATTGATTGTGTGACTCTTGTCCTCTTTCAGCCACTGCTCTCCAACAACTTAGGGCCCTTAATTGAATCAGAAAGGCAGTGTGATTTTGTTACACAGTGAAATGCCAAGCCAGGATATGCAGGTGCTTATGGTGGGTGCCATGGCCCCCATGCATTGACCAGGATAATAAATAACAGGTTTTTCACAACAACAACACAAAAATGCGTTGGTGTTCCTGTGAATATTTTCTATTAGTTGCGGCACTCATGCAATTTCAACTCTGACCTTCAAGCCATATCACGCTCCCATTTTCAATCATTACAGGGATAGATTTCAAATACTAGGACCTATACACTGGAGCAAGAAACAGTTGTGATTTACCCACCTATATCTATATATATTCATACTGTATGTCTGGATCTGATGGTGACAAACAGATTTGTTTTGTTGTAGGACAGCTTCATTTCAGAACAAGGAAAATGTAATGTTAACTGGTTTTCCAGCTATTGATTTGAGTTGAGACCCAATAAGAGAATGGACATAAAGGGCTGCTATTCATTTGGATAATGGATCGTACACGTGTGTGTGTGTGTGTGTGTGTGTGTGTGTGTGTGTGTGTGTGTGTGTGGAGCTGTCTGGCACGCATATGTGTGCGTGAGTGTGGTGGGACTCGGCCCCTTGAGGTTTGACAGACACACTGAATACGACCAGCTAGAAGAGAGCATTGTCCATAACAGCTGAAACATGAATGTGTGCCCTGTGGACCATTCAAAGTAATTGCTTGGCATTTACATTTGCTAAACATGCAGATAATAAAGGGAGAGATGGACATGTTATTTATATCTATGCCATTTATGCAAAATTCATTACAGAGTTCTTTTTTTAAGAGAACTATATTATGTGAGATTAAAAATTACTTTCTCATGTTATTCACTTGTTAATCAACGTACATCAACTGAATAGATTGAGTTTGACCCGTTAGTTATTTTACATCCACGTCTTTACACTGTAATTTAAGTTCCATAGCATAACTTGATGGCAAGATTGACATTTCATAACCATAATGACTACATTTTACACGATTCAATCAACTCCCGTAGGATCTACATCCATTCCTCCCCCGTTCGCCCTCGCAATCTTTTATCGGTTTTCCACACTCACTCACTCAGCTGTTCACTCACTCTCTCACTCACTCACTCGCCCCCTCCTCCCTCATTCATTCATTCCTCCATTGGTCCGCTCACTCGCACTCAGAAAACGGCTAGTGGCCCCTGGGCATTCTCAAGGATACGGGCTGACACGGCCGCTGTGCGCGCAGTAAATTGACTTTGAGCGATCGGGGGCCGTCCTAACTCAGCTGGCTTCCCAAACAGACAGCATCGTGTCATACATCCCAGCAGGCCGCAGTCACCTGGCAACGCGCTGATTGATGACAGCGGGACCCGGATTCTTCGGCCAGGGGGAGATTTATCCATCATTGGAATTTGGATTTGATAAGATGCTTTATCGGAGAAAGCGGCATTACAATAGCCGAGGGATACAGCTGGGTGGGCAGCCGCGGGAAAATGCCCAAATGGGAGAAAATGAGAAATCCATAAAGAGACAGGGGATTACTGAGAATAATATTGATGAATATCCTCTGGCCGAGCAAGAATAACAGGCTGTGCCTGATGTCCATCTACTGCGCCACTCGCTCTCAGAAGGAGATGGCTTTCAGAGCCATTTTGGTTGGAGCGTATGTGTTTATTCTCTGAATTATACTCAGACTTTATTGCATGTGGATGATGCTCAGAGTGCAGAATGTGCTGCAGCTTCTCTGCCAGCCCGGTTGTTTGCTGTGGCGGGTGACAACCTAAATGGCAGATATAAAACCTGACACAACCAATCTGTCAAACATGCCAGGCTGTCTACAGCAAAAAAAAAACAACAACAACTCTATTTTTAAAGCATAGTTCATTGTAGCGTGGTATGTCACAGTGCACATTATAGCTGTGGCCTTGTGTGTGTGCAGTGTAATGTGTGTTGCCTGGAATGTTGCCTATCTTCTGAATCTTCAGGCTCAGTTCTGACAGTGTTTCACCCTGTAGGTAAAGTTTTTTTTTTTGTTAGTAACCCGACAAACAGTTGATTGCTTTTCGAACCCCCATTGTTTCATGAACCTCTGAGAACAAACCAGCCAGAAAAATGGCGACCATGATTGAGAATGGCCCAGGAAAAGTATATGTTCTACACGAACATATTCAGAACTAGGTTAGAGAAGCCTAAAAATGCAAGTGGAAAAATCAAGTGTCCTGATTGTCCTAATGGTAGGAACTAGGACAACTGACAGTGGGGCAACTGTAATAGCCGGCTGATTTGTTTTTTGGAGTGTCTGTACAGGAGGGGAGAAAGGCTCCCGCACGGCCCATTAAAATGCACCGCTCATCCCTTTTGATTACTCAAAGCATCAATTAAACCATGATCCTCGCCCTCATCTACATTAAAAACCCAATGACCACATTGTGGGAATGTACTGAGCACCCACACTCCGCACGGGTTAGCCACTGAAAAAATGAGCGCGGACGCATTTGATTTAATAATTCAACCATTTGGTGAATTAGCACAAAACTTTATCCAAAGCAAAGCACCATGAGTTCACACGCATATGGTGGAGCGGTTGGGCATCTTGCTCAAGGGCACCTACCGCTAGGCAGCAGACACTGGCGACTGAACGTGGAACCCAGGGCTGGGTAGTGGAACACCCCAGTCACCACACACTACAGCATGCCCTCACATTTAAATTGAGCCGTCATATCTTTCAATTTGCTTTGTTATCTGGTTAAGATGGCAGGGTGCCGACCGCCACCTGACTGTTTCAGCTCAGCTCATGCCGGGGCGTTTGTCGGCAGCGGTTACATCAGAGCCTGTTGCTCAGGCACGCCAGAATAGTTGAGGATGAGAGTTACTATTTGCGTCCCCAGACGTCAAAGAGCTCAACGAAGCAATCACTGTCGCTCTGCAGCGCTGCTGTCAGCAGAACGTAGCTCCTCTCTGCCGTGCGTAGTGTGATGCCCAGCACTACCTCGTCAAACACGCCAAACCTTATCGCCTTATCGGTCGCATTACCACCGGAACGTTAGTTACTCGGCTTATTCCTCAGACATGGGCGGTGCCTTGTTGTTTGCTGAATTGATTAACATTTCAGATGCCCCATTTTATTTTATTTTTAAACCCTGATGAGTTCAGACTTTCAAAAAGCTTGAAAGGACACTTGAGAGGGTCAGATTGTTTGGGGCATGTGTTGATATGCTTGCACTGGATTAAATCCTCAAATAGAACCATCACTTTTGTTCAAAATATGACAAAATATTGCTGTTGGAAGAATATTGCCCATCCAGCACCAATCAACTGATGGGCCTCTCCAAATCAACCGTGGAGGGAACTTCTCAATGGGAGCCTTGGTAATGTGGGTTGAAGTGAAGTGAAAGTGAAATGGTGCTACCATTTAGTTAACCCAGTAGTTAACGCGCCGGATGGGTTTTTATACATTAAGCATCACTTCTAAACATTTTTGACAAGAAGTGATGGCCGTGGTGATGAAGTTACATATTGCAAGTTGAAGGTTTTGTAATAGGCTAGTGTGCTTCGATGGGCTTTGAATGGCACATCCAACCATTTACACCTCCTTTAGTGAAGACGATGGAGGAGGAGGGAACTAAGGCCAGGTGTGAAAAGCATCCAGCAGCACTGAGATGGTTTCATTTCAAATAGCCAGCTTTTGCTAACGCTGGGCTTTTTTTTTTCTCAATGGGAACTTGTTTAATGAGTCACATCTATCAAAAAGGTTGTACAGGGAAATTGTTGTGGGTTTGAATAGAATATTTTAAAGGGTGCATACATTTTTTAAGCAACTGAAGGGTGACAGTGTTTGATTAATTTTTCTATATCACAGGGGGCCGCATCTAAAAGAGGACTCTGCGCTGTCAGAGTTCAGGGTTCTTCCTCAGTCTGAACGCATTCTGCTGCTCCATCCTCCCCCGATAACTCTCTTCAACCTTATTTTGGCTCCGCATTTCCCACTCCTCCGCCTCTCAGTCACATTTCTCAAGAATGAATCCATTATTATTCTCTCATCATGTTTCATGCCGCCTCCCTCTTTAAGCCTCCCAATGTCAAGTCGTCACATTGAAACACGTCGACTTCAGTCTCCTTGTCAGGGGTACTTAACAATAGAGGCGTAACTGTGTTTCCATCCACTGCTTCTTAGCAAGGTTCAAATAATGATGGGGATCACTCAGAATTAATTCATTCCGAGGTTGAGATTTAATTAGTTATGTCTGCAATCGGTACCGTTTCTGAATGATCGCCAATATCAACAGACTAATGTCCATGCTGCTATGCTAATGTCCATGCTGCTATGCTGCTATTCTGCACCTTGCACTTTGCCATATCGCACCTTGTCAAATTGAATACTCTTGTATTATTATTATACTCTTATTATTATTATTACTCTTGTACTCTTGTATTATTGTATTATTATTTTTATTATTATTATTATTATTATTATTATTTTTATTATTATTATTATTATATTAGTATATTATATTATTATTATTATTGTATTGTTATTATTATTATTATTATTATTCTTATTACACTCTAACATACCTCAAATATTATATTCCGGAACACTGTGATAGTCTGTAAGTTGAAAGTTGTCTTTACGTTGTTGGTTTCTTACTCTGTAGATGGTTGCTATTCTGTAGATATATATCTGCACTTTATGTCTAGTGTTGTCTTATGTTTAACTTAGTGTAGTTTAGTTTAGTCTTATGTTTAACTTAGTCTAATGCTAGTTGTCAAGTTGTCCTTAACACTGCACATCTGGAGTTAGTAGAAACGGAATTTCAGTTCTCTGTGTAATGTACTGTTACATGGTTAACTGACAATAAAGTCCACTTGAACTTGAACTTGAACTTGTTGTCAATGAGCACCCCGTTCCAACCAGGCTTAAACAAACCCACTTTAACTTTCTGTTCATTACAACCCAAGCACATTTAAATTTTTTATTCATTGTGCAGCATTGATAAAGGAATCCAAAGTGGAATGCTCAGTCAGGCATTGCTTGTCAGCTTGTGATGCACAGAACTAGTAAGAGTTCTATCGTTGTTAGTTGTTGGCCAATTGCATATGTTTCCAATGCACAGCACAAAGGAACTACAAAGGCAAATTAATGAGACATATTTTCACATTCTTCTGAAAACTAAATTCAGTACTATTTCAGTATTCTCAGACAAATATTCTCAGTGGTTGTTGTGGTCCAACCTTTGGTGCTTCTTTAGCTTTAACTATATATTTTATGACACTGTGATTGTCATAAAATAGTAGACTGAAGGTTATAAAGAGAGCCAAGTTTTGCGAGGAGCAAAGTGGAAATTTGGTTTTATTTGTGAGATGAGAAATAGTTGTGTCGTAACTCTCCACCATATTTGATGCAAGTCGGGGAAAAATATCTGATTTGCTTCAGTTTTCTGAAAGACATGTGTGTGTAATGATGATCTAGCTGTCCAGCCCTCGATGTAATACAGACATAGGATAGAACCGCGGCTGACATAGTGAAGACGCAGACAGCCTTGACGGAGACTTGCAGTCTTTGAGCTTTATCTAACTCGCCGTCCAGATAATTTTGTGTTATCTGACCATGTTTTGTAGATGTTTTGTACTCCTACAATTCAGGCACTATCTGATTCGGTTGTGCTGCACAGAGCGCAAGTAAATAAATCTTGGGACAAAAAACAGCCCAACAGCACTGTCTTTCAGGAAACAATCACACGGATACTCCACTGAAGTATTGTATTTTTTAGATGAAATGACCCATCAAAGCCAAACACAATCGAAACAGAATAGATTGAATTTGGACCACACTTTAACTTGACCCCCGGGTACCTGGCAAGGAACCAACATGGAAACATTCCCACGAGAGGCTATTGATGATTCGGCTTGAAGTCCTCCTCTCCACCGTGGCATCAGTTATTTACATGACCTCCAACCGCTTAAGTCACCAAAGCGCCGAAGAGGCGAGTGAGCAAAGAACCAACGTGTCCTTCATCTCCTCTGTGCAACAGTGCACTTTTATTTTCTGCTTGTTTTTTTTTTTTTTTAACGCCTTGGCTGTGGGGCAATGCGCACCTTAAACCTTCTCCCGTGAACCTGCTCACTTCTAACAGCAGTTATGGAGGCTTAGTAGTCCCCTCCATCACCGCAGCCTCTCTTGCCCTTCCAGTCCCGCTTGGTGGCTGCAGACGGCTCCCCAGGGAGCTCAGCCCCAGCAAAGACATCCGGCCGGGAGGAGGATTCCCAGCGCACATGCCCTTTCATGTCAGGGAGAGCCGGCGCTGGATTGGCAGGAGGCGCCGGCTGGGAGGGTTCTGGTGCAACGAGACGGAGAGTCGGCTCAAAAGCCAGCCAAGCTAAATCTCCATCCTGCTTTGTATGCATGCCTGCACTCTCTGAAGTGGCGTGGTGCAGAGGGTGGTGGTGGTGGTGGTGGTGGTGGTGGTGGGTGTGCATTTGGGGGAGGGGGTGGGCTTGTCACAGAGCCTTGGGAAAATTATTCAGAATTAGTCCCAACGTGTTTGATGCATACTTCAGTTTAACAGCGCATCTAGACGACGTCGGCGTCTCACCATTATGAATGCACACATGGATGTGTTTGATTTGATTGGATCGAGGGTGAATGTTACTTTTGGAGGAGGAACAACATGCTTGAATTTGTAATGGCATAAGCTGATGTCTTCTGTTCTCGAGTGTTGCACTGCTAGGTGTATGTTTTATGCATGAGACGATCTGTAAGGGCACTTATGAAAATGATCTTAATAAACTGCAAATGTTTGCAAAATACAAGATAATGCAAAGTCAAAAGATCACGTTTTACATCTAGACCTTTCGGTGACAGGAATGGCATTTCTGTTTCTGAATAGGCTGAACACACTGCATAGAAGGCAGTTCTCAACCTAAGTAAATAATCCATATTTTCTGAGACATATTCCACAGTTATGTGGGCCATTTAACCAATTGCTATGTCAACATTGAGGCTCGGCCTCAGCAGTCATTCCTATTCATGAGCCAGTCCAGGAGAAACACATCTACGAGAAGAATCCCATCCTCCAGGAGAAACACATCTACCAGGAGAAGCACATCGACCAGGAGAAGCACATCGACCAGGAGAAGCACATCTACCAGGAGAAGCACATCGACCAGGAGAAGCACATCTACCAGGAGAAGCACATCGACCAGGAGAAGCACATCTACCAGGCTTTACTTCCCGTTTGAAGGCCCCGGGTCAAGAGGGGGCTTCCACAATCACTATGAAACCTGGCTTGAGGTTCAATCAGTGATCTTCCTCCATTATTCATGGGTCAATAACATTGTTTGATGAAAAGACATTCGGTATGACCCAAAAAATAACCCACAGAATTCCATCCGGCGTTCTCCAGCTGGCTGGACAAGACGTAATGATTGACCGGCTGGGGAGAACGCCCTTGAGTGAGAGAGGGAGAGCTCTGTATTCGAGTTAGAGAGTAATGGGATGGTTGGGATTCACTACCATTAGTTATTTGTATTTACCTGTGGGGATAATTTAATCGAGGGTGTTGTTGTGCTCAAAAGTAATTTAGGCACACAATTCTCATAACCGCGCCGTATTTTTTGCAACCATCCATCTTCCTGAGCTATTTATTCCGCGCGTCTGTCGGCGCGAGTCTCAGCCGCGCAGCCTGAATAGGTTGACCGAGTAGTCCATCACAAGGTCACGCACGCACACACGCACACACACGCATGCACGCACGCACGCACGCGCGCGCGACAATTGAAATTCTACAATTAGCTTAACCAGCATGTCTCTTTAGGGGCACTGCAGGAAGCCGGAGCGCCCCACTACAATGGGAAGGAGGGACACTGAAACGGCCATGTGGCTAGGCTGCAGCGTTGCGGGACGCCGCGGTACCACGGCCGGCTCTGGCTGTGTGTCAGGTTTATTCACTCCACTGTCATCCTCGCATTTATTTATGAAAGCTAATAAAAATATGAAAGGTCATTCCCTTAGCCTGTGGGCAAACATTGTTAATCAATAGAACAGGCTAAGCCCCCATTAATAGTGGGGCCCCCCCCTGCTCTGGCACCGCATGAGCCAGTAAACAGTCGGGTTCTGTCCAGCCACGCTCTGAGACCATTGTTCCCCGTGTTTCTGTTCACGCAAAAAAACAAATGAACAGATTGCCGCGTGTCCCCCCCCCCTCCCCCCTCACTCTCCCTGCAGCCGACTGGACCACAAAAGCATCAGCTGTAATTTCACAACAATGGCTGACAAATACCAAGATGCACTCCGCAGCGCCGTCCTGGTGACCATGTTGTCCCGAGCTCCGACCGCTGAAGAGCTTTTTTCCGACCCGGAGATGAGCGACCGTCCGCCCGGCCGGCCAGCCGCCGTCCTGCCGACGCGCCGAAGCGGCCGTGTTAAATGTTAAAGGGCGACCGCTGAAGGCAGTAAACAGAAAGCGAGGCAGCGGGGAAATGTAAAGTAGCATGGAGGAGCTAATGTAGGGGCATTCGTCTCTGTCAGGGGGGCCTGGATGTGAGGTGGGGCGGGCGATAAGGGCTGGGCTGCTTGGAGGGGATCCAGGGACCGTGTCAGCATGGTGAGGGAGCAGGCTCATTTAGCTCACTCTGTCACTGTCCTACATCACCGGACCTCACTTCTATGTGTTCGGGGGGGGGTGTTTGTGTGTAGAGGGGTCAGGTGGATTGTGTTGGTAGACAAAACTTGTATCCTTGTCTTGGCAAGAGGGCGCACGGCTATCCGATGTACCAAAATATATTGAAGTCATTTTTCAAGTTAACTTTTTATTTATGGGAAGGAAACCAAAAATGACCCATTCTGTTAGATATTAGTGGATTCACTTATATATTCAGGGCTTATATATAATTCATGAGCCTTGACTGTCACTTGTCAGCCAGACTTCCCTTTCACTGAAAGAGAGCTGCTGGCTGCCTGGAGTTGATACTGCTACCAGAGGTATACGTATATGGATTGACAACCTGAAACTATAAGCAAACCTCGATTTTGGTGTCACGTAGATGGGAGCCAAAGCGACGGTGCAACATTAATGTGCTCAATTATACATCAGTATATAGTGCATGCATTTCTGAGTCGCCCCCGTGGGACTGGAACCCCATGCACTACCTACTTGAGATAGATTAATGATCGACCATAATGAAGTGTGTGTGTGTGTGTGTGTGTGAGAGAGAGAGTGTGAGTGTGTGTGTGAGAGAGAGAGAGAGAGAGAGAGGGAGAGGGAGAGAGAGAGAGTGCAGGTAATGGATGCAGACCTTCCTGTATGTATGGTGTAATGTTCCTTTGGGAATGTGCTCCGTCCACCTGGGTTTCCAGGTCTGCGGTTCACCAAACGAGCTGTCGCTCATTTGGGTGGATCTGGAATGTCACTGGGTAGTGATTGTTTCCCTCCAACCCACCATGGAGACTTTCTAGCTTTGCTAGCTTGGCCCCTCCGAAAGCTCCAGCTGGCAGTTCAAGTTTGTAGTTTTTTTTTGTTGAGCTGCCAAAGGTTCTCCACCCTTTTGGAGTGTTACTTTGTTTGTTCCTTGGACTCCTTAATGTTAAAAATGTTTAGCCTACTGGTGTTCCCCTTGCCCAGTTTAATTGACTTTACCCTTATTCCGATTTGTTGTACTTTGTGCATTGTAAGCTAATTTAATTTAAAGTGATGACTCTCTTAGCCGCGCAAGGGTTAAATGTAGCTCGGGTAACTTATGTTATATTCCTGCCTCGCTATATTCATTTCCATAGCAACCCATGCCTCTAACAGCCCATATGTTCACAACAAAGCAGATTATGGGCGTCTAGCAATGCGTTTAATTTCTTTGCCTCACTTCGTTGAAAGTGTTTTAAAACTCGGCCCCCAGTGATGTCATCCTGGCATCTGTTTGGCGAACCGCAGTCTGAACGCTACGCGTGGATCTCAATTTGAGGGCTAATTGAGTTTGTGCCATAAGAGAGCTCTGACAACAGATACTAACTGTGGAGTCACTCTGGCTCACAACGGCTGGAAAAGCTATTGTTACCGCCGTGTCAGTTTGTTGCTGAAGGTGTAGCCGTCACCAGCTGGTGGTGTTGCCAGCAGGTTGGGTGTTTCTACAGCCCGCTGGCAAAAAACATGCCGACATCGCCAAAAAACCTTTTAAGAAAACTCAACAACCTTTGTAGATCTTATGAAAGCTTTTTGCTTCGAAAACATGTTTAGGACTTTCTAGTGATGGTGCTGTGTGATGCTGTACATGTTTGAGCTCTTTTGGACTACGTCTGATAGCTTGTGAAGAAAGAACAAGTACAAGTTGCCTCATTTACTTGCGGTTTGCCTTGCTTGTAGCGGACTCGTTTTTTGGCTTCACATATATTGCCAGACACGGTGAGTATTTCCTATCGGTTGCACATCTCAAGTAGCCTTTACTGGCAGTATATTGTAGAGTTGGGGTGCTGATGACTCAAAGCGAATTATTAGTATCTGGACTGCAACATCAGTGCTGCAGTCCAGCATCAGCAGTGTCTCCGTATACATCGCACTTAGTTTTGGCCGAAGTTTTGCACGTGTACGGGCCTGTGGTTGTCTGGCTGTTGATGAACGGTCCTGGATCAGTTCCACATAGCTGTGGGGCGGTACCTCTGCATCCAAGCATGTGTATATCTTCACGCCGATCTCTGCGTTGCGATGCACTGTGCATTTTACTAAATGACTCCATGACACCACATAATGACGCCTACGCATCCTGCTTTCCTGGAATCTACAGCTTAATGAGTCTTTAGTTATGTTACGTCTGAATTTATTTCAGAGGAAAAAGTGAGATGATTGCATTATATTACAGAACACAAGGTCTACCACAGCGAATGGACATGCAAACAGTACAAAGCACTTTTTCTTCATGGGAGTCAACACACTGGGGGTGTACAAGGCATACATATGGCCATATAAAGTAAGTACACTGGAGCTGTATATAAACATCTCAACTGCTCATTTGCTTTGCAAATTGGTCAAATAAAGTATGGCTTTAATGATTCATGGACAAAATACATCTCGCATGAGTAAATACCATCATCCCAGAAGCCGCGCATAAGTGGCCACAAAAACAATTTGGTAGAGCGGCTGAGAGAATCTCAACATCTCTGCCAAGATGATTTGCAATACTGTGCGATCTCCATTTCAATCCCACTGGATAAATCCATAACAGACCATTCATGAAAACAAGGAGCCCTCTATTAGAGCCATTTGACAAAGGTGGATGCCTGCATGTATTATTTATTTACAGATGCTACCCAAGTGTCCTTGGGCATACTGAGGGAGGGCAGGAAGTGACTGGGAAGGGAAACCTGTGCTTTGCATCAGACCATGTTATTAAGGGCCATTAGGGTGTGTATTAGGCACCAACAAAGCACCGTGAATCAATTCCGGTGCAGTCTCGATCAATTTAAGTTTATGTACGTCTATCCATCTCGTGAGGCCAATCAAGGGGGCGCAGCTGAGAGTGTGGGAGCTCCGTGCCAACAGCACTCTACAGCTGGGGGAATTTAATTTTTAATGGCATAACTGATAGCATAGGTAGATGCTCCTCTTCCGGCCCGGATGACTCTGAAGCCCAATGACTTCATTTTCTTTCAGATTAACTCGGGACAACATTTTTCAACCAGTTTTTCACTGTCTTGGTCTTGAAGGCGTGATATAAAAAAAAATCATATGCAATAACTATTTCAGTTCTGAACCAAAAGTGTTCAACTTAATTGAATTACGAACAGAGAGATGTACTGTGTGAGTTAACAGCCACAGATATGTTTCATCGCTTTCCATTACACTTCCATCACTAGAGAACTACACTTATTCCTGAGCACGAGTTTGAAATCTTGTTATTCGCGTCACCAACAGTGGGGCAAAAAACATTTTTGTAACAAAATTAGTTATACTTTTTTAAAACACCACGTCCCGTTAATAACGGCCCGAAACATTTTATAAATCTAGACCAAAGTAAGGAGACGCCAAGGAAAGTATCGCCAGCGGTGTGCTTCCTGTTGATAGAACTTCACACGCGTCACCCAGGTGGAGATGATAGCCTCCATGTTGTTGTTTTTTCTCCTCTGTATCCATCCATCCATCCATTGTCGTAACCGCTTATCCTCTACGAGGGTCGCGGGGGGGCTGGAGCCAATCCCAGCTGCAACGGGCGAGAGGCGGGGTACACCCTGGACAGGTCGCCAGCCTATCACAGGGCTAACATATATAGACAAACAACCATTCACACTCACATACACTCTCCTCTGTATGACCCATCAAATCTTTATAAGGTCTTCAGAGAGCGTCTCCTCCCTGGGCGCCAGTGACTTCAGTCGTGAATTCATCCGCTAGCCGTGAATCACGCTCGCTGGCGTTAGCTCGCTCACGCATATCTGGTTCGGCAAATGATGCCTGACGAGCAGAGATAATGCAAATTCATAATTTCAATGCCCCCCCCCCCCCACACACACACACACACACATAAGTGGTAAATAAAATTACTTTGCTGGGGTGTTTCTTTTCATGTACAGCGCGGTGGACACCGGTAGGCCGTTTGTCTCCGCATGCTGAGGAACAACGGGGCGGTTCTGCAGACTGAGGTGCAGACACTTAAGCGTACGATGGATGAAACATGTTTTCACTGCCCCCCCCCCCCTGTGTGATGGATTTCACATCCCGGCTCATCTCCTTAATAAATGAGAGCATAAGAAAAGGAGACAGAGAGGATGATTATTTTTTGGGGGGTGCTTTTATGGTGCTCCCCCTCTTTTTCCT
Organism: Urophycis tenuis; assembly: GCA_036785325.1. Taxonomy (NCBI): domain Eukaryota; kingdom Metazoa; phylum Chordata; class Actinopteri; order Gadiformes; family Phycidae; genus Urophycis; species Urophycis tenuis. The sequence goes on along the minus strand of JAXIVH010000004.1, from coordinate 12,988,806 downwards.
CCCCCTCCTCCCCTCGCCGTCTGCCTTGCGCGCGACGTGATTTGTGGGGGGATTGAAATGAGCCCGGGCCGGGTCGGCCGGGGAGAGAGACCCTCGCTTTTGATTTACGCGCGGCGCTAAATCACGGAGACATCTGCCCGCCGGCGCCGCCCCAGACGGCCCAGGGCCCGGGGAGCCGCGCCCGTCCCCGTGACGCTGGGGGTCGCGGGGCGCAGGTCCACCAGAATCGGTGTGTGTGTGTGTGTGTGTGTGTGTGTGTGTGTGTGTGTGTGTGTGTGTGTGTGTGTGTGGGGTCCTGGCAGTGCTGCACTCGCCGCCCCCCCCCCCCTTCCCCCCATCCCCAGCTCCGTCGTCGTGGACAACGCTGTTGCTAAGGAGGTAGTACAGTCGTCATTATTGGTACTCACCTCGGAGCTCCCGAGGGGGAAGGAGAGAAGATTAAGGGAGGAAGAGGTGGAGACAAGATGGAGGAGGCTGAAGACGGCTTCTTGTCCTTGCCAGGGGGGGCAAGTCTTCGACGCGTGACATCTTTCCTCTCAGGTGCACCACACCTGAGAGGAAAGAAAACTCTTGCAAGTAATCAATGATTGCGTGACACATATTTCGATGATCCCAGTGGTGATACACTTGTACCCTGACCGCCCCGAAGATGCCGAGCCAGTTCCCATCATTTGGACATTCAGTAGGCGAGGCAGCCCTCCCAGTTCCCCAGAGCCAGGCATTGAGTTACATCTTTTTTTGAAGGTTGTCCATGGCTTTACAGTATAACGGCTCCTGGTTAGTTTTGAACATGCCGGGTGTCAGACTGACCGAGCTTGCATTCGCACCGAGAGGAGTGCGAATCCTGCCCTGAGACAAGAGGTGTGAGAGCAGCATTCCGGCCTGCCAGTGGTAATGACTTGACTACACTTTAATGAGCCGCGGTGACAAGAATCATTAAACTACTGTCTGGTCTCGACGATTCATTTGGCCACTAACGACTCCCGCAAACTCTAAGATTTGCTTTTGTACATTCGTTTTAGTGTCAATGAATTTGTCTGCGTTTTTTTTTTTTTTTAATCAAAAACCAAACATGGTTGTAACAAGTGTATCAAGTATTTGTATACTATATATTTTAGTAAGGAAATGGCAATGACCGACAATCAACCAAATTGCATAATTGGTTTGTTGACGCCATGAGGGACATTGTAATGTAGAATAATTTCCTTCAGAATGTCACGCACGCAGGAGTGAGTTTACTCTGCGTAATGAGTCGAATACACTGCTCTTATTGAATCTGATTGCTTCATTCTGTAATTCATTGCGACTAAATATGGCTGTGTAATCCCCCCCACCCCCCAGCCCCCACCCCATACAGTAAATAATTTATGTTTTTCCGAACTGCAAATCACACACATAAAAAAAAAACGCAATAATGAAAAGCTGTGCAGAGCTGCATTTCGCCATATGCCCCTTATACTGCAATATGCTGCCTCCAATAAAACCTAAATGATATGTATTTGAGAGTGTTGACAGTTGAAGCGGTAATCTAAGGCCCCGTGTTTTCAGTGTGTCAGCAGGAAACTCTGCAGCATCTGGTCTCTGGGGCCCTTGTTGAATTCATTAGGACTGATCACGTCGTTTCAAACTCAAACAGTATCTTTAGCTGTGCCAGTGAACGTGCACAAACCAGTGGCGTGTTTGCATTTATTATTTATTTCCCTGCGTTTTTGAGGCTATTGAATTGATCACTGCCAGACATTCATCATTAGAAATGACAGGAAATCCCATGTACATTCCACAGTTTATTGGGTTGTGTTACAGAAATGCAGTGCTGGATTTTCAATGCATAAACAAATATGCCACATTGCAGTACAAAATAAATGACTGCCACACTGGAACCACACTACTTCCACAGTACAGTCTCAGTACAGACACACTACAACCACACTACATCTACAGTACAGTCTCAGTACAGACACACTACAACCACACTACATCCACAGTACAGTCTCAGTACAGACACACTACAACCACACTACATCTACTGTACAGTCTCAGTACAGACACACTACAACCACACTACATCCACAGTACAGTCTCAGTACAGACACACTACAACCACACTACATCTACAGTACAGTCTCAGTACAGACACACTACAACCACACTACAGCTACAGTACAGACACACTACAACCACACTACATCTACAGTACAGTCTCAGTACAGACCGTAATTTCTCAGCTTGGGATCAATAAAGTATTTCTATTTCTATTTCTAGACACACTACAACCACACTACATCTACAGTACAGTCTCAGTACAGACACACTACAACCACACTACATCTACAGTACAGTCTCAGTACAGACACACTACAACCACACTACAGCTACAGTACAGCCTCCATACAGCCAGAAGACAGCCTCAATACAGACATAACATCATCTATTTACCGCAAGCAGAATGTCCACCGAGCGGGCTCTAGTCTATGTTAAGATGAAGCGATAGGAGGTATTGATTTGCTATTTATATTCCCTAAGCTTTTTGCATATGTGCTGGATTCCTCCACGTCACGCTTGCTGCTCTTATGGGAATTATTAGAATCGAGGGCAATATCCACCACACTGCACCAAAACTCAGGCCCTTAATCTATAATTGATTTTGTTGAAACTCAAAGTTGGTCGTGAATACACCCACGCACATGCATGCAGGCCCCCACACACGAAGCACACAGATGGCTTCAGACAATTCTTCAGTGAGCTTCATCAGCTCCAGTGTGCAGGGGTTCTGCAGCAGCGTACAGCGAGAATAACAAGGATGTGTTCTTAACATTAAAGCATGTACACCTCGCCCAGCAGAAACCCCCAAAGGAAATTACCAAGCGGATAATTGGCTAAATGTGACCCCATTAACTTCTCCAGGGTCACTTTCAATTAAGACATCTGTCCTTTTACCCCAAGTATAACTTTGGAGTACTTTATGCACCACTGATTTCACAGTTCTGAATTACTAGTGTGGGAACATGTGGTACCTCTGTGCAACGCACACACCTTAGAAGAGAGGACGCCATTTTGATTTCAGTAACACATCTCATGTGTAAGGAATAAAGAATAAGCTCACCATTAGAGAGCAGCTCACCACACTATATACCATATATATGCTGTCGATATGTACCATAGAGACCTGGGCGCTACCCTCTGCCCACACACGGCATTAAACGATTAACGCACATTAAATGCATGACTGCGATTGGTCAGGTCAAGACGGTGTTTCTCTGCGTCGAAAATAGACCCGCCGACGCAACGCCCGTAACGCGGGCTGCTGAGTGTCTTCAAAGGTCTGGCCCGAAGTGACCCTCTGGAGTTTTACTGGAACTTCTGCTCCTGCGGAGGAGGCCCTGTTGTTCCTCTCAGGACACCGCCAAGGGCAGCCCTTTGGGGTCACTGTGTCCCCCCCCCCCGACCCCCAGTGTCTCCCACGAGTCCCTTGGCACCTTGATCCTTGATGTTTTACTGGTTAAAGTTTCAGTGTCAGGCCGCTGCTTTAATTGCGAGTTAATTGCGTCAAGCCTTGGTTGCGTTTAGCTCACGCGTTCTTAAGTGTTTTGAGGGTTAATGGACGGTGCTCTGTGAATACATTAACGACTGGAACAGGTTATGTAAGACAGGTATGCATAATTAATAACGCACCGTTCCAATCGAATCTACCAGTCTGCTCCGCCACAGACTTTGCTGAAAAATTCTATCCAGATCTGATATCACCCGTAAACACAGCACCGGCTGAAAAAAAAACAACCCCTTGTTGCCGAGAAAAAAGAAACCTAAAATATTCACATATCCAAATTGAATTTATTTATTCATCTATCATTTTCCCGCGTCCGCGCAGCTCACAATTTCTACCGGCTATTAGATTCTGCTCGCTTTCCTGAACGATTTCATATTGTCTGCCTGTTCCCCTGTGACGCCCCGCTGCGGTCCAGGCACTCTCCCGTCTCTAATTAAGTTCCAATCCAGGAGCTGTCCAATCAAACGATGAAGTCCTTCAAGGTCACCCGGGTGTTGACGGCAGGAGAAGGGGGGGGGGGGGCGCCCCTCGAGCCCCTCGAGCCCCTCGAGCCCCTCGCCGGACGCGACACGGCGTTCCTGCCCGAGACGTCCGATGTGTTTAGCTGTGCGGGACTTTGCGGGCGTGACTCCCCCTTCTTTTTTTTTTTTTTATCAACGGTATTATATCAGCGTGGGGAAAGCCGGCAGTTTAATAAGTCCCCCTACTTACTGCTGGCCCCTGTATCAGACATTACCGCGTAATTAGTTTATAAATAATCCCGCTAGCTGAGACAACAACCGCTGGTGACGGAGTTAGCAGCACAGCCACGGAGCCGGACGCAGGACTCTGAATCCACGGGGGAAGATCCTCCAGGTCGCTCCCTATCTTGGCTAAACAGTCGCCCCCCCCGCCCCCCCCCGCCCCCCCCAGCTGCTGCTTTGCAGGATGGGGTGGGGGGGATAATGGTTGTTTGGGGAGCTCGTGACTCATCCTTTCTCTGTTCTCTTGGTCTCGGTGGCCACAGCTCAATGCCTCCATCTATAAAAGCTCTTCAGTGTCCAAGCTGTCCTCCACATGCACGCACACACGCATACAGGTACACACAGGCACACACACACAGGCGCGCACACACTCACACACACACAGAGTCTCCCATGTACGCATTCACACAGGCGCGCTCACACATACACACGCACACACACTTGCACGCGCGCGCACACACACACACACACACACTGATGCGCACTCACACATACACACACACACACTGATGCGCACTCACACACACACACACACACACACACACTGACGTGCACAGGCGCACACACAGATACACACACATCTTTGATGGTTATTAACTGCTAAGAATCTCTGCCCCCTCCTCGCCCACACACACAAACACACACACACACTCACAGGCACACACACACACACACACACACACTCACACCAGAGTATTTTCCACTGATTTCTCAGGGTAGTTTATCCACATCCTCTGAGCTGTCTGGCGGGATGTGTCACAGTAATTTACAACCATCTGATGCAACTTTGACCACTTCCCATCACATTAATAAAGTGCCTCTAATGACCAGCACCCGCCCACCGTGCTGCCAATGCGCAGGTACAACCAGGACCCCTAAGCCCCCCCATCCCCTCAGGTCTGCAGGGAAAAGACACACCTCAGGCTTCGCTGGGGGTGTGTTACACAGTAAACACTTTGTGTGTTCTTTGAAGTCCCTTCTAAATCTAAATGTTCCGCACAACACGCGCATGGCTTCAACACAACGAGATCACATTTTATACTGTTTACAGAGTAAATACTGTTCGGCTCTCACTACCTTCTGAGTGTTGTGCTACAGGTCTGTTGTTATAGTGGTCAGGACTGTGTATCCTGGAGCCCGCATCCCAGCAGTCAATAGGTGTGAAAGAGGATACAGATAAACACAAGTATGTGTGTGTGTGTGTGTGTGTGTGTGTGTGTGTGTGTGTGTGTACCCTTGTCTCACGCAGGAGGCTGACGTGAATACCTTCATATGTCATCACGCCTCGTAGCTGTGGTTTCTCTGGTGGTTGACTTGTCGAGCAAAAGGCAACAGTATCTGGCAGCAACACGGAACCTTAAGTGAAAGAACCTAACGGGAATCTTCTGGTGGACGTCTGCAGCTGGACGCTATCTGTACTGGTTTGTGATGGACAGGGAGTCGCAGAGCAGGTGTAGGCTGAAGAAACTCTTCTCACTGACGGTGTGTGTGTGTGTGTGTGTGTGTGTGTGTGTGTGTGTGTGTGTCTCTGTGATTTGAACCCCGGAGCTGTGCTAACTACCACGGTGCTATAGTGCTACAGTGTATGACCAGGGTCGTGGCTTTACAAGGCAATCATTCTAATTAAATAGGCGCTACTTCCGAGAGCGAGGGAGCCCGGGCTAAACCGTTTATAGTAACGTGTAATGTGTGTTTAAAAATGCTTTTTTTTTTTTTTTCAATTAGGTGTAAAAGAGTCTCATAGTTATGTGTGATCCGCAGGCAGGGAGGGCGAAGTGAAGTGTGAATTATTGATCATCAGATATCGGTGTGGGTCTGAAGAGGACTCTGGGCGCCCTCTCGTCTCCATGGTTATCATCTCAGCATGGCCTACCTGACGGCCTCTTTTCTGTAACGGTTTCGTTGAATTTTCATTCGCCCTCGAGTGCGGTGCATCAGAAAAAAAAAAACTGCGCGTGATGAGTTTCCCTTAATGCAGAAAAAAGTGTTGGGCCAACACTTGGCTCCGTTCCACTGTTGCTTAAAAACATCTAAAGTGCTCTCATTTATGTCCTCGGCTACTGCCTTTCAGAAATTGGGCATAGAGAATACAAACAGCGGTAACAATGCCGCTCCAAAAAAACACCAGCAGTTTGATGAAATTATTTGTGACCTTTCATGGATTATTGATGAGTGTTTCGGTCACACGCCGGCGTCGCCGCTAACAGCGGCGGTTTCCGTTGTCGGGCGAAGCCGAGCGGCAGCAGTGTTCACGCGAGGAATGACGCGGACCCCCACCGGCGACAGCCCACACACAACATCTGTCGGGTGGGCTGGGCCGAATTTGAATTCCGTACGCCGCGCGCCTTAATAATGTATCGACGTGCTGTTGACTCCTTCCCTGTGGAATGTGCTCTGCATGGAGAGAGACATCGGTACCCCCCCCCCCCCCCCCCTCGCCGTTGCCTCCCCCCCCCCGTGGGAGTGTGCGAAGGAGTGTGCGAAGGTCACAGTGTAAATACACTGTGACTGTTAGTCTTGTGTGCCTGGTTCGCGTCGCTTTGTCACTATTAACGCCGTGGTGAGCGCGGGCGGGGGGGGGGGGGCGGGGGCGGGGGCAGGGGGGGGGGGCAGGGCAGACCCGCCGCCCGGCCTCAGTATTAACATTCTGGAGTGCCAAGCAGAGGCAGGGAAACAGAAAAAGGAGAAGCACCCACGGGTGTCCTGATGAATGCAGCATTCATCCAGGAGAGATAGGTGGTGGTGGTGGCTGCAGATTGTGTTGGCCGGCTGCCAGAGAGGCACACTTGTGGAGCGGTGCTGGGGTGGCCCGCTCTGAGCAGAACCAGCCCTCGCACATTTACATATGCAGATGAGCCATTTGAACTCAAGGTTCTGGGGAGTGGGGGGGGGGGAGGGGGGGTTGGCGCTTGTTTACCTGAGGTAAACGAAGAGAACCAGCACCAGCTGAGGATGTCCTGGGGAAATGAAGCCGGGGTTCCGCTCTGGTGTTTCTCGCCCGCTGCCTCACGTGAAGGAAGGACCCCCCCCGTACCCCCAGAGTCCCAGGACGTATACGGGCTGATACCCTGAAGCCCGTCCCACACCGTCCCGCAAACCATTTCACCACAGCCTGCGGGTGTGTTCAAAATACAGCAAGGGCAGATGGTGGGCTGCGCAGGTTCATACCGGAGTCCTGGTTTGCAATGCGTCTGAATTTGAATTTGGTAGATTAAGTTCAGGCAAACTCCACACGGGCCGCTGAGCAGTGGTGCGCGTCAGCGGCGCGGCTTTGAAAGCCGTCATCAATCCCGTGTGACGGCACACATGGGCGTACCGCGTGCTGCACGCACGCTCTGCAGCTACGGACCACCACGACCACACGTTCAGGGAATGCGGAGACATTTTGGGTGGCGGGACAGGCGAAGAAGGAAGATGGAGATGATGTGGAAGTCGCTGAGCAAAGTGCCGGTCGCATTGGATATGCAGCATGACCGCGGTAAATCCTGAGACATTTAACCGCACTGCATAAAGTAGGCTCTGTGGGTGTGATTTCTCTAAGCCCCGAAATACTGCACACCGCATTTTAATTGAATATATTCACAGCTGTTTGCTTAAGCAGGTTAAAAGAGGGGCACATTCCAACTCTTGCTATATCTACACCCAGGAAAGGAATGCAGCATTTCTCACGGGGATCTTCAGCTCTGAGATGTTTATGTATGTGGAGACCAACGGTGAGTGTGCATTGAGAGGTGAAGTCTAAAGGCTGCTGTCGGGGAGATGGAAGGATCACGAATGAAGGGGACACACAAGGGCGGAAGAGCACACGATTTGGAAACTCAACCACCCAAACGGATGCCTTCCCTACCTTTCCCCCCCGCCCTCCAGCAGCGCCTCCCACTCCCTCCTGTGATTGACAGGCAAAATGGATTCCCCAAAACGATCGGAAATAAGCAGGAAGCTATCAGAAAACAAGCGGTCTCATACAGAGGCACTCGGCCCCACCAGGTCTTTCACTCAGGGCTGACAGACGGCTGTGGTACTCCTCACAAAGGACACGGAGGCGGCAGCTCTTAAATCTTACCAATAGCCCCCTTCAGAAGGTTGTTATGGTAGATGAATGATGCTGATGGAAAAAAAATGACCTAATAACTCCATAATTGAATTCTAAATGACAAAATATGAAGTAATAATGAATGTTGTTGCCATCAGCTAAAGCAATGAGGCGTGCGGTGGGAGACGAAGACGTATGTGCAGGGCGGCGAAGGCTCCAGCACCTGAGCTTCAGGTGCTCCGGTATCTCAACAAGCGTCACCTTCAGCCGCACCTGAAAGTCGGAGGTACCTGTGCGTTCCGACTCAATGTGTGCACCTCGGACTTCGGGAATCCGATTTTTCTAGAAGAGGTGGCCCGGGTTTGCAGAAATACAGAGGGACTCTCTGCTCACTGGGGGAGGGGGGAAGACTCCCTCTGCATTTCTGCAAACCTCTGCAAACCTGCGCAAACCATGTTCTCCAGAACCATCAGGATAGGATGGAACCCCCATGGCCTCAGCATCCTCAGTCCGCCCATCCATCTTCTTCACCCTGCAGTCACGGTGCAGGGCAGGGGGGCGGGGCCTATCCCAGCTGACTGTGGGTGTATGCAGGGAGACACACGTGACTTGGAGATCCCACGCACACACACACACCTTTTGCAATTAGCATCGCATGCATATATTGGGCAGCGGGGGGAAGCTGGAGCACACAGAGGAAGGCTTTGCAGACATGCTAAGTACATGCCTATTCAGGGCTGCAAGGCAAACTGTTTTGTTATGAGTAAGAAAATAAGTTAAATGTTGCAGATAAAAACTACATGCTTCTATATTTACATTATTCTAATGTGTTCCAGGAATATGCATTTCCTTTCTATTCAGGACATGTTCACTTTAAGAGCACATGATTCTAACTCGATTGGCCTATCGCGTCACCCATAGGAAAAACACGCACTCGCGTCTAGCTGGTTCAGCGTTTCGTTCGAGTCGAGTAAATCCAGTGCAATCCATTCATATCGTGTCGACATCTTATGCTTAATGTAGCGTCGTTGGTATATATTCTTTGTATTTTGATTTCATTTGAAAGTATTCATCACTATTTTGACATTAGTATAAAGTTTTGTACAGTATCATCACAAGATAGTACAAATGTACTACGGCTATACAAATGCCATTTTAGGTCTCACATGGGTCATCTGACGATGGTAATAGTGCTGTAATGACCAAAAACAATGTTGTTGAAATTCTTGCTTATTCATTTGAGATGAGTACAAGACAAAATACGACATGTGATAGAGGATTGGAAAGGAGCTTTATTCATGTGGTGGTGAATTTGGCGTGGTGCTGATTTGTCTGCCTTTCTTTTGTGAAAGAGTTTAGCTGACCGTCAGGGCATAAGTTAGACATACCAAGGACAGCACACAAACAGCTTCAGCAACTCTTCTGTTCAACAATATTGTGGGACTGAATATAAATATATATTTAGAGCCCTATGCAATATATTTGTGCAGTGCCGCCTGAAATCAAAAAGCTCACTCCTCTTTGTCCGCACAAAACAATGTTCAGGCCTCGCTCACCAAATGAATTCAATGTGTCATTTCCCTCGTTCAATTTATATCTTCGCACAGATTTTCTTTCCTTCTGTATCATTGGACAAATAATCGAAACCTATTGCCTGATAAAACATAGAATAACTCACATTCACCGTAGCCTATATAGAAAAGAACGAACATCAATTATTCCAACAGCTTTCTGAGTGTCACAGTATGGCTCCTGACAGAAAGGTAGCAATTTATGGGAGCTGTACTTACAGCAAAGGAGAGGCTCCAGCCAGTTGGTGCTTGGGATTGCTCTCCTTTACAAACACACACCCTGCCTGCACTATCATTAAGTTGAATCATTTGCTAACACCAACAACCGGTCATTTGGCTCCCTTTCCATATCGGTGACTTGAGGTCAAGCTCTCTCATTATAAGACTGAACTGTCACAGTTTAAAATAAAATGTTGGAAACATCTCCCAACGCACAATTCACAAAGGGGCGGACCTCAACAGATGGCCCTGGTGAGGGATGCCCAGAGAGACTCGGGTTTGACTGATATTGGGGCTGTTCACATTGTCGCACAACCCTTTACTGATGAGAAACGTGACGGTATTGTGTTTTAAACTACATAGCAATGGAGCTTGTCGTTAGCGAGCTGCGATTTAAATAGCAGAACGCTAAGGTTGGTTTTTCCCCCATGCAGGAATAATGAATTCATCTGCAGTGTGCCCTCCTCCCCATAGCTCCATCCACTAGCCCAGGGATTCACAGTCAGACATATTTTCCATTCAGTCATTTTACGACTTCCAACGTTAAACACTGCTACCAAGGGGAGTGAAAGTTTATCTCTGATGCGTCACTTCCATTTCCATCCTCATTTATCAAGCTCAAAACAAGTAGTCCGGACAGAATGTGGAAGCCACAGATGAATGCGCCAGAGATGCCCGTTTAGCTATTAGATTAGCCAGCAGTTATGGATTACAGCACAGTGAAAAAAAATATTGGTTATTTTTCTTTGCAATTGAGGGTAATGTTGAGACCTCTGTGTCAATTTAATATAAAAAATATAATCTAATCATCAGTCTTTGAGGGCGCTTACAGTAAAACACAAAGAAAGCATTCTTGTACACAATACTTTATCAAAGATTTACATATAAAATACAGTTTCTTTCATGAGAAAGCATAGCTTATTTTATTTTTTTTAATTGTCACTTAACCTTGTCATTGTTTTTTTTTCTTATTGTTTTAATATTTTAAAGCCTTCACCTACTGAAGACAAAGTTTGAGCATAAAGAAAGCACATTACATCAAACCCTTTAGTTTATGCCCACAATGCAATACACACAGTTGAAAAATATAATCTAGCCTTGTGGCCTCTTTAGGTGTTTTTTTTGTGTGTTTTTTTTTCTAATTAGCAAAAATACACATCAACTCAAATAACTGGGGGTACATGTTGAAACAAAGTCACAAGTGATTTTGTAATTGGCACCATGACAGCTTTTGGTATGTCACCACTCCTCGCTCTGCAGTGTCATGAGTGTGCCATGGAGCGTGAATGGAGATCCAGATCTACTGCACTGCACTGGAGATGTTCTTCACCTCGCCCCTAGTGGGCCCTTTGTGCCCCGGCGGTCCTCCTGAGGACGCGCGGCCCATGGTGGCGTCACCTCGTCGCGCTCCACGGTCCGTCTGTCATGTGTGCTCGCAGGTGGTGGTCACCTCCGGCAGCGGGGTCTGGTCCTGCATGACCACCTGAGGCATGGTCGGGGAGGGACGGGCGTGGGGAACAGAGTTCTTCTGCAGCTCCGTGCCGAAGGCGGGCGGCGCGCTCTGCATCTGCCGCCTGTACTGCACGAAGCTGCAGGTCTTCAGTATGATGGCCAGGACGTTCTTCCCTATGAGGATCCCCGAGACCCGGGCGTCCCTGTAGAGCACCATGTTCCCGCCACGGATGAAGAGCGTGATGACGTTGATGGTGACCAGGCTGAGGATGGGGTACAGCAGCATCTTGTGGGGCACGATGTTGATCCCCTGCATGCTGATCTCGCTCAGGGACACGCAGGGCAGCACCAGCAGCAAGATGTAGCAGTAGAAGAACATCAAGCCCTCGGCCCACAGGGGCAGCCCTTTCTTCTGGGGCTCCCACAGGTTGGCTTGGATGTCCAGGATGTCAAGCAGGTCCACCACCACCCAGAACAGACGATTGCGGATCTCCTCCCTCTTCTTGAAGGCTCGGACGTACTCCATGTGGTCGATGGCCACCAGCACCACGAACAGCACCGGGATGCAGATGGACAGCAGCAGCGTCAGCGCCTTCCTGGCCAGGGCGTCCAGGCTCTTCCTGTCCGCCTTGTAGTTCTGGTACACAAAGTAGACCTTGATCTCCAGCACGAAGATGTAGAGGAACCAGAGGATCATGGCGTAGCCCCGCTTGGCAGTGCGCACCTCGGCCCCCACCCACACCGCCACGTAGCGTAGCACGATCAGGAAGCAGATGTCGCCCACGATCACCATGATGCAGATCCCGATCTTCCGGGGCCCGTGGTTCTGCTCCACCAGGTAGGCGTCAATTAGCGCCATGCTGCTCATGATCAGGATGGTGGACAGGCACACGTGGGGCTTGTTGGTAGGTGGCGGGGGTACCATCCTGGCGTGGGGGAGGCGAGGGGGTGGGGAGGGGGGCTGGGGGGGGGGGTGGGGAGGGGGGCTGGGGGGGGAGGGAAGGAGGGAGGGAGGGAGCTGAGCTTAGGGGTTTTTGTCGAACCAAGGTCAAGAGTGTGTGGTTTGTCCAGCGGGGGGCTGGCTGATCAGTTAGTGGTGCTCGACAGTGGTGTTCCTCCCCATTACTTCTGCCTTGGCCGGTTTTCAAGATGCACTAATAGGATTCACACAGATCACTTCAATCAATCTCAGCCCGCGCCAAAGCCACCTGCTGAGCAGACAGGAACTCTGATTTAGTCAGATGAATTCAGCGGCACACAGTGTTTTAACTAAGATACACAGTCAACTATTTGCAACGTGTCAGCTTGAGCAGTCACTTTACTTCCAAATTCAATACAGCAGTTTATTGTATTGCCAAATCAAATGACGATGCCCGGACTCTTTTGTAACACCATTGTTTTAATTCAAGCTCATGCTTCGGAGACGAAAGGGGGGAAAAAAAAAAGAATGCCGAATACTCACTTGTGTCCCTTTTTGTACGTGATCCTGAGGACGGTGAGTGGAGAGAGCTCATCCATGAGACCGCACTGGGAAATCACAAAGCCTGTCTGTAATCCACGGCAAAGGAACCGCGAGGAAGGAGGGAGCTCCCTGACAGACGTAAATCCAGCGGGGGAAAAAAGAATTCCTTCATGCTAAAGTGGAATGCAAAAAAAAAAAAAAAAACGCCCCAAATATAATCCACTTACTTCTCAGGCTGAGTCGCAGTGAGGGTATTAATGGCGACAGACCACTTTCAATTCCCGGTGGCTGACAATCAAGGTTATTTTGTGTTGTGCTCGCGAGGAGGTCTGAGAGCCCAACTCCGTGTCCACCGAGTGGTAAAGTTATTTTGAGGAGGGCGAAGGAGATCTCTGCATTTGGTCCCACAGAGGATCAGGATGAGGTATTCCTGTGTAGAAGTTTTCTCTCTCCCCCCCCCTGCCGTCTTCAGATATCCGTCAGCAGGGAAACGCAGTGTTTTGTTCTCCGTATCTTCTTGTTCCCGTGTGGGGGTCCGTGTATGGATCTGCACCAGTTATTCCGTGTGTGCGTGTGTGTCAGTGTGTGTGTGTAGTGTTAAAGAGCTCTGTCCGTAGTGTGTTTAAGTTGCGTGTGCGCACGCTCTCAGGTGCATGTGAAAAAAAACGAAACGACGGTGATCTTAAGAGAATATTTTGAGCGCGTGTTGAGTGTGTGTTCTGTCGGGTGTCTGGGGACACGTATGTGCAGTGCACGTGCTCATGTATTAAACTGTGTGTAAGTTTGTGTGTGTGTGAGTGCGTGTGCATGTGTGCGTGTGTGTGTGTGTGTGTGTGTTGGCAAGTGTGTGTGTGTGTGTGTGAGAAGGTTTCAGATGTCTCCTTGGATCGTCGTAAAAGGCTGCCCCCGTTGTGAAATCATCGCTGTTGCTTACTCTCTCCTCTCTCTCTCTTTCAGTCTCTCTCCTCTCTCAGTCTCTCTCAGTCTCTCTCAGTCTCTCCGTGTCTCTCGCACCTTCCCAGGAGCCCCCGCCTGCAGCGGGTGGAGAAGCGGCACCGGTCACTCCTGCGTCTCCCCTCCTGACATGGTCTGCCAGAACCCGGAGCCACCGCGGCTCTGCGCTCTCGCCTCGCTCTCTCTCTCTCTCCCCCTCGCTCTCTCTCCCCTCGCCGCCGTCTCCCCTCGCGCCGCTGCACTCGGCCAAGTCAGGGGTCCTCTCCTCTTCTCTTGGCGCTCGAAGGCAGATTCCTGAGATTGTAGCTTTCTCTCTTTCTCTCTCTCTCCCTCTCTCTCTCTCTCTCTCTCTCTCTCTCTCTCTCTCTCTCTCTCTCTCTCTCTTATTCTGTCTCTCTCTCTCTCTCTCTCTCTCTCTGGCTCACTCCCTGTCTCCCTGTCTCGCTGCCTCTCTCCCTTCCCTGCGCTGCTCAAGTAAAGGCACTTGCTGTTGGTGACGCTCAGTCGACCACAGCTGCAGAGAGAGCGAGAGAGTGCGAGCGAGAGAGAGAGAGAGAGAGAGAGAGAGCGAGGGAGGGAGGGGAGAGAGAGGGGAGAGAGAGAGAGGGGGTGGGGGTAGAAGAGCACTTATCCAGAGGATGGGGGAAGGAAGGAGGGAAGGCAGCCAGCCTTTTGCTGCTTAGAAAAAAGCCCAACTTGTCTCTCCCACTTTCTCCTGTATTGCCTCTTGCGTGTGTCTGTTTGTTGTCTTCTCTTGACTTGTTTGCCTGCTAATTCCCCTCTGTTAGCTTTGGGCTGTTTGCTCCACCACCACCACCACCACCACCACCACGCCCCTGTGCATCCCATCCTGCAGGGTGAAGCCCGGGGAAAACCGTGCCCTGAACCTTTCCGTCTCCACCCAGCGGTTTTTTTGCTGAGTAGAAAATAAAGACACGTGAAATAATACAATGATGAGTAATAAACCGCGGGAAGGGGGAACAGCATGCCTCCCAGTGGGCTGCCTGTCTGCTGTGCTGCTGTGAGATTATGGAGGGAGATGAGGCAACAGCAGCTGCCTCTGACCAGAGAGCCCCCCCCCCCCCCCCCCCCCCCCCTCTATTGATCCAGGGAGATTGTGGAGTGCCGGTGACCGGGGACCCAGCACATGGGAGACATGGGGAAGGGGGTCCATGCACTGTTGAGCCAAGCGGGGAGAGGGAGAGGGAGAGGGAGAGAGAGGGAGAGGGAGAGGGAGAGAGAGAGAGAGAGAGAGAGAGAGAGAGAGAGAGAGAGAGAGAGAGAGAGAGAGAGAGAGAGAGAGGGAGAGGGAGAGGGAGAGGGAGAGAGAGAGAGAGAGGGGGGGGGGGAATAGAAGCCCCCAAAAAGCAGTTGTTAAAGTTGTTGAGGGGTGCGAGCGGAGTGACAGGCGGTGCGGTGTGTTGATTGTTGAATTGGAAATGGAGGATTTACTCCGATGTTTGTATTGACCGAAGGAAAACTAGCGGCCGGCGGCTGAGGAGAAATGCACATTGTCTACTCTGCCGGGCGCGGGGTAATTACTGCTAATCCATTTCCCTTGGAACCAGGCAGGTTGTGTGTCCTCTTCATGGTGGTTTTAGGCTTTTCTTTTTCTTTTTCATTGACTACAAATGTATTATTTTGTCTTTAGCGGTGGTATTTGTTCACATAGACTTCTCCGTTTCGGCGCCTCAAACAGATGGCGTCGTTGGCGTGGACAGCTGCCGTGGCGGCCGTGCATCCATCAGGTGATCACCTCGGAGGCAGGAGCAGGTTCAGGGGGAAGGAATCCTTCCGCCTGCGCGCCTTGCCATGCCTTATCCCCTCCGTATTGACCCGCTCCATGGTATTTATGGCCCCTAATTAAAAGAGGAATTGTGATTCACAGTCTCAATGACGGCGTCGCTAAAATTGTGATTCCTTCCAGAACATCCATCTTTCACACCGCTTGATTTGCAGCTTTTTATGATGTCGGAGGCGGGTTTCCGCGGAGTACAATTTGCTCCGAAAGTGAGTTCTAAAAAAAAAAACAACCTCCTGAAGCGGGAGGGGAAATGGAGGCGCTTGGGCCGGGAGGCACGACTACGGCGGAGCCCCATTGAATTCCCAGTCATGTCGTCCCTTCAAAGGTCCCCTCAAACACTGCAGGGCCAACCTTATCGGCCCGTTGCGTCAGTTTGACATGCGCATGCATAACCAGCGAGCGGCGTGTTGCAACACGAAGCACATTGGACGGATCGCCCGCTTCCTAATTACCCGCCCGGATCAGGAAGGGTGCGTTAGCGCAGGATCTACACCTCGGCTCCCGTGAGCCGGCTGCTCATTTATTATTGATGTTCTTATTTACATGCCCTTTGTGATGTACAGTGTGGCCTAAGATGGTGGGATTCCCCCCCCCCCCCCCCCCCCCCCCCACAGTATTTCACTTCTCTTGAGTTTAATTTGGACCTGAAGTGAACCTTGGTGTCTGCCCCATTTTTGTTTTTTTGTTAATTTTTTTATTCAGTGAATATTCATTCAATTCATTGTGCTTAAGGTCCTCATCCCTTATTTCTACATCATGGTCCACAGGCATGCCCTCCGCACCGCGCTGCAGAGAAAGGAACACGCCTACAACATGGTGCGTCTCTTTTTCCATAATAGGCTGCCCTTGAATTTCCTGATGAATTAATGGGGATCACTTTCTGCCAAGCCAGCATACATTGAGTGGTGACACTGAGACTGAGAGGTCTGCGGTAGAAATTGTCTTTTTTTTTTTTTTTGCCGCGGTAAGGTTTCCAGCTCTGACTGATGTGACCCGGAGGTGTCTAAGTGGCAGCTGTGATAAGAGCTGTTTGAATTCTCTTAATGCTCAGGAAAGGCACTTCAGTGCTTCCGTTCTTATCTCCTTCGGCGTGGGTCCACGCTGGAACCCCCCTTTACCAAAGGGTGGTCCGCGTGGCTCCTGCCAATTCCTTGTGGCATTTAAAACGGCGACGACCGCTCAAACAAACGAGCAAAATGACTCACAATCCTTTTCATCCAGTCATAGTAATTGGGATCTCTGTCCATGCGTGTGAGTGTGAGCGTGAGCAAGCATCAACGTGACATTTCCTTTCCTCTGTGTGACTGGCGGCCTGGATTCCTTTTTTTATTTCAGTTGCAGCCGTAAGAATCCCATTTCACTGTGTTGTCCGCATTTTTGCCTGCGTGAAACAGCACGGTTAGAACGCAACCGGGGGGGGGGGGGGGGGGCGGGGGATTTGGTAGTCCCATCTTCAGAACATCGTAGCTCCACCACGGCAGACCCCCCCCCCCCCCCCCGTCCGTCCGTAACGCCCAGCCTCACTTCACGGCATGGCCCGGTGAAGGTGCAGTCCGATTCTCTTTTCTCATGAATGCTCCCTCGCACGTTTGCTTGACCTTGTGATGTTTTTCTGTGGAGGTGATGGAGAAAAGAGACCTGGGAGGGCCCGGTCAGCCACATGGTGTTCCAGTACATGGATCCAAGGCGGTTCGTACAGCACCAGGGTACAGGAGGAGGAGGAGGAACATTCTTTGACGCAAGCATCCACTGGAACCACTGGCTCGTTCCGTGCTGTTGTTGAAATGCGGTGTGAAAAAGTGATGTGTTTTTTTTTTTGTGTATTTCTCTCGTCCTTACTTATTTATTTACTTGTGTTGCTGGTCAGATTCGTTGAAAGGCTCTCAGGATATTTCCTGGAATGTCCCTCCCCAGCAGCTAGCGCAAACATCCGGAGGCTAAAGGTTAGTGTAGGTAATGGAAGACACACAAGGAACGCGTGTTCTTGATAAATGGACGTAATGGGTTACGTTTTGTATTGTGTATGTGAATTATTTGGTTCAAAGCTGCGAGGCGCATCGTAAGCCCTGATCCTACATCAAAAAACAGACACTCCTGCACAAAAAAATGCTGAGATGCTGAAGTTGGATTTTCCTGCTTTCTATTGTAGGAGGAAAAATAATCGCCAAGAATAATTTCTGGCTTAGTTTATTGGCACTGTGAACCCTTACAAACATACACTTTATTTGCTGCTGCGCTGCGTGATCATTTTGTTGTGGATTCTGCACGTTTTCTGTGCGGAATGGGGAATGGAATCAGTGTGATGTTTGGTTTCAGTCTCTTGTCAGGAGTGAACATTCTGGTGTTTCTCATTGTATTAGTTCTTGTCAGAAATCTTAAAAGGTGGAAGGAACGGTGGAAATGTATGTCTGGGCATGAGGCGCACGCAGAAGCTGATATAATTCACCTCACCTCTCTGCCGCGGCTGATGCTTGGAGTCAGAACGCATCATTAACTTCATTGTGTTTTTCCCGTATCGAATTGACAAAGAAATACCTGCTAATTAGAACCACCACTCGAGTCAGTGACACATATCACCTCAAGACGGGCTGACATTTCCAGCGTCTCAGTGCTCCCAACGCCGAGCGTAGGAAACACCACCACCACCACCACCACCAGCACCACCACCACCACCACCACAACAACACAGCGCGCTAACACAACGCGCTAACACAAACGAATGGCCCGAGACCGGAACGTGGCGGCCGTGTCAGCAGCTTGAGAACTGATTGGGGTATTTACATCACCCACCACAATTTGTACATTAAGCATAACAGCGGAAATAGGACACATAAATCACATTAGCAGTAACCCCGCATCTATCGATTACCTGCAGGGAAACAAATGGGGGTACGAAAGCTTCCCATCCTTAAATATTCCCATCAGGACTCTAACTGAAGGGGGGTGAGGAGGAGAACGGGCAGGGGGGAGATGAGGGATGGGGGGGGGAGGAGTGAGAGTGGTGGACTGGTTTGAGAACTGGTGCATCTGTCCGATTTTTTTTTTTTTTTTTTGGGGGGGGGGGGGAGATATGGGGGTAGGGGGGAGAGAAAGGGACATGATTCATTGTACTTCACCCAGAACATCCTGTGTATTGTCTGGAACATGTAGGGTTCTAGTGGTTGCTAATGGTGATTATTATTTTTGTTTTTTTAATGAAATCTAAAAATAAATCTAAAACTCTTATGCCATCATCTTTGGCGTAGGAGTCATACACCAAAGTGTGTTCCAAGCGGCAATAACAGGAGTGCTTTCATGCAATCGCGTGCAAACATCTTCAAGGTCAATTCATTACACTTCTGGCTTCTGGATGAGGAATCAGGTCCATCTGGTACTCTGAGGTAGTTTAAAGAGGAATAATTAGTCGTGAATGTTTTTGACGCCAGCCTCTGCAGGGTTTCAGGGGTTCGTCTGGGTTTTGATGTGTCCAAAATACAGGCTTTAGCTCCCTGCCACAAAACACATGTGAGTGGTCCTTAGGGGGGGCATTCTCGTGCACAATGCCTTCTGAGACACAGTAAAATCCCCACCAAATAGAAGACTCATCTGAAGGTGTAACATGTAAGATTATTAGTTCACAGACAAGGTTGTAAGTGTTTCTTACTACGGGGGTGGACACTACAGCTGTCTGGCGATGTGCCGCACCCTAGTTTGTGGAGGACAAATTTGGCCTAATAATACACGTTGCACCTTCAACACTTTGGCTTGTACTTTGTGGTACTTCCTGCGACCCTTCGTTTCAGGGCGATAACCGCTTCAGTAGTGCGATATTACCTTGACTTCCCTATGAGGAAATAATGACGCCCTTCTTTTGTACTCATTGACACCAGGTTGACGCTGCCGCCTTCTCCGCTTCAAAAACACGCTATTTCTGAACACAAATTATCTTCTATCACGGGAAATCTCTTATGTGGCCCTTTCCCATTTATTATAATAATATGATAGACCAGACCTCATCAAGCAACATGTATTACTGAAATGGCTTTCGCTAACAGTTCTGGACAAGGCTCAAACACTGAATGTTTTAACAGCCTGTGCAATCAAGCAGCTCTCCAGACCAGCTCGGCTGGCTAACGTAAAACGTTACAATGGCAGTGAAATGCTGATCATCCTAGTCCGGCCATCGCTTCGATCTTTGACCCAAAGCAATGTTGTTTTTCACCCTCTGAATCCCCTTTATTTATACATTTATTATACTTTTTTTATTTTATTTACAAGACCATCTTAGCTGACGAAATCCCTGACAAATCCCCTGTTTGCACATTTGCTGAGCTTCGCCAGCTCCATGCTGCTGATTTATTGAACACGATTGCGAAGATGTCGAAAAACACTTGCATTGTCTCTGGAGGATGGCACTCTCTGATGGCTTTAACTGACTGGCAGACTCAGAAAATAGCCACCTTTTTTAATCTGCATGATCTTGAGGCTTTAAATAGAGCGCCGTGCTGTGCAGTGAGTCAACAGGCAAGAGGATGTTCGCATCTTAATGCTGCATATGGAGGATGGGGAAACCAAATGAACAGATTACTTTCAAATGTTATTTCAGCCAGAGAGAAAAAATAATTTATATACGTAAAAGCAGTATGATATTTACTGTATTGTAAAGCACCGTTTTAGAAGTAAGCTCAGAAGGTCAAAATTTTCTTGTCAAATGTGGGTAGGTGAATACTAAATCAGTTATAAAGGGAATAGCACAACCATTACAATGCTGGGTCAATGCCGGATCCCGGAATCAGTCACTAAACTATTATTGATCACCCGTGGCTTTCAATTTGTCAGGCAATATCATTTTTTTTGTCTGAAAACAAAGAGCCATATTTCCTACTTTTCGCCACATATATTGAACACAAATCTACCATGTAAAGCCTCAATCTATATTTTGATGTCCTCACAATATTCAAGGGCATAAAACATGTAACAATATCTATCGATCGTCTTCATTTGAGAGACGAAGCAATCTGAATCCCATTGTAAGGCATTACATGTAATGGCGCTGACATCTGTACAAACCGAATATGGGTTTGTACAGATTCCATAGTGTTGATCACGCACGTGCAAGCAAGTGAGACTCAGACTTACAGCTCCTATCGATGTCCTCTTGGTGTAAAACACAACGAGAGGTTGTGTGTGGGAGAGAGGAGCAAAGGCAAAGAGGTTAAACTTGATGAGATAAGATAAACGTAATTGATCCCAGAGGTGAAATGTGTCTGTCTTTATGTGGCCAGTGCAAGACACGGGATCAAATGCTGTATGACAGTGCTTTGGTTTTAAACCCTACATAGTCTAAAAGAGCCTTTAGTGACTTAAGTGTCTGGCGAGTGTTTGGCACTGGGCCTGAGGGCGACGTTCAATTTGTTCAATAGAGTCCAGGGATGTGAAGTCAGGCAGAGACAGAATCTATGTGGACTAGTTTTCACAGGCTCTGTTTTTGTTTTTCAATTCACCTTAGGACCAAGGTACTGAAATGGGTGACTTTATAACCAAGGCTGACTTTATAGATTTAAATGAATCGCATCTGTATCTTTGGGCAGACCGAAGGCTGAAGCCAATAAGGGAAATGCTGTGTTTCCGTCCAATGTACTGAGGATGGATGTTTGGGCGCTTATCGACTCATAGCATCAAGGACAGAAATCTTTTCATAAGGTCACCACATATAGGGCCATTTCAAAATGACCAAATGTGTACTGTGTGCTCCTGAGGTAGGAAAAAAACCTGAACCCATATTTATTCATCAACACACACTTATTTCCCATGCAGAATTCCCATCGGCTCCTTTGTTTCTGTGTCTTTACAAGATGTGGGTCGTAATTAACCGCATTCCCACTTAACATCAAGCACTTAAGGAACCATTAAAGTTCATAGTATCTATTCATGTGGAGCCCTGAGAGAGAGCATGCTTTTAGCGCAGCAGAGGATATTAAGATTTGGAGGTTGTGGAGTGGAGCTGCTCATTCATTCCTTATCTCCAGATCAGATCCTCTCCTGCCTTGGGTCCCTAACATGTATCTCGGATAGCTGCAACCAAACAGAATCATCATCCGCTCACTGCACTCAGAAGTGCGTTTGCCTGCGCCACGAAGAGGACCAAAGCGCGCCCTGTGATGAGGCAACGGCACACATCTGAACGACTGGCGGTCAGCGCCAGGCTCACCCGCATGCATTCCCCCCCCCTGACTCCTGTTCGCGTAGCACTGTGAGTCACCCTCTCAGGGACAGTGCAGCACCACAGTCAGCATCTCCCTGGAGTCCAGGCCGTGTGTTTGGGTCGGGCGAGGTGGGGGGGGGGGTGGCGCGGCCTTGCGAGACGTGCAGCTGCCCCATCTCGAGGGCGCGGTACCGCCCTCAGAGGGGCACATCAACATAATGTAGGGTTGGTGCCCGGCCAGCGGCAGAACTGCCAAGATGTGTTTCAATGCTCCTGAGTCTTCTGAAAGCAGCCAATGTAGTCATGTTGACCACTCCGCCAGTACAATATCCATTGTCTTGTGCCAGATTCACTTGGGGCTAGGTTGCTGCCGGATTGAAAACGGGATGGAATTTCAAAAAGGCACCCACATAGTAATTAGGTGTGTGTGTGTGGGCATTTTTGCATAATTTCCCACATCTAGTCTGCCGTATTATTCTTGAGTGAATCCAAGCCATACATGAACTCAGTTTTAGATGATGGATGGTGGACCTGGGTTCGATGGGGGTACGTCCCGGTGAAAAGTCAAAAGCAGAAACCCCCTGAGAACGGTTCCTCGGTTGCTGTACTGACTGAGCCGACGACGCACCAGACGTGGCTCACTGTGGCCCAGCAGTGTGTGGATACAACCCCACTGGATACATGGGGAGGCTACTTAGACATGGACCGCATCAGTCACCACAACCAACCCTGTTTGAACAGCAGTTCAAACGGCAAAAGAGGTGTGGTATAGGAGATGGAGTCAGGCGGAGGTGGAGATAGTGGGGGGGGGGGGGGGGGGGGGGGGAGGTAGGGCTTCTGCCCTACATTACCGCTGCTCTGTGATCCTCGGAGCTACGCCATTTGGGAGAATACAGCCCTGCAGGTAGAGCACGTCCTCCTTTGTATCTCTCGCGCCCCCCCCTTCCCCACCCGCCCACCCTCACCCACCCTCCCTCCACCCACCGCAGAAAACCAATCTCAACCTCAGCGTTCATTTGATGGAAGAAACTGATTGAGGAAGACGATGTTGAGGCGCCGATGTGGTCGTGGTTGGGTCTGTCCTCCTCCAAGAGAGATGAGCTGGAGACGCCTCTCTCCTCCGCTTGCGCACGCCACCGGGCCACTTGATGAAGGGTGCGGTTGGAAAGTGCGCCGGTGCGTTCCGTCATCCAGGGTGACTAAGCAGCGAGGGCGCGGCCGCCAGGCGTGAACGGGAGCTACAGAGAGCGTGCGTGAACCTCTCCGGTCTTTTAAAAGGTCTGCAGAGGGCCGTCATTTCACCGTGGCAATTTTGTACGTTTTTAGTGTACAACTGTAATGGTGCGATAAAAAGGTTACCTCAGCACCCCCTCCTATTAGCTCTTATTTAAAAAAAAAAACTTAACAGCGCCGTTAGGTTTCGCCGTGATCGCGGGAGTAAAGCGGGGGAGGATTTGTCTGTTAAAAAAAACAAGGGGATATCTGAGTTGCTGTGTCGCTGCTGTTGAATTGGCTCACAATCCCAAATGTCAGCGTGCATCACAAAAACAGAACGCTGGCTTTTAGTACAACCCCGCTCATTTCTCTGGGATGAGGGATTCTGCCATTAAAAACCCGGATGGGGAAGGAGAAAATTCACTTTTTTATCACACGCTGTAACACTGTAGTACGGAGAGGCACTCAGAACCACTGGGCAGACATTCAGTCTTTACCTTCCAAACGGTTTATTAATAACGTTGGGGGGGGGGAAACCTCAATTCCTCTTGCAACGGGGCTTGTAAGTGTGGGTCGTTGCCCTGCAGCGATGACCTGGAGAGAGACTGAGAGAGAGGCAAGAGAGATGGAGAGAGACAATGAGGGAGAGAGAGAGACGGGGGCGGGGAGAGTTTTGAGAGGACGCGGAAAATATGGGCCGCCGCAGGCTGTCTGGCTTCCAGACCCTCAGCCGGCTCCCTTTTCGTCCCAGATTGATTCTATAGATTTTGTTAAGCTTTCCATCCGGGGGTGAGGTCACCATGTCAGAACGCAGTCGAAATGCAAACAGCAACAACCCGGCACAGAATAGCACTGTAACCATGTCAGGGCTGCACTCCACCTCACCGAAATATAAAACTATCACCGGGCTGCTCCACCACCGGGATACAGGTGGTGTTATGTGGGGGCTGGCCGGTTTAACCTGCGTGTGTTGTGTGGTCAACAGGTGTGCAGACTCATACACACTCCATAACCGTCTCTGTCAGGTTTAGGAGGGGCTTGCTGATGGGAGGCAGCTGAATCCTGCAGGCACTATGAAGACAGTGTTTGTCTTCCTAAAACACACAGACTCCTTCCTTAAGCTGTCAAAGCATCGATCTCAGGCAGTCATTCACTCTTTGTCTCTCACACACACACATACTATGATTTATACCACTTGGCCCTAGCTGTGCTTTAACACTCTCCAGTTCACTGTAAATATAATTGACTTTATTGAGTTTCAATTAAATCAAACTACCCGGTATTCATTTAATTTCAAGGATTTTATTGCCTTGTTGAAGTATTTCAGCTGCATTATAGATTCCTACTTTGTAGATGATTTATTAATTCCTGATATAACATTTCAGTAAATCAGAGTGATATCTGAGGTCTTTTACTTGATCAAACCGGACATGGTTATGTGTCAGAATCGAGGGTGATTCAGAGTGGTTACGGCTGAATGTGTCTGTCACAGAGAGAAGTGTCCCAGTGATGCAACAACAACTACAACCCGCGGTGATGTGACCGCGGTGATGGCGGCCTTCATGAGCGCGTGATCACGTTAGACCGGTAAACAACGAGGGTCCGCGCAGACTCACTCCATTCACTTACATTCACTCGCTAAGACGCCAGCAGATTGCGTGAGTTAAGTCGTCCAGTTTGACTGGTGGGGCTAAGGCGAAACCACACACACACACACACACACACACCTCGCTGAGCCTGCGGTCGTCACACAACCACACACAACGTGAACCTGTTTCGGTTCACGCCGCACACACTGCGGTTTCAACTGAAAAAAAACGTTCAGGACCATCTGCGGACCATCCCCGGAAGCTTTGAAATGATAAGCCCTACATTTTAAGCTATTTGATGAAAGCCCCGAATTACCCCCAACGGTTGGGGGCAAGAAACTGCCAATTAATAAAGCTTGTCCCTGAAGATCAACATGGCCAGATTGCTGTATTGATTATTTAAATGTTGAGATGGCATCTTGAGAATCGCATGCATTGACAAACCAACACCCAAAGACAGAGCAGCCAAACAGGAGTGAGGAACGATGTCGGTAATTCACCATCATGTTTAGGAAGGGGATGTTCTGGGACTGTTGGGTTTGGGTTGTACTCACGCGTTTTGTTCCAGCTTTATGGAATAGTTTCTGTGGCATTCACTGTGGAATCAGTTTTTCCTCTTCCACAGCTGATCTACATTTGATAGGAATGGTATAGTCATGAATAATAATTCTGTCTATAAGCCAAAATATACTCAAGGCAAATGTGCATGTGCTGTTGTTAACAATAAACTAACTCCAAACAGCCGCTACAGGTAACGCATTTGTTTTCGTAAACACAATGTGTTTATAGTTTTAAATTCTCGATTTTAAACTTTTTATGTGTCAGATAAAGAATACCTACAATCATAACTGGAACAAAATGAAAAAAACAACTCTTCAATTCTCTACCTGTAGGAAAGTGATGCTATTTGCAAAAACAAACACGAGTCTTGTTAAAGTTTTCTAGCTTTCCATCTGTATTCCTTTGAGCTCTCGTTCAAAGCCGCCAGAAAGATGAATGGAGATGATAAGGAGGTTCCACCATGAACATCCACATCTTGATGTCTATGGCTTCACAGAATGACAAGTGACATTTTCATTGGCAGCTTTAAAAGGTAATACAAATTGACTTTTACGTGTGTTGTATTTTTTTTTTTTACAGGTTTAGAGGAAAGTTCAGTGATGTTGTTTATCTGTACCGAGTGAGGTCGGAGGTATATACCATGATACAGATTCACGGTTGATTTATGCCCTGAACAATGAACCGACATTAAAGTAGATTCTCTGTTGAATATTTCCAAGCAATGTATTTCAGCTTCATTCAGCCACGAGATACCAAGCGCCTTTAATCCTGGAAATGTCAAGGCAGCACATGTCAGTGATTCCTCAGGTTATATAGTTCTGGTATACAGTATAAAGTTTCTGTGAATAACGTTAACATTAAGCTCTCCTCGGTTAGCTATTTTTTTATTTAAGTATAACCGTTGTGAAGTACTTGAACTAGACCGCCATTGTGTGCCAGGCATAGCGTTCATTGCAGCAATTTCCCCCTCTGCAGCTGCAGACCCATGAAGCTGCATGGTGGCTTAGAAAGGATTGTCTGAAATTCACGTTCCCTTTAAGCTAAAGACAGACCGGCTGCTGATGATAGCCCTGACTGTCTCTCCACACGGCCACTGTGTGTGTGTGTGTGCGTGTGTGTGTGTGTGCGTGTCTGTGTGTGTGTGTGTGTGTCTGTGTCTGTGTGACTGAGAGATGTCCCACTCGTGTGGTCAGAGGCCAACGCCAGACCATGGCAGATGTGTTGGGAATGACACCAAAGTGATTATTACCACTTTCCTCTTCAGGACCGCTCGTGTCATTTCCCATCTCAAGTCCAAGTTCGTTCGACGGCAGCCTGACCAATCAGCGCCTCTGTCACTTTCTAGATTGTTTGGCGGTCCTGGCCAAAAACGCCCCGCGAGGGCCAGCCGCTCGCAAACGATGTCTGTGCTCTCCGGTGCGCATAGCCGATCACGGACCATTACAAGCTGCTCAGGAGAACTACCTCGTGCCACGCCGGCCCAACACACACTCCGGACTCCGTACCTGTCCTCCCCTCACAGCTGCGGGCCTGCGGCACGCGAGGCTTCCTTAATGCGCGCCGCGGAGCCCGGCTTTATTGTATCGTAACACCGGCTGTGCGGCCGGTATAGTGCTGAGTGTTATATGATGATGCGGAGTGTTATATGATGCTGCTCCTGCCGGTGGACTTTTTTTGGTGTTTTTTCAACGTGCGTTACGTCGGCGTGGTGCAGTGCTGCGTCGACGCAGAAATGGGGTTTTTATATTTCAGCGTCGGTGTCCCTTTGTGTCCTTTCCTGTCGCAGATCACCTTCTTTTGCAACTCATGCCTCGCTCGCTCTCTCCTCTCTCTCTCTCTGGCTCTCTCTCTCCCTCTCTCTGGCTCTCTTTCTCTCTCTCTCTCTCTCTCCATTCTATCTCTCTATCTTTCTCTCTCTCTCTCTCTCTCTCTCTCTCCCTCTCTCCCTCTCTCCCTCTCTCTCGCTCTCTCTGTCTCTCTCTCCATATCCCATTTCACGCAGGTGAGATGAGGCTTAAGAAGCCATGAATACCAGAGGAATCGGGCCCATGTCGCGGCGGTGGCAGAACCCAACACCACTGACACACTGCCTCCTGGAGGCTGTGGGTCATTTCCCTGTGGGTTGTGATGCTTTGGGAGACGCATTGTCCAACATTTTGTCTGGCTGTGCTTTTCGCCAAAGCAGAGTCCTTGATCTGGGGCTTTAATCACTGTGGGTAATTGGTAACCATGTGGCCTATGAGGGTTTATGGCATAACAGGATTATGGCACAATTTAGTTCTAATGGGTCACATATTCACTCCGAAAGGGTTCTGCAGATGCGTGGGGCTGTTATGAACTATGCAGATTGCAGAGCATTGTGGAATGATACCAGTTACCAAATGGCTTGCCGGGGTGCGATTGCCAGTCATGTGCTTTGCTTTGGTTAATAACAAAAAGTGCTCTTGTCCTTCGTCCCCCATCGAGTTGAGCTGGCGCCGGGCCCGACTCAAAAGAACACAACCCGCAAGAACGGGCCTCGCCAGAACACGCTCCGGAATCTAAAGAGAAAGTGAAAGCAAAAAACAGAAGAAGAAAAAAACAAAAACAAAGGCAATTCCGCGGAGTGAAGGTAAGACAAAATTGAAAGATAAAATTGCAGCGGCCCAGCAGAGTGTGTGGTGTTCACACACAAGGGGAGATCCCATTTGGAGGAGAACCCTGACAGGTAGAGTGGGTCGGGCACCATGAACGCGGCTGCCGACACCGTTGAGATGGGGTCCTCTAAAAAAGGTGATTATAATCTATAACCTAATTATTAAATCGGTAAAGGTTTCCTAGGAAGTATGCGGCTTTATTTGGTTAGTAAGAGGAATGAACAGAGGGCAATGGGGGGGGGCTGTTTAAGATGCAAGATAACAGCTGCATTTAACTTTCTGTGAGGTGTCCTTGAGTGCTTCGAAAGGCGCCTTTAAATAAAATGCATTTATATTATCATTATTATTATAAAACAGACATATAACCTGGTCATAATCCACGCACCTGTAAACATACATCTCAACATAGCGGTACGGAAATCTACCCTGGGAAGCGCGGACGCATTCCGCAAGGTCATGTTTTATTTGCTCTGGCACACGTCTCGGGGCCCCCCTCCCATTCAGCGCCCCCAGCAGACCTGGACCGGGTCATTCCAGGCCACCTCCTTCTGGGAGCTGGACTGGGTCGGGCCAGGCCGGCTCCTTATGGAAGCGCCATTGCGGCGTTTTCGTGAACAACCGAGATGGTTGTTGCTGATGTGTCACACAAGTCGTTGCCGTGATTGGTTATCGGTCCATGCAATTGCGTCCTGAGGCGTCTTGGCCTGCGCCTGCTGTTCGAAAAATCGAAAAATAGAAAGGAGAGGTACCTGACTGATACGGTTGTTGGTCTGGCAATGTCAGGCTCATGGAAATCATCATCGACTGGCACGTCTCAGAGTACTTTCCTTGACACGTACAAGGTGCTCGTGGGCGGTTGATTGTTCGCGAAATGTTTGTAGAACTTTCTGTGCTGTGTTGTTTAACTCGGGCTGGCTGGCGGCTCCACTGAGCTGTTTTAGAAACTTTCATTGTGTCCTGCAGCCAAACGTCTCATGATTATTTCTACAAAATGTTAGGCTCCAACCTTGGCCTCTAATTGCAGGCGCCGTGATCAGCTCAGCAGCTGCTACCTCGGGTCGGGCCGGGCTGCCTTCTATTCTACTTTTTATATACTACCCTTGCCCGCAGATGGATCAATGAGCGGAGCAGCGTAGGCAGCCTTCTGGGTGTTGGATAATACTTGATCCGAAAAACATGGGCTGATTTTCCGGATCTCTGGTGACTTCGCAAATTGCTTTGCAATGTCTGCTCCTGTTCGCCCCATCACTCCCCTCCAAACAGGCAACAGAAAAACCTCAGTTCTGGTACAGAGACCTTTAATGTTACGTTCAGTTAAACAAAGCCTGTCTGTTATGGTTGGGGAACAGGGGGCACTGCCGGTTTCCTGCTCTGTCGCTGCCGTGGCAACAAGTGATTGTGATAGAACGCGGAAAACGGTCAAGGCTTGAACATCTGAGGTTCTGCCGAGGGCTCAGTTTAAAATTTTAATGACCCGTTTCAGTCGTTGGATGAAGAGAGGTCAGAAATCATCAGAGCAAGGAACACAGGACTACACAAGGCCAAAATGAACATCTCATGAAAAGACTCACTACATTAATTCACCGGGACTAAATCTACAAAGCATTTTTCAAAATGAATCCCCGCTTACAATCAAGCCATTAATTTTTTAAACACCCTCAATTTTTTTGTGTTTCACAATGAAGAAAAACACAAAAATTGGAGACTTAACTTCTGGAAAGAGAAACGGCTGCCCCCTACCCAGCCACCCCGCCGCGTTGGACTTGTTAGCTTCTCCTCGCCGCTTACGTCTTAGCATCGACACTGAAACCCCCTCCTTACGGATCGCCGCCGCGAGGGAGAGGTGGAACTGCCAGTGTTGGTCTGGCGTTATGCAATCCTCCACAGACTCCAAAGTTCTCCAGCAGTTTCTGATGTTACTCAACGCACAACACTGAAGTTTGCCCGCCAAACTTCACCGCGGTTCTGTTGGTTCTGGCGCTGTCGTTGTTGGACGGTGCTGTGAACGCGTGTGTCTCGCGGGCCGGTCTTCACTCCCAACGTTTCTGCGGCCCCCATCTTGGTTTTGAGGGGGAGCTCCTGCCAAGAGGCGGACCTCGATGACAGTGTTATTACACTCACCGTTGCGTGCCAACTTTGCTCGCCATTTCATTTTTCTTTACGTGTTCATTTAATTTACTCGCGTACAAGCCGACACGTGCACTACGGCAGCCGCCTCACGTTTGTAATGGGTGAAACATCGAGACCGGCCACTAAGCCAACTTTGTATTTCCCTTTCTTCCCAGTGACTTTAAAGTGTTTGCGCTGCCTGCTGCATGCATTTCAGCAGACTTGCCCGGTTTGGTTTTAGGTGTCATGGGATGGGCTTATTAGAAACGTGGTTTATTTTAGGAAGCTGCGCAGCTTGTCAACCCTCACAACCCTAACCTCCTTTAATCACCTCCCTGATGACTGCCACCGTCATCCAACTGCACCCCACTGAAGGGAGGATGTGTGTTTCCAGGATGTCTCCCACGCACCTTTCAGGGTGTGAAATAAGTCCACTACAACGGCAGACACGTCTCCTCTCTGGTTATGCCGTCAACAAACTCCCCAAAACGAAATGGATCTGTTTATTTTGCTTTTTTTTCTTTTTTTTTTCTCCTTCTAATGTGGGAGTGTGTTATTTCTCCTCTCGTGGCTATCCGCGAAAAAAAAACACTTTTGTCAACACTTCTAATTAGTGTGCATGTCTAAAAAAATATCGACCTTTCAGACATTAAGCAGTTTGCTACGGATGTTGTAGCAGCTGCAGAATAAACTATTTTTATTTATTTAACAATTTAAAAGTGCTCGCTGAGGAAATGTAAAACATGTACAGGCCTCCACATTTAAACTGCACTCCATTTTTTTCTCCCCCGAGGTTGACAAAGAGCTGTGGATGGATGGGTGCAAATTAATAATGAGAGGCCTTAAAAAGCTTTTTTTAATTTTTATTTTTTTAAGTACTTCAAGTTTAATTGGCCGGAGCCAATTAAGCTCTGAAGAGGTATTGTCCCATCATGGCGCGGCCCGTAGCTGGGGTCCCTGCACGCACACAGGACGTGACCCCGAAGACAAAGTAAAAAGGTGTTCACTATATTTCACTTCCTGTTTAATTTAATATAAGGATGTCATGAATTGAACATCGTTTTCCAGCTAGCAATGCAGCAAAAAGTGTTGAGATGCTCGGGTTTTTAGATAGGCATAAACCCTCAGGGGAAACCGAATGTGATGTCGATCGAAATGTATTCCTTGTCGGTGGTCAATATTGTGTTAAATATTTAGCTGTTTTATTTTGCTCCATTGAAGCTTGTTGCTGTGTTGTCAACCTTGTCTACAGAAGTATGACATTGCCGCAGAATAATGACCACATTGTCCTCAAATGCGTGTGTTTTTCTTTTATTCTTTTATTCTATATTCTGCCTTTTTTTCCTTCTTCCTCCTGTGCTAATAAAGCCATGAGACATTCGATCATTCAACATCTACCACACAAAGATGCTAAATGAATTCCTGCCCGCGTCTTTCATCACCAAAAATAGGACCAGGCTCAAAAGCTTGTGTGTGCTGTGCGTACCAGCTACACATAGTTTCTCACGCCCAGGGTGCGGGTGGAGCTAGACGATGGAGGCTGGGGGGGTGGGGGTGGGAGGCGGTGGTGGTGTAGGAACCTCCTGCTGAGTTACAAAACTGGCTTGGAATCCAGAGGCTTCCATCGGACGGCCTTGCTTTCAGTAGCTGTGGACTCCGCAAACAATCGCATGTTGATGCACTTCACTGCAGCAGCCCAGAATGTTCCTCTTTTGGATTCCAGAAAAAAAACTGTGTTTTTCAGTTCTTCAACCTGAGTTATTAATTTTTCATCCAAAGGAAGGCGGATATGGATCGAGTGCCTAAAGTGAATCAAACAAGGCCTCGCGCTACTATGTATTTTATAAAAACCTGCAGAATAAAGCTTTTCACTGGAGCCATTGGCTGAAAATGATGATGGAAGCGATGAGTGATCATAGAAAAACCCTCAAAATCTCACAAAAGTTTTATCACTTTATGATTGACATGAAATTGTGAACACTGGGACGTCAATGATACATTTAACAATAAAGTATGAATTGGTCAAATGTTTACATGTAGGCCTACTTTTATTTAGAAATTGTTGAATTACATATCATAGATGCAATATGGGTATCCACTGAACAAGTATCCATGAAAATGGAGAAATACCGAAACCTTTTTCCTCATAATCTCAAATTGACATGGTGGGGGGGGTGGCAAATGGGCCTGTTATTGGGGTTTCTTATTTTTGGTTATTTTTGATGCGACTGCCCACTATTCTGCAGATAGAAAAAGCATCTAACACTCATCACCAGAGAGAGCTCACTGTGGAGTCACAGGTAATTCAACCATGGTGGCTTCGGTGAGACTGCCACAGCTTCTATTTTTCTATCAAAAGATATTTCCCTTTCTCCAGCCTGTGTTGTTGAAATTGTCCCACGTCTCTGAAGAGTAAGTGAAGCGATTCAATAGCATGTGGGTCCAATTGGTCATAAACAAAAAAAAAAAAAAACTTTCAAAAGTACATCTGTGGTAGCCTTGTGAGACCACCCGATCCTGCAAGTTCACATTGTTTCTCCATGCAGATTGGCCTGGTTCTGTTCTCGTTTTTCTCGTTGTTCTCGTTGAAAGCCTTTACCAAAAAATGTAAAAATGATAGGACAGATCAGCAGTCAGGGGGGGGGGGGCGTTTCAATTAATAACTGACAAAGGGCGCAGCAGTCTGCCAAATGAAATATCAATGGCGACGCCTGAAATTAATTAAGTGCAGCCACTGCAGGAAGATGAGTTTGGAAGCCATATTATTATATAGACAATGGTACATGAGATGTACCATGTGATGACATGAGATGTACCATTGTGACCCATGCTGAGATCTCCCCGGGTGTGTATGGTGATGGCTGATTTAACCTGTGCACATTGATCGGTCAATGTACAACAAGTGTGCAGCCTCACCCAGCGAGAGTCCACTCAGTCTAATTTGCTTCAACCAGCCATCATCCACACACACACTCCACAAACAGACATCTGCAAGGAAGGCTATTCTCAGATTAAAACTTTTTTTTTTTGCTTTAC
Organism: Urophycis tenuis; assembly: GCA_036785325.1. Classification (NCBI taxonomy): domain Eukaryota; kingdom Metazoa; phylum Chordata; class Actinopteri; order Gadiformes; family Phycidae; genus Urophycis; species Urophycis tenuis. Next base: position 12,955,691 of record JAXIVH010000004.1, on the reverse strand, counting down.
TTCCAACCAGTTTTAGCAAGAGCAGAGAGAGCACACATTGTTCAGGAGTCTTTTGAACAACATAAGGCTGCGCCGATATTTGGAAATCAATCGCTGCCATGACTAGCTCGACCACACGAGAGAAAATAAAACCTGAACATCAGTATGGTCTCACAAGGCTTCATCAGTCAACCCTGGAACAGCTAACTATCACTAACGAGGGGAAAAACAAATACATTAGAATGAAGAGGCAGGCATTTGAACATACATATCATGCATCAATATTGTTAATGTGGACGGGAATTGGACATGTTGAATTGAATAATTGGATCGGATGGTGATTGGATCCCAGGATCTCATTCCTCCTTCTCTCTCCTCCCTGTTTAAATCTCTGTGTCATACCCATCATTTAGCCTGTTTGATTGGTTTCCCTCTGTATTGATTTCCAATCAAATCAGCAATGCTGCGTTTCGTCGCCTTTCGGGCCATGCAGAGAATATTTCAGGCTCCCACTCCTCTTTGTAACAATTTCCTGATCTGTGTAAATAATTTGTCTATCTTCTCCTAACAATTCAACACACACCAGTTGGTTATATTGTGACCACTAGAGATGTCATTTGAATCCGACAGAGGGAGATAATTGAATCCCCTCCGGCGCGCCGAGACCAACAGGAGACCCGTGTCACGCCACAGTCAAGTCCCTCCCCTCCCCTGTCATATGTGGGAAATTACACATGGGCGAACAAGCGCTTGGTTATTGCTTGTTACAAATCGCTTTTCTTCCTGCTTCCTTATCGGCGTGGAGGATGACCTTCAGAGCTGTGTTCAGAGGAGGTGGGAGCCTTCAGAATAAATTAGGCTGGAGCCCCCCCGTCAGATAGCAGGAGCAGGAGGAGACGCATGCGCCTGGCGCTGGACACGCTGCTGGCTGGGAGGAGGGCAGACGGGCAGGGGGGGGGTCGGGGAGGTCCAAGAACCACTAAGACCCCTCGGTCGATACTAGAGACCCGCGGAAAGCATCCGCAGCAAGTGTTGTTGTCTCCGGAACAAGTGTTTGTTCCAATGAATGCGGGGCAGAGGAGAACATCCAGTAGTGTGAAAGTTTTATTTTGTTGTATTCCATCCCCCCCCCCCCCCCCCCCCCCCCCCCCACACAGCAGTGATCTGGAAGCAGGTAGCCCAGGTGGACAGGTATGCCCCCCACCTGGTCAACCCCCCCCCCCCCTCTGGCCTCCTCAGGCCAAGAGATTTAGGCCTGAGTCAAGGCCACCACCGTCTGAGCCCCACCCCTGTTCCTGGGCGTCCTCTGACACACCCTCCAATCATTCTGTCAAACTAGGAACACGCCTCTCCTCCCGGCATCTCACACACACACACACACACACACCCCCGTTCAGAGTGAAGCGGCCATGTTGTTGCAGCCCAGCCCTCCGTTCTCGGCTGCCTTCTAGCGAAGCCCTCACAGAGCCGGCTCCAGGTTAACAGGATCCCACTGCGCTACGTTGGGGGCAGGGGGCCGCACAAATGTTCTTTCCCTGCCTTCCGATTCGATACCGTTGGGAAATCTCCGAGGCCAACAGCACGGGGGTCCCGAGGGTTCTGGTGGACAATAGATTGACAGAGAATCCATGGCACGCGAAGCCCTTTAAACAAGGGCAGCAGGAGTCAGAGCACCACAGAGAGCCTCACAGCCAATGGTAACACAGCAGCCGGTGGCGTGATGAATGGTCCTGCTGCTCTCTGAAGCGGACGGCGCCGCCGTGGTCCATTACAGACCCCTTTGGCGATGTCTCGGGCTGACTCGGGGCGACTCGGGGTTTCAGTCCTTTGGCGTGGTCTGCAGGCGGTCTGCCCAGGTCTGATTGAAGCCCCTGTGGTCCTCGGCTGCATGTCACTCCCTCTGTCTTTCAACACACCACCACCACCACCACCACGATCCAATACAACTAGTTTTGAAAAAACAAAAAGATGGATGTCACAGTTGATGATCTTCACAGAAGGGTCTTGTGCTCAGTGTGGCTGACTGTGCTGCCTGATGTGATGTACTGCTGGACTGATATATGATATTAGTCGTTTCGCAGAGCTCTCCATTCATTCCTAATACCACATTATTTCACCTCCCACCCATACATTTTCCACAGAATGGTGAAGCTAAGAGGGGCCTCACGTGGGAAACAATTATGCGGGCCGTTATCATTCCTCAGACTCAGACCTTTGATCAAGTTAGCAGGTAAATCAAATGAAGGCACGTAATCACCGTGTGGGACACGTGCCTCCTAAGGGGCCCATTATTCAAGAGGGAATGGTTTCCCCCTGCTCCCCCGGCCGCACCCCTCACCGCTCAACATCCCAGACTTGTTACGGGGGCCACGTTAGATTTATATCCCGCGGCTGGCTGTCTATTTCAGGAGTGACCCAAATCCCCCTAACTGGTGTCATGTTGTAGCCGTGCCACTGCGCACCGGCAGGCCCTTGTCCATATTCACGCCGTGCCACAAGTGGCCTGACAGGCGTACCTGAGCTCCGGCTTTGATTTGCTCATCGTTCGGTATTTGGGGGGGGGTGAAATGTCTCTGGGTCCCGAATGTCGGATGCAGTAGGACACTGCTTGTGCCGGCGTGTTGCCTCGGACTGCTGTGAGACGCTGTTTATTTCCCTCCTCATAATAGCATGAAGTGCACCACTGACTACAATTACAAGAACCATGTGGCGCCGTTTTAATTGAGAATCATTGGCACTGAAGAGATTGCAGCGGTCGGAGGTCTTATTTTAGATTAGATCCTCTATTGGGTTTGTGCGGATTTAAGACCCGGTCCAATTAGCGATGCGCAGTCCATCTCGGGTCTGCATCCTCCTGCCGTTGTCTGTCTTCATTTCATCCGCGGGGAATTACCGAATACTATCAAGTACTATAGACTGTTTGGGGTTTGGCTTTGCACCAGCTATACATTGCACTGAATTAGCTCCTCATCTGCCCCATATGTGTACAAATATAGGCTAATGAGAGTCATTGAGAGTGAGCGAAAGTAGGCCCGCTGTTACTATATTATGCATAGGCTATAGAATAATAAATGTAATATTTTCAGAAACTATGCGAGCTTCAGAAAATATGCAAATATCCGACCCTTCCCTTATGAAACTAATTACGAGTCGTCTCCATTGATGTACCGGTACCAGGGCCCAAGGTACAATGGTCCGTGGTCACTGGTTTACTGCTACTGGTACACAACAAGAGCAGACACAGAGTGGCTTTGAGTGACAGCCGTGTCTATCCTACCATGACATCATCACGGTTCTCTTCAGCTCCTGGCAGCGGACATAAATAAACCCCCTCGGCGCTTACTCCGAAAAGAGCAACAAGAAGAGCAAACTCTAAACAAAAACCGGTAGAATTAACAAGAAGGCCACGTCGAGATTTCTGAGCACTTATTTTACATTCAGATCTCTTTTTACATTTTATTGCCGTGGTGCACCTCTCTGCAGGGAGAAGCCACAGTCCCGGGGTGGGATTAGTGACGAGCCTCTCTGTCCCACCTCGTGCTCACCTGGCACAGTGCCGGGGCCAGGGCATCGTTGACTATTCCGTCCTGGGTCCAAAATGGGGATTATAGCAGAGTTAACTTCCTCGAGTTGATTTGTACGTCTCGGCTTCGTTTCAACACAGAGTTTGATTTCTAAATCTTAGAGTGTTGAAAAGTAAGTCTCAGAAGGCCGCGGCTACTTCATCCAGCAGCATTTGACGGGGAATAAAAAAAAAAAAAAGAAACTCACTCCTAGAAAAGAGCTACATCCCATAATGCATTGCTGAAAGAAGGCTTGCGCTGGTTGGGTCCCACGGAAGCGTTCCGAGGGAAATAACTTGCGGTGCTCGCTGTGCTCTGAAGCCTCCTTTGATGCCAGCTTGCATATCACCAGCATCCTCCTGCATGCCGCGTGCTGTCAGAATCAGCCCGTACATCTCGTCTCATCCCGCGCCGCCTCACGTACGGCAACTTACACCCGTTTGAATGCATTAATTTAAGCCGTGTGAATGGGAGCAAACCTGTGCTGTATGCCGTTAATCTTTCAGGCATATCGAGTGATTTCTTCTCTCCCCCCCCCCTTCTTCCTCGTGTTCGAGTTTTTTTTTCAGCTTGGATATTTCTGGAGTTTCCTGAAACGTCTTTGGAAGGATCAGAGTGTGGGAGCCGGCGTGGAGCAGAGCCTCTCTGTAAACCCGGCTCCCTCACCCACCCCCCCCCCCCCCCCCACCCCCCACCCCTCCCTCCCTCCCCCTCTCCTCCTCCCCCACGGACAGCCAGGAGCTGCTGCAGGTAGATGTAATGTAATGTTTACATTCTGCGTTGACATTTGTACTCCCCGTGTGTATTCTTATTTCTGACTGATTGACTGTTGGTTTTTCTTAAAGGTATTAGTGCGTCCGTGGGTGGGTCTTTTGTCATTGCACTGTGTCCACATTTTCACAACTTAAGCGTACAATTCAAACACTTCCACTGCTTCTCTTTAATGTGTGATACATATTAGGTCTGGAGACGTGCCTGCTGAACGCACACAGCTGTGGAGCGAGCATGTTCTCCCTGACATGATCTGCCCCCCCTCGCCCCCCGCTGCTCAGGTGTCCACTCGACTTCAGACGCTCGCATTTTAGGGCCAAATGCCTTAAGACAAGAGTACGCTTTCAAACGGAGGCTTCAAGAAGCAAAGCGAGGACAGCCGAGTGAAATCCCTCGCCGCGCTCCGCTTAAACACCTTTCACGCCGCCGTTTGGGTTGACGGATAACCGCGCTCATGACAGTCGAGTCAAACGACTCCTCTGTGGACCTCGTCATTGCTGCCCTTCACCGGTATATAAATGCTGACATTCAAGGTATTCTTTTGAGTTATTTAAGAGGTGCCGCCCGTCCATCGATGGCTCTGGAGGGGGGGGGGGGGGGCGCTGTCACGGGCAGCATGAGCCCTGTCTGTCACGGTGTTTCATTAAACTGGAACCCGGGGCAGAGCAGAGCGCACGGCGGGAGAGAGGAGACGGTACGAGAAAGGCTGTGTAGATCACGCTGCACAACATTGTTAGATGAACGCCTGTTTGTTTTGTGTGGGCGAGGCTAAAGCTCAGCTGGATGAGATCAATTGACGAAAACATAGCAGACTTGTTATTTTGGATCAAGCTTGAGCTATGATAGTGATTGATAGTCCAAATACCAGATCAATGGACCTGACCAGTTTCTCCATGGCCACAGCGGCATATCGTTCCACCTGATGAGGCTGGCGGTCAGCATGGGAGAGGTCGTGGTGTGATTCTGAACTCTGCACAGTAGCACAGGCTATAGCGGTAGCATTGCATGAGGCAGACACAGCTGGAGTTCCCATAACTGGCTGTAACAAGCCCAGTGCACACACACACACACACACATACACACACACACACACACACACACACACACACACACACACACAGACACACACACACTCACTCACTCACTCTCACACACACACACACACACACACACACACAGAGGCTTGAATGAAAGAAACTAGAGCTGCAGTTTTCATTTAGATATGACAAAATGTCCTCTTATGTTTTATGAAGATTCTGCTTCTTGTTCCCTATTTTTTAGGCATATCCTTCATGAGTGTGCTCAGTAATAACAAGCTATGGAAGAAATATGACATGGAAGAAAGGGTTCACAAATAGCACTCTGTATTAATAGGTTTTTCAAACTCTACCCAACAAACTGAAAACTTGTAGCTCGTGGTTTGCATGAGCCCCTAAAGTCAAATTTAACAAATTGCAATAAGCTGTAGAAATGTGCCCCATTGCACTCAATTTTCACAACCAATTCCACTCTTTTTATCAAGGGAAATGGCATCAACAGTGTTATCAGTGTTGACAGAAGGACGGCCAATGTATGTCGTTTCGCCTCCGTAACATAACAAAACCTTGTACGTGGTAGGCCAACATCATGTTCAGTGGAGAACAACGTAGGATGCGGATCATTGTCCCGAGTGTTTCTCATTAGGAACAGTCCAAAGCCCACTCAGTCCTCCAACTCTGACACGTCCTTGGATATTCCTGCAGAAATCACCGACGGCATAACAGCACCCGAACCGGGGAGGTTTTTGGTCTGGCGTCTCCCAATGTGCAGTTAAAGAGAAGATCAAGGTCGACTGTCTGCCCTGAAGGCATGCCTAAATCTATGGACCTCTCTCCACCAAGCTACAGATTTGCATGGGGCCCGTGGTGCGTGCCTACATCGACGTAACTTTGATTGATCGTCTTGGGAGGCTAGAGGGAACCTCTTCAGCTTGTGCTAATAGAGCTCACATCATTTATGGCTGCACATCAATAACGCTGCAGTGTAGGGTTCTCTGTCGGCCGGACCTCCTCGCTCCCCCCCCCTTCCTCCACCCTCCAGATCAGGGCTCTGAGGTCGTCCTATGAGCTGTGGTGGGCTCGCCCCCCTCTCCAGACACTCGGAGATTAGATTTCAAGATGGCCGCTTTAGCTTGATCTGAGTTGAGCGCTGGGCCTACCCCCCCCCCTGCAAGACACGTGGCGCTGATGGATGGCCTGAGGAGAGGCAGCTGTTTTAGTTAACTTGGATTTGAGTGTATTGTTTGTATTGTTTGGGTCTGTGAATGAACTGCGTGCCTGACATCCAGAGTGTCTCAGTCTGACCAAGGACAGAGCAGAGTTGAGGGAGTTGTTATGTGCTTAAAGAAAGACCCAAATCTCAAAGAGGAGAGAAACATTTGCATAAAATAGCAATGTACAAAGTCACACAACTCTTTAGTTTTCTATGATGGATGAATCATTATTAATACGCAACTATTTAGGAAAATAACTATCCATGCAAAACCCGTTCAAGTTTGATCAAGGACAACATCCCAATAGTCAGTCGTGTTATAGAAACAATTCAATGTTTTAACTTTAAACTCATCCCTACAAAGCTTAACTTAACAAATCTCAACGTGTTGTAGGGATGTATATACATGTGTCTGCACGCGGTTAGTCGTTATTTCAAAGTTTCGAGGTGTTCGTGCGCGTGTGTTTGCGCATGTGTTTGATCTGGTGTGTTGGAGTCAAGCGCACAGGTTAATGAGCGTGCACCGGGAGACGAGGTTATTTATAGCGGCGTGGGCGCGGCACTACCAGCGGAGCGATGACGCCCGTGTTTGGATCTCCTCATGTTTACCGAACATCTGAGGGGGGGGGGGGGGGGGGGAAAGGCTGCCGTTAAGTTGGACGGCTTCAGCGCGATACAAGTGGAGATAAGCAATTATACATGCGCTCCCCCCCCCCCCACACCCTCCGTGGGTAAAAACCGGCCCCTCCGACCGGGCCCGGTTTCCCACATCAAAGCCCCGTCAAGGAGGGCGTCGCTCTCTGACTTCCATGTAGCGTTTCAGTGGCCAGAAGTGAGGAGAGGGGGCCGATCCTTTCAGAACAAAGGAGCGTCTCAACTGCGGCGGCCGCAGAGACCGGGGGGGAGACGAGGGAGTCAGACGACACGCGCTCCGAGAGAGAGGCACCCGGACTCCTTTAGTCACGGCGCCACTGAATTATGATGGGAAAGAAAAAAAAAAAAAAAACGAACCCTGTTGTGCTCGGCGCGTCGCAACAGCATTCCTCAAAACACGCGGTCTTTCTCGGGTTGCTCGGAGACCAGCCCCCCCCCCCCCCCCCCCCGCGCGCCCGCTGCGGTGATTTCCAGTCGATGAGCCGTCCGTGAACTCTCGCTGCCCGCAAACTTTCCTTTATTTGACACTTGGAGCTTCACGTTTGGCTCTCTCAAAGAGAGCCGGATAGCCGCTGCTGAATTATTCAGCCGTGTGGATGGAGTTGGGTGGATGGAGCCCTGTGGATGTAGCCGTGTGGATGGAGCCGGGTGGATGCAGCTGTGTGGATGGAGCCGGGTGGGTGGAGCCGGGTGGATGCAGCTGTGTGGATGGAGCCGGCTGGCTGGAGCCGGGTGGGTGGAGTCGGGTGGATGGTGCCGGGTGTGCCGCGGTGTGGGCCACGCTCCCGACGGCCGTCGTTACAGCCCTGCCGTGTCCCGTTTGGCGAGAGCCCCCTGATATATATCGCTACCCGGGGGAGACCGACCTGACGAACGAGCCTCCGAAGACCCCAGCAGCTCACACACACACCGGCACACCCCAGAGGTCCACACCACCCCCCCCTCCCCCCCCCACCACCACCACACCTCCCTGAGATATATAGCCCACGTGTAGGGGTCCATATGGCGGCGATGCCGGGTAATTACTTCATAATTACCTCCAATGTTTGCACTCTGCACCATTTGCTCCACCACCTGCCACAGCGCAGGCTGCTGCCTTATAGCACCGTACGCAGTGGCTAACTCCCCCCCCCCCCCCCCTCCCCTCCCCTGTAGCCACCGTGTGCCCCCGCGATTATTAACTAGCCAATAAAGGAGGCGGAGCTTGGGCCTCTCTGCCCCCCCCCACGCTCGTTCCAATAAACGGCATGTCAATAGGATGGTAATAGGATGATGCAGGCTGCCTTCAGATGCCAAGGAGTGCATGCTTAATAAAGAAAAGACGAGGAGGACCCCATCACTGCCACCACCATCACCCCCACCACCACAGACATCAGGCGCCACCTCCCCCCCCCCCCCACCACCCCTGTAATGTGGAACTGTTGAGTCACTTTAGTTTTTTGTTGGTGTGCTGCCTGCTTGTTTCGAAAACATACACCCACACTCACAAGCATGAAGGCACAAACACACACACACACACGCAGACAGAAAGGAAATGTGATGTATTGCCTCTTGGCTGACAGAGCATATGTGTTTTGCCCGACTGTGAGGGAACCACTGCAGAGAAACAAATAATGCAGTCCTAGTTGGTTCACGTCTGATAAACATATCTTAACATTCAAGGGCCTCCCTTAAGCTACAGCATCACTCAAATAATGATGTTCCGGTAGCCATTTTGTTCCACTGTCTGACAATCCTGCTCACCAGAGCGCTTAACATTCCTGTTATAGATTCTGTGTGAAGACATTTTTCCACTTATTTATCATTTATTTAACCTATTCATCAAGGATTTAGCCAAATGCACAGCATACAAATTCTGAGAAGGGGGTTTTTGTGTTGCGGTCCAAATCAGCACCAGCTGAGATGGCGTTACCATGTTCGCTGTATGGGCTGTTTAGCATGCGGCTGCTGCTAGCAGAGACGAGCACGGGAGACAGCGAAGTCGTTATGGAAATGCTGCAGACTGTTGTGCGATGTGTAGACAGTTTGGCTTGGCTCTGTAATCAGATGACAATCACATCAGTTATCCGCGCCGCGGTAGGCATTATCAGGAGGACCGCTAATCGCTTCACATTCCTGGTGAAGAATCGCAGGCTAATACCACGTTCTCATTTCACGAGCCCATATCTGCAGTAGGCTTTGACGCTTTGACTGCAGAATTGTCTTTCTAATGGGCCAGGATAATTCTGCCTCGGGGATTTTTTGTGCTCCTTTCACTGTCTTGTGTTAGAGGACATGGTCAGTGTAATATTTTGTCTCACCTATTACTGATGTGTCCGACGGAATGACCTCAAACCGCGAGGATGCTTTTTTTCCCCCCCTCCCAAGATGTGTCCTCTGTAAGTAGAGGCGTTCCTGTGGTGGAGAAAACAGAGAGCCTCCTGAACACTTCATTCCCAGGCTGAATTGGTGCGTTCACAGAAGCAACATGAAGGTGATGCTTGGCTGCGCGCGGTCGTCACCGACCTGTTTTTCAGAACTAGTCCAAATTGCGTAGGCCATTGCACTCCAATGCACTCTATCAACAGAGCCAGCATGGGGGCTTGTGTTTCCCCATGGCTCTCCCAGGCTGTTTCTTTACATAAGTGTTCTCGATAGCACTATCATAGAGGCATAGCGTAGAGGCTCCCATTAATCTATTACCCACCTAGAACAACCTTATGTTCTGTAATTCCTATATATATATCTTCAACACAGCCACAACGGTGATGAGCCCGACGTCAGAGGAGGAGTTGCGTAACAGAGAAAGGACGACCCACACTTCACCGTCTGACAAATTAATTAAAAAGAACATTTTGGAGGGGCCTTTGACAAATAAGATCTTGAAACATATTCCACACAAAGGGGAAACTATCAGTCCCCAAATGAGTGGTTTAAAGGCAGAAAGAGGGTGTAATTAAGGAAAAAAAGAGGACCACCACTGAGTTGCAAGGGATGAGAGACTATGAAAGCTACTGCTCGATTACAAAATGCTGTCTTTTGGGGCAAGTTTCTACATTGATGTTGGGTGAAGGGGGATGCCAGAGGATCCATGTGACCTCGTGTGATGGTCATTATTGTTGAGAGATTCTGAGGGCATCAGCAATTCCCCATGCAGTTAACCTAATTGGGAAATAATAGGCATTTTAGAAATCCTTTTCTTAGTCCTATTAGGAGGTTGTATTTTTTCAGTGTTCTTTTTTCCCTGTTTCATAAACACCCACGGGTCTCCGCATCAATGAATGCACAATTAAGACGTTTTTAGAAGCCTGGAACAGCTGTAATTGGCTCTAATGAGGGGGCTGTGACCCAAATACAACCCTCCAGTGTAGCGGGGAAACGGTTGGGCTGCCCATCCTCAGACAAACACTCAGAACAAGCCGTGACGGTGTCTCATTAATTCATTAATTCAGGCACACCTCTTTGCGGTGCGCGGGAATAACACACTGGTCCCACGCTGAGCAGTGACTCGTCGCCGTGACTAGCACAACATCTCAGGAGCTCTGCCGGTAACCATAAGCCAAGCAGAACTTACCTGTCCTCTCCTGCTCTTCCGACCCCTGAAGGAAACCGCCTTACGCTTACTCCGACCTTGTGGACCACGGTTGGGGTAGAGCATCCATTCCAACAATAATTTTGCCCAATTATGATCTTAGTGTTCTGTGCTAAACGACTTGAGATTTGTGGGGACAGAAGGCGCACAAGGCGTGCTCAGGGCTCACTGTGCTGTGCCGTGCTGTCTCACTGTGGTCTAACATGCATATTTTATAATGGCTGAATGAATGGCAAGAAGGGACTCTGGGCCGAAGTGAGTGAGTCGAGTGCGTTGTTTTAATGTGCTTCTTGGACAGTCATTAATGTCCACAGCATCAAGATGTAAGGCTCTGTTTGATATGCCCGACGCAGACTGGGCTTGTCTTGGACGAGAAAAACACTGCCGCTTTCCGGGGTTTATTAGCAATGTCGGCAATAACAAAAACTTGAACTGTGCCAAGCTGCTCCTCCAGGGCTTATCAATAATATCGGCTATTAAATATTCATTTATTTAATTTTGCTGACTAGTTTGATGCAATGATACCGGTTATAAAGCATCCAAACTGTATCCTCACAAGGCAAGGCAAGTTTATTTATACAGCACCATTGAAACACAAGGCTTCTCAAAGGAAGAAATCACAACAACAAAAAAACATTCAAAGCAAACAAATGGCATCACAGTTGACAAGCTAACAAATGGATGAGGTTTTCCAAATCGCGTTTGGACATCATTCCTTTCATTCTTGCTAGGTTTTTTTAGGAGATGGCTGGCTGATTTTGTAATGGTCTTTATGTGGCTATTGAAGTTTAGTTCTGAAACCATAACTAGTCCAAAATTTCTGATCCGTTTTTTTTTCCTCTTCAATGATAGAGATTCCATCTGTGTTTACTTCAAGACTTTCGTCTTTGGCACTAAAAATACTCACTTAAGTTTTATGTTTATTGAGCTGGAGGAAATCAAGGCACATCCAGGCATTGATTTGCTCAATGCATTGTACATTTGCGTGTAATTTGCATTGTTAGGGAGGCTGTGTTGTTAGAAAAGTGGGCGCATACAAAGGATGAAGCGAGGCAGACGGAGAATGAATCCACGGGGAACCTCATGTTATTTTTGTTTGCTCAGATTTTCAGTTACCAATAGACACAAAATACTGTCATACTGCTGTAGTTTCAGCAGGACTTGAACCCGGCGCTCCAACAGAATACTCTGCTCAGTGTTCTAGCCTGTCAATCAAAAGGCTATGATCCACCTTATCAGATTTAAACCCTCTATCAGAGCAGACTCAGTACTCTGATGGGGTAGGACTCCAGACTGAGATATGTCCTTAATATTGTTTGACAGCAGAAATTTGTTAAGTTGTAGGAAAACAAGACATTTTTCAAAGATTTTACTTAATAACGACAGCTTTGATACACGCCTGTAACTACCAATTACCGAGGCGTCAAGATAATTATTTTTCAGAAAAGGCTTACTAAGCCTACTACCGGTAGTTTTCTTGCCTGCGGGAATTCACCTGATGGAAGTGAACTGTTGAGCGTCCATTGACACTCTGACACAATGCAATACAAAACATTCTTATAGGAGAATGTCGGCAATATAATAGATTTTCAAAGAATGGAAGAGTGAAGACAAGAAAAAGAGAAAATGTTCAAGGGATATAAGGAAGATGAAATGTAAAGTACTGATTGAATGGAATGTCTGTGAATTGTCCGGGAAACTGCACTGTAAACATTTTCAAAGATCAAAAGCAAAAGCAATTATAGGAGGGAATCTGCTCCTGCAGAACAATGGACCGTAAACATGCCTCGTATCTCAACGCCGGCATCGAAAAGCTTCTCCCCGGTACACTCGCTCTGCAAGCGCTGAACCTGGGGGATCCAAGGACAGCTCAAGAGTGCATGAACCGCCTCTCTGTCTCTCGCTGTAGAAAAGTCCTTTGACAATCCCAGTGCCCTCATTGCCACTGTTTTGAGTCTTACAGTGGATCGAGCTGGATTTTCTTCGCAGGGCCTGGTTCCATCTGTGTGTATCTTCCTGGATCCCACCCTTCTTAGCTCAGCACTTTGTGATGTCTACCATGCACTTGATTTGAGAGAGTTGATCTTTGTGACAGTGGTGGCTGCAGTGAAGGGGCTGCACTGTGCCACCTGTATCTAACCAGGAACTGAGCTCAAGGTGTGAGCGCAAGGCAGTCGCGCTAACAGCTCTGATTGGCTGCAACTTCAAGACCTTGATGTTCAGTCAGGGGGATAAAACAGGAACTCGGGGGCACCTGCTCTTACCATGTTGCAGCTACCTGAAGCACACACTCGAACTCCACACAGAGAGGCCAGAGGAATGTCTGGGGAGGAACCTCCCCGTTTGATTTTACTAACACTTCCTCTGCTTTGTTCATGTCTGTCTGGCCTTGGCGTGGGCTCCTCTGATCTTCTGCTTACTGTGTGAGGGCCCTCAGGCATCAGTAGGCTCCTGTCTTCTGCTCGGGGTCTCCCACTGTCAATAGCTCACCGAGGGCCACCTTGTCTCTTATCTCACCTCCACCGCGCTGTTGTTAAACAACGCTCATCTGAAGGGAACTTCATTCATTATGTATCTTTGTGTTCAATTATTTATCGGGAATAGAGCTGCCTCACGCCTCGGGAGGTGGTTGTCTTTCAGTGTGTTTAACATTGGTGATGGAGTCCCACTCTTTAAAACACAAATAGTTGTCACGCTGCAAGTGATAAAGCCGCTCTCTGTGGGCCACAAATGAGAGGAGCAATTCATCCTTATGAGTGAATTATGCTCTCATGTTTCTCCCTGTGGGGAGCTGTGTGTATGTGCCTGTGTGTGTGTGTGCGTCCGTGTGCATATGTCCATGTGTATGTGTGTGTCCGTGTGTGTGTGTCCGCGTGTGTGTGTGTGTCCATGTGTGTGTGTCCGTGTGTGTATGTCCGCGAGTGTGTGTGTGTGTGTGTGTGTGTGGCACTTCTAAAACCTGATCGATTCTACAAGCCTGGGGCTAACATACCATAGCAGCTGGGCTAAATGAGTTGGTGGTCCTGGCGTCCTGCTCCCCCCCCCCCCCCCCCCCCCCCCCCCCCCCCCCCGCCCTCTGCTCGCAGGGCTTGCCACCGTAGCTCACCATCCAGTTCGTTGTTTTCTTCCTCTGCGGTGAAGGTGGGAGGTAAAACACAGGCCTGGGTGCTGGACTCCAGCCAGCAGGTGTCCAGCGTATTGACGCGGTTGCTTAATGCACTTTAATTTCAGCATTAGTGCCCATTACGGGTTCTATAGTGTGCTTAATTAAGTAACTGATTGAGACGGCTTCATGTATGGAATGGTCAGAGCATGACACACTGAGCCTTTATGAAATGGTGGACAACCGTTATGAAGCTTGATATTTATATGACATGTTTTTTTTATTGAAGTAATATATTAATAAGGCTTGGAAGTGGACGATAATAGAACGGGGTTGAAGTGAAATCAGAGGAAAGCACCAAGGCGATGGACTTTATTTGCCGTTTGTTTGATGTTTGTGTGTTTGTTGTCATTATTTTCTCACATATTGAAGGAGTAGGAAATCCTCGGGCGTTCTGACGACAGGAAGTCTCGTCCTCGTGATTGGCCCGCGTTCCACGTCCGGAAGAGCACGGTGCACGTCGGTAACCCGGTTATTTACTGTGCATGGGGAAGAAACTCTTTCGTCCCTTCATCCTTTCCTCTGTAATGCGAACTTCACACGCAGGTCTGAAAACCAACCTGCGCGTGACGTAACCGAAGGAAAGACAAACGCCAGCGCTAGCGTGAATGGCTAGTGGTGCCGACCCGGGAGGTGTGGGGGGGATTGATTATGTGGAGAACCCTTCGTAGGGCGGCTGTGAAGCAGCCTTATAATTGTGTTTATAATATTTTACCAGCGGGGCGGCGGCGTATTTCAGAAGACCCAGTGTGACGCCACGGACCGCGTGAAATGGGGCTTGAGGCTGGCGCCGCTGTGAGGATCAGGTGAGGTTTTTTTTTTTTTTTTAGAACAAACACATCATAACAGATGAGAATCCTTCCTGTTTGCCGCAGATTTCCCCAGCATTGATGAACCCCGGGGATGGCCTGCTTGCTCTGGAGCTGTCGCGGTGCTACCCAGCGGTCAGAGGGGGTGCGGCGTGCACCTCTCGCCTGAGGACCGCCGGGGTGTTGGGAAGTCACGGGTCTGAGGGGAGCGCCGGGGGGGACACCCGGGGCCTCCTGGCGGGGACATCTGCTGTGTGATTGCGGCGGCGTGCTGGGCCTCTGCGCTCGGATTTCAGTCACAGACGGCATTCACTGGGATTTCGTTTAGTTTGGGAAGACAATGGCGGGGGAGGTTAACAAGGGTTAATGCAGCTGAAAAATTGGAAAAGTTCAAAGCTTTTTCCTGCCTCTGAGATAAACAAGCAGCCTGAAAAGAGAAACGCACCATGTGGATGACCATAAGGACCAGGGTGACCGGACGTGCAGAAGCTAAAAAATTATTCTAGCTAAAGCTAAAAATTATTCACCTATTTTTGTCTCGTTTCCTACTTTCATATATTTTTTCAGCAGCATTTGAATACGATAGACTGCACTGTAAGGTTGCTCCAGCACCACTGTGGTTCACTCATTTCCAAGTCTCTTGTGACGAGGCCCGTCTGCTTTTTGAGTCTTTTCACACTGCCTGGCCGCCAAGGAATCCAATTTGTACCGAAGTACCAAAAATACGTTTGGTTACCGCCGTTTAACACGTCAGAAAGGCTCCTATCTTATACCTCCGACATGGAATTCAAAGCAATATTTCTATCTTTAAAAAGAAAAAGGTAAAAAGTCTACCGATGATTAAAATTCATGTGGTTCTGACAATTTCAACAATCCCAGCAAACAGAGACACCGCCAGCCGGCTCCGCGGCAGGAATGTTAAAGCAGGGCAGCAGCAGAAGAGGGGGAAATCGGCTGCGGCTAAAGTTTGGCCTCCTAGCTGTTTAGGTGTGAGGTGGCCGGCCAGCACACCTGTGGCAGGTTGAAAGCTACTTATTGTCAGAGGAGATCAGGCCACGTCCCCTGTGAAGACCGGTGCCCTGAAAGCCCCAGACGAGGGCTGTCACAGCCCCTACGTGGCACTGAGAGGGGCTCTTAAAATGCATGCCGAGGGACCAAAGGTAGTGTGTGTGTGTGTGTGTGTGTGTGTGTGTGTGTGTGTGTGTGTGTGTGTGTGTGTGTGTGTGTATATATATATAGAGGGAGAGAGAAAGAATGAGAGGTGGCTGGATAGAGATGGAGGGAGAGGGGGGGGAGAGACAGGGGGGGGGGAGGGGGAGAGGGGGAGAGGGCGAGGGACGGCAGGGTGTTTGAAGGACCCTGAAAGGGTAGGCCGCCACGACAGCAGCCCCCGGCTAACGGAGGCGTGAGGATGCCGCACAGTGTTGGACAGCAGCCTTTAACCTTCAGGGATGTGGGACACTGTGGAGGCGGGCACCACTGGGGATGGAGCGTCTGAACGGCTTTATGTCTCGCAGGAATTGCTGCCACACCGCTGTATGTGTGTGTGTGTGTGTGTGTGTGTGTGTGTGTGTGTGTGTGTGTATACAGTATATATATTTGTATTTATATATATAAATGTATATAGAAGTAGAGCTGTTGACTTCACAATAGTTTTAGTTTGAAAGCACAGAGTCAATTACTATTTTTCAGTTTGTTCCTGAAAGGACGCTGGCCTTTCACAGAGCTTGTTTTTCTTCTTGAAGTCATGGATTTCAAAACGTACACTCGCTGTAACACTTGATTACGGATCTTACACTTACTTATCTTGTGTGTCAAAGAGGGGCTGTCTGACAAGCATTGCCAAATCTAAAGTGGATACTAACACCACTTAATTCCCCGGCTTTGATTCCCCTTTGTGTTTGATCTCTCCCGAATGTTCCATAACTTTTTGGGGGGGTTGTACTAACTTTCGACTCCAGAGGCTGGGTGAGGCCGGAGCTGCATACATAGTGAACACCATGCTGTGTTTTCCGAGGGGAACAGCCATGCTTAGCTGTTAAGACAGGCGTCCGCAGCATCCACTCCCTTTCTGCGGAGAACCGAGGAGAACAGTCGGACCTGCCTGTTTCGTCAGACGAATGAAGGAATGATCATTGATCAACGCGTGGGCGAATCCCCTTTCAGTTCTGCCACTTCCACATCAGTGTGTTATGGTCACCTTTTAATACCTGTATACATGTATTACATGCTTACATCGCTTCCTTTACATGTATACAAGTATCCATGCATACAAGTACACATTTAAACAAGTATACATTCTAGATGTGTACAAGTATACATGTAAAGGTAAAGACTGACACACACTGTAGTGACATTTCCATTCCATCAGTAATAACATCTTTTTGTGAGTAAAATGTGTCTGTGTCTCTGTGTCTCTACGGTGACGTTTTCTTTCACCGTAATGTATTTCTCCATCTCTCCGACTCCCACCTCCCCGCAGGTCATTAGTGAATGACAACACCTGCCGTTGACTCACCTGTCTCCTAATGAGCTGCCCCCCCCCCACCCCACCCACTCAGCGGAACCACCTGCCGGCTCCTCCACGACCTGTTTGGAATTCACCGCGCTTCGGTGGCGCTCTGTTTAGATCTCAGACGATAGCGGAGGACTCATTCTCGCTCCCTTTGAGAACAAAAGCAGCCCCGGGTACACGTCTCCGGGAGGTGTTATTATTCCACCTGTGTACAAACCCTCAGGCGTCTCACCGGGGATGAGGGAAGCCGTGTTTAAGGAGAGCAGGGGTCAGCGTGCGGTTGCATCGCGACAACGTCTGTTCAGTGAATCGGTCCCCGCGCTGTCGGGGGGAGTGTCGCCCAGTCTTTCGGAACCCGGGGGCGTTGACCGACTTTCCGCTGTCAGGAGAACCCATCCCATCAATGAAGTGATGAGCTAAGAACACACAGGCTCGTACAAACGCCGCACGTTTGTCGACACAGCGGCCGCCGCCGGCAGAGAGCCACCGCTGTCTCCCACACGGCAGCAGCAGCAGGGCGACCGCGGTGCCGCCAGCCGGCCGCATAATGAATCCGTGTTTACAGGAGAGATTAGAATGGGATCTTCAGACGGGATCACCTGCGGAGTGACTCAGGAACACACAGACGAATACAAATCTCCCGTCATTTGTATTCCGCGGTCAGATCTGTTTGTGGCCTCTGAAACGTATCGTCCCCATTGTTCTGCACAAACAAAATGTCACAACGGAAATTGAATTGGTATTGTGTGCGTGCGTGCGTGCGTGCATGTGTGTGTGTGTGTGTGTGCGTGTGTGTGTGTGTGCCTGCGTGCTTGTGTGTGTGTGCGTGTGTGCCTGCGTGTGTGTGTGTGTGTGTGTGTGCGCGTGTGTGTGTGTATGCGTGCCTGTGTGTGTGCAGTTCCGCGTGGCAGCCATCATGCTGTGTGATGCATGTTGAGTTCATGGTCAGCCACTTAACGCACATGTAGCCCTCAATCGTTTCCATAAGCAGCGAGAAATCATTTTGTTGCCAGTGACTTTGTTGTTCTGGCGAGCAGCGCGGGACACGACGGAGACTTCAGAGTCTGGGAAGGAGCGGCCAGCCATGGAAATGGAAAGCGAAAAAAAAAAGGGCTTAGGCGTCGAGGAGAGGCCCAGATAAAGATGTTGCCTTATCGTAAACCCCACTCTCTACCCCACGACTGAATTACGCATCTGTGGCAATTATATTTCTCATCTCTGATGTGAGTCACAGTGGAAAGTGGGCATGAAAACAACTCTTTGAAGTGAGGAAATATTGGCAAGCAGCGGAGAAGACAAGTCAAAGTAAACTTTTTTTTTTGTTCCCCTTTAGAATTTTCAATTGCATGCTTGATTCTTAGATAAAGGCCGTTTGAAAAGCTTTTATTCTCTTTGAATGAACCTGCCGTGCTGTTTATTTAATTTTATTTCATGGTTCTGTTATTAAGTACTTTACATACTACATATTTTTGTTGATTACAGTGAAATTTAATTAAAGTCAAAAAATGTAACAAAATGGCTCTAACTCCCTACCTCTTACCTTAACCCTATCCCCAATGCTAATGCAATATAATAACACTTATTATATCCTTAACTAATGTTAATTAGTGGTCACCAGTCCATTAGTTAACCCAAGATTAGTTAATTGCGTGTTATTAATTTGTTAATGAATGCTAATTATTGCGTTAACTAATGTTAATGAATGCCTATTTAATGTGAACCTCATTGTAAAGTATTGTCCGAACCTCTCGGTTCGATTTCCATTTCCACAGGGTGTTATGAATGGGCACCGACTCAAGTGCCTCTGGACACGACTGGACAGACCTAAAGCCACTCAGAGCAACAGAACGCATGGCCCATCAGCCACAGCCATCATGGTTCTTCATGAATACGCCTCAACAGCGCTCCTATAGGCCGCTCCTCGGTTCAGTCATCGTATCAAACCCGCCCCACATTAGATAAACGGTTGTGATTGGCCCTATCCAGGCCGGGTCTGCAGGACATCTGTGTGATGGGAGGGGGGCCAGACACATATGCCAGAGCAAAAAGAAGATGGGCTCACAGATTTGCGTGGTTCCCAGGCGAGAAGATAGTGCTGTAATGTCTAAATTACTCAGAGTATAAAAAAACCAAGCACATTGAACATTTTAGATTTTTGACGATAATCATCTTTACTTTGTGGGCAAATCTCTATTTTTTTTACAGCAAGCCATATTACATTGACATTTGTTACATCTTTTGCTGAACAAAGAGCTCAAGGAATAATATTGATTTACTGATTTTGTCATTCAAGAAATGGAGGGTGTTTTCGTAGTTTTTAGTTTTCAGACATTTCCCACACATCTGACATCCTGTAAGCCTTGGGGGGGGGGGGGGGCGGGCAAGATATAGGAGACCAGTTTTAAGGCCTGGTGTAAATTCAATGTAGAGTTCACATAAGAACACACACTCGAGATGCTAAGGCAGATCTGCGCTGGGTAATGAGCAGCTGTCAAGGGGAACCTAATTATTCTTCCACTGAGTCCATAAAGCCAGCAAACGTGTGGAACTCATCTGACGCGCATCGTTCTAAGACCCCATTCTGTTTTCTTCCTCTTTTGAATGAACAAAATCAAGAATCCACGCCATTGCTTACAGTTTTCTGTAAAAGTGAGTCTTGATCAACTTCCACGAGTACACAGTAGTGATGCATGGATTCCCAGTTGCGAAAGCTCCTTCTCAGTCCTGTTGGTTCTAGTACGATGACGCTTGCAGGTCATGAATAAGGCACATCAAAAACAAACCGTTCTATCCTTGGGAGCACGAGATAAGGAGAGGCCAGAGTGACCCGAGTGTGGGGATCTGACATTGATTTCTGTGGTGCGTTTAGGGAGTTAGCCAATTGCTATACAATCCCCCAAACAGCCTACCTCAAATTACACCTAATAGTGGTCAAGTCGTATTGACCTGGTTGCATGGGCCTTTTACTGCCGTTTCTCAAAATGGAGGCCATCGATGTGATTTCCGACCACAGACGCTCTCCAACAGAATTGAGATGAGACAAAGTGGGGCTGAATAAAGCACACGTTGCACATGACACGTTAAAAGGGATTGCTTTGTGGGCATTTGAACTGAGCAATTATCGGCCTGTTCCCCAACATTGTGTCGATTAATAATATCTAATTAAAATTATATCTAATCTAAAATTATGTTATGGGTATGTTTATGTTATACCCAACAAAGTAATAGTTCTCTCTCTCTCTCTCTCTCTCTCTCTCTCTCTCTCTCTCTCTCTCTCTCTCTCTTTCTCTCTCTCTCTCTATATATATATATACTGTATATATATATGATTAAGGTAAATGCAAGATATAGCAAGATATATAATCATTCAAGGTCAAGGCCAGATACGTACATTACAACCAAAGCTTCAGATATAATAGGGATGTCCACTGCCTTTCCATCAAATCACACAGCTGTAATTAAATGAATTCATGTAGCTGGTTCATTATGTTGATAAGATCGATGTTTGTAAAGCCTTTTTCTGCAAACAAACTAATGAACGAATAACTATCAGTCCATGGTACAGCCTGCCAAAGCTATAATAAGAATAAATAGACAAACTACTTCTACCAACAAAACTAACCCATCTTCAATGAATTTGGTCATCAATAGCATAGTAGAAAATATAACCATCAATTACTCACTTGGCAGTCACTTGCGCAGCATTTGTGAAGGAGTATGCTAATTTGGGCCATCACTCAGTAGATGAGTGCGGCGTGTTAGCCCTGTATTAGAGGTGTTGCTGAAGCAGCTCTATCCCATTCAGTAATCTATTTGATTATAAACCTACTCTCCTTCAGGGCTGCTTCAGTTGCTAGTGGGCTCCAATAAGTGTGAAGGCGGTGCTATAAAGACAGTGTTTATCTTGAGTTTCTTAACTCAATTCAAGTCTACTTCATGTATTGCCCGGAAAACCTAACTTATTAAAAAACACATTGTGACCATTCAGAGGCCACTGTTGCTATACTTTCTCTGGCCAATCTCTCTCTCTCTCTCTCTCTCTCTCTCTCTCTCTCTCTCTCTCTCTCTCTCTCTCTCTCTCTCTCTCTCTCTCTCTCTCACTCTCTAGTGGGCAGTTTAACAAACTCCCATTGAGAAAGCAAACAGTTCAGACGGTCGCGATTGTGAGATTGTTCAGGGGGGATGATGCTGCTTTAGAAGACTCTACCCCCTGCTGACACACTCTGGGTCTTCCTACCATGGCAGCTGACCCCTGATCCATTAAAGACCAGCCTCAGCGCTCCTGCCAGCAGAGTCCAAACGCTGGATTCAAAGCACATCTCCAAGGAGAGCCCGCGGTGTTAAGGATTGTCTGCCTGCTCCTTAGAGGTCCACAGACCGGGGGCGCCCCCCCCGCTGTACGTTGGGGTCTGGGGTGTAGATAGAGGGAGAGGGGGGGGGGGGGTGGGGGGGGGGGGGGGGAGCGGGCTGATGCCGGCGTGGATCGTGAGAGAATCAATACCAGGCCAGGGTGATGCCGGCTCACTGGTCGATTCAAGCCCGTCGGCCTGAGAGATGTGTGTGTGTGTGTCTGTGTGTGTGTGTGTGTGTGGGGGGGGGGGGGGGGAGGCTACCAATAACACACTGTTGCATCGTCCAGCCAGCGCCCCGCCCCATGCTGGCATGTGTAAGTGAATGCCTTCACTCCCCTCCGGGGAAAGCGATGACTTTGTGAAGTGGCCGCTCAGGTGGTGGGGGGGGGTGGGGGGGGTGGTGGTGGTGGTGGTGGTGGCGGGGGGGACGGGCGCTGAGCCGACAGGTTGGCGGCGAGATAGGAAACGCTGTGGCTGCGATATCACACCGCCTCTTCAGCGGCGATGAAGTGATGATGACGAGGGCGGAGCGGGAAGGATGATGAGGAGTCACTTCTGCCCCCGAGACGGGAGAGCCCGTTCCCCGCGTGGAGATTACATCTGCCTCCCAAACACTTACTCCGGCACCAGATAACAAGCCATTTCACATTCTGATGCTGCCTTCCCCCGATCCTCCCACAGCCTCGCTGTAGCCCCGGCCGCTCTAATAAGCATCTAAACACCAAGCTGCATGCTACAAAAATCATCTTTTTGTCTTGCGAAATTATCATTTTTAATTTTGTTTCATAAAATCAATGCCAATCTTGGCTCCTGTGTGTGTGTGCAGAGTCTTTATCATGTTTTAGCATTCAATCTCGCGAACACTTTGATGATGGGAGTTATTCATAGGATTGATACGTATTCATCTTTACCTTCTCATTCTGCTTTCTCGGTGACGCCTACAATGGAGGGGCCCTGAGTGCTCGTCCAAAGGCCTCTCTTTGGGAGTAAACAAGCTTTCTTCTAAGTTCACCAAGCCGCCCAGTAATTGCCTTACGACTGTGAAACAAATCACACGCCCACTCTACTTTGTGTTAAAAGGACGTGGAAGAGCTTGAAAAGTGACAACGACAAAGTTGTCCGTGCAATTAAGAAAAACAATTGAGAAGGATAGCGCCGCGTGAGTCAAAACTTGTGCGTTCATCCTAATGAAGGTGCGGTCAAAGACTTGGGAGTTTGTTAATAGGGACTCAGCTCAAGCTCATGATACACAGCACCACATCGCAAACATATATAAAACATTCTTGGGAAATGATTATAATTAGGTATAATTATGCCTGTAATTATCAGACAATGCAAAAATAACGTGATGATCCATCTCCTACTGAAGACAATGACATGTGTTTTGGTTTTTGTTTTACTGAATATTTGTTCACAGAATATTTGTTCACAGACTCTGGGTTATTGGGGGTGGACTCGTTGAGGATAACAACAGAGAGAGCTACAATAGAAATGTAAACGACTCATTTCATAAACCATGTAAGCGTTCTGCAGGTGTGCACACGTGGGTTTCAAGCTTGGTCGAGTTCACAATTTAAATCCTTCTAAAGCTGTCAGCTAAAAGAAAAAAGCGAAAGAAAAAAAAGCGGCTTCAATCTAATTCCAATAGGCTGTTTATTATCTGTGACAAAATGCGCTCTTCACAAGGTTTTTTTCGAGTATTGCTCCTGATATACCAGACTCCTCACCAGCGCGATAAAGTCACCGCTCTGGCAGTCCCATGTTGACCCCCAGGGCGGTGTTAGTGAAGCAAGCCTTTGCTTTGCTATTGTTCTGCTCCGTCAGTTAAATCACAGGTGCCTGTGTGCCACTCAGCCCTGACGTGTCTGCAGAGCGCTAACACAGCTAACACAGAGTAAGCGGAGCGTAGAGGTTTCAGTTCAAGAGGGGATACCGGGCTAGGCTAGCAGGTTAACCAAGCACGCCAGACCCCCGTCAATCAGCCCCGGTTCGGTGCGCTCCGGCCGGTGGTTAGCTGCTGTGGGAGGCAACCAAGACATCAATTAGCTTCCATGGCAGCTACAACGTCCGACGCCAAAGCGCGTGAGTGTCGACCCGATGCCGACCCGGGCCCAGACAAACTGGAGCACGTCGGTACCGTGCCCGAGGCAGGGAGGCCATACAGTCACGCCTCTCGGCGCCACGGTCTCTCCCCAGGCAGCCCACGACATCCTTTCCGCGCGGCGCTGGAAACGTAAATATGGAGGAGTGCCTACAGCAAGCGCTACCGTTAACGTGTACACAAAAGAAGACTTTGAAGCCTCATGGATCACGTGGTATCTTTTCTACTTATGTGTTCTTCTTCAGATCTCCCCTTTTGCATTATTCATACGTCAGACCGTCTGACTCCTGGACAGCATGGGGTCCCGCATCCGTGTGCACACGTGAGTGGGAATATGATATGTCCATTCAGGCAGGACTGAATGCTGCCGGGGCTGCAAGCAAAACTCACATCTTCAATGCCAAGCTGTGTCTTATCTTTACGATAATACATGTGTAACATCACATAGATAGTAGCGTGAATTCGTATCAAATTCTGGTAATGAATACATTAAATCAAATTCTTTGTCATGTGGTGACCAGAATATCTAGAATATTCAAGAAAAGCGAAGGCTTGTGTTTCAATGAGAAGACGGCAGCTACAGCCCAAGGGGGGTAGCTGGTACAACATCGTGTAACAGACATTTTCTTTTGTGGGCAAGTCAACTAAAAAGGGCCATTTTTTTATATTCTTCCCCCACATCAATTTGCACAACAGCTTGGCCATTTTATTTGTACCAAATACATAATAGGCCGACTGTGTGTGTGTGTGTGTGTGTGTGTGTGTGTGTGTAAACACATGCACGGAAAACATTCCAGGCAAGCTAAATTGTGCAATTTAAACATAAAAAAAGGGAAATGATTGGAAAAAGGATAAACGGATGTGAGAGCACTTCAAAGGATGACTGCTCTGAGTCTTGTTGTTCCGCGGCGAAGTCTGCTAGTGGGAACCAAGCTGCGACTGCACACGCAGCACCGGAGACGCTGCCATCCCAGCATGCATCAGGGCGGAGGCCCAGGGACCGAGCTCCCAGCCAGGGCCCGGCCGAGCTGGTAACCGTCGCCAGCCCCCCCCCCCCCCCCATCACCTCCCAGGCCTCAGGAGGCATTTCAGAAGGACTCACTCCGCGCCACGTCTCATTACGAATGACTTCAGGGTGCTCTGTGATAGACAGATACCCTTTTCATTCCATGGGGGTGGGGGTGGGGGTGGGGGGGGGGGGGGGGGGGGGGGGGGGGAGAGTGGTGGAAGTTTGCCAATGACTTTCCCCAGAAGTTCAAAGGAATGGAGGAGGGGAGGGGGGGGTGTTCTTTCATATTTGGGTTAATAGAGGGGGGAAGAAAACATGACCCTTTCAAGTCAACTACAAATCCACTGCCGGAAAAACAAGAACCCCGGCTGAAGGGAGCTCATTAGGAAGAGCTTTATGTCGGAGGACTCTGTCATCAGGCCAGGTATTTCCTCTTGTTCCCTCCTCTACTCTGGGAAATCTAAATGCAAAAATGTCTCCCCTCAACAATGCCACCCTCGTCTGAATGAATTACAGGTGGAGACGAGGAGCCGCGCTCTTGCTCAGGAGGATGGCCAACGGCGGCGAGCATCCCTCCGCCATCAGCGTCCAGACAGAGTGTTACGGTACGGGGGGCCTCCTCTGGCGGCGCGGCTTGGCCCCCGAGGAGAGCACCGTGCTTGGGACTCCGGCGTGGGCTTTTTTGTCCCGGTGTGTTTTGTTTTACCGACTCCCCTGCCACATGCTCTCTTTGATACTAACGCCAGCCATGGCCTTTTGTGTCCCTTCCCTTTTTTTTTTTCAGGCGCATTGTCCGGCGCAAAGCACACAATGAGTGCCACGGGAGCTCAGCCGTCTCATTTCTCAGGAATCAGCGGAGCCGCAGCGATGCCACCGAGGGTGCAGAATTCAGGCGTTACTAAATCGGGTGGAAGGGGCTTGAATGCACGCGGCGCCGCAGAGCTGGCTTTTTTAGGATGCGGTTTGTATACACGGCCGGGCGGAAGATTTTCACCCTAATTTCACTCCACGGTCCTCTTTTTTTTTTTTTTTCCACCGCCATTTTCTTCTTTGTCTTTCGCCGGCTGTGCGTCTCCCTCGTGTCCTCACCGTCTGAAGGTGATCTCTGCTTCGTGCAGAAGGGTGGGAATGAAAAGACGTTGGTTCTATTGAGCAGTTTACAAAAACCCAAACTTTAATGTCCGCCAACATTGAAAGAGAGTGAGGGAGTGAGGTCAGTCCTTTCAAACATGTTCATTAACGCCGTTGAAATTGCCAATTGACAACTCAATTACAAACTCCAGTTATTTGAATTGGCCTGAATGCCGTGGTTCTGCCATGGTTTTGTTCCTTTATACGAGGAACCGCAGACCTGCTCAGCTGTGGCGATAGATAGAGGCTTATTTCCTGACTTCTTTCTTCACTCATGAACTTCGCTCACATTTGTCTCCGTGAATTAAGAGCAGAGCAGAGCCCAGGATTTTCCTGGATGTCCCTGACCCATAGTCATATCTATATCTCATATCAGCAATGTATTGACACGACGGTGGGGGGGGGGGCATCTCAAACCAAGTGTCAATATTTGGCGACAGAGTCTTAAGGATAACATTGAGCCCTAAAGATTGTGACAGGACCACATAAAGGAATAACGCCGATGCCTGAGATTTATCACAGTAGCGGGACATTGTCCATCGATTAGGCAGTAAGGGGGGATATGATCCATGAGAGACGTAATATACTTAATTTGCTGTGCTCACAAAACCTTAATTAGATTGTCAGTGTGCGGCGAGCCCTTTAGTGTTTTGAGGCGTGATTAGCCTGTGAGATGGGGGCAGAGCGGCCCTATCGACGAGGAATGGCCACGCCTCGGATTAACCCGCGCGGGCCCACCGCGGGGCAATCTCCTCCGACAGATTACACACGGACAGGACCTTTACAGTGTGTGCGGGGCTCATCGGAGACCGATAGCCCGGGGCGATGATTGGAGCCCGCGGGACAATGAGGCTGTGAAGTGGGGGTTGCGCAACTCCATCGGTGAACACTCTTTTGCTGATGAGTGGCTCCTCCACTGCATTCTTTTGGGTTAATGGGCATGCTGTGATTGCCCAGAACAACCCTTCACCCCTTCCACACTATCTGCGGCTTAATTACATTTTAGATAAGCTGACTCTCTCGTTTTTTTCCTCCCTGCACTATATATGGCTGATATCGGCCTATAGATAATATCATCTGGCTGAGACGGAAACCTTTATGATATACAGGGCAAGATGTGATGTGAATTAATTGAATGCCACACAGGCTCAACACTGTAATTATCAATGATTTAAAACCCCCTACAAAAAAATATATGGCTAAATACATTTCCTCTGTCACCACCCCAATACTTGAATGTGATCGTGTTTGATCAAAGCTAAATGTGAATGCAGATGTTGACGTTGCCCCTGGAAACACAAACGAGGATGTGAATGCAGACTTCATATTTACAACAACGGTGGCTGTACTTTTCACACAATCTCATGCAGCATGATAACATGCTGCAGGTATGATACAACTCCCACACACAGGAGACATTCTGATAGAAACACGGCTCCACTCCGTGGAAATCAGCATATGGTAATGCAGAATTTATTTTCTTTCAGCTCTCAAGTGGTCTCCGTTCCTCTCGACTTAATTTGTGTTTGTGGCGCAAACTGCCGCATAACGCCCACTAACAGGTTGAACTCACAGATTTTCAAATCAACATGTTCTTGAGTGCTAGGATAGGCTCCAGCTCATTGGAAGAATTCCAAAAGGGTAGCCATGCCATTAAATGCAGTTTACCTTGCCAACCTACACTCGTCATCCCTTGGAGAGGTTATCATGTGGCATGGAAAACTACCTGGTGGCAGGAAAGGCTTTGGCAGAGAGCGGCTGTTGCGGAAAACGTGTATGCGTATAAAATGATGTAACCTTGTTTACATTGTTCCTAATCTACTAAACCACTGCTCTAATTCTACTATACCCAGAAAGCATCTGCATCCTGTCCTCTCTCCAATTGAAAGGTGTTAATTTAGTTCCCATTCACATTGCCACTGAAGGCACAGAGCCTGCTAATGAGGCCATGCCCATCCTCTGACTTCGTTGTTGTGTAGATTCCTTGAGCTGTCTTGCATCCCCACAGACGTGGCCACTTGCTCAGCCATGGCCAATCCATAGCCCTGCTGTTGTTTTTTCTCTCTCTCTCTCTCTCTTGTTACTGCCCGCGATGTGAGAGTTTCCCTGTGACAGCCCTGCACGCCGATGGTCTCGTTGAGGTCGGAGACGCTTGGTAAATCGCTGCCTCTGTCTTCACATGCTCTTAACGCAAATACTTAGCTGTGAAGAAATGTGCTGGAATAAATGTACTGTTTTTATCAGTGGCAGGAGCTTATCTTATCTGGGCATGACAAGCATCACACCGTTTGGCTTGGCAGGAATCTGTGCCCTGGAATGCCTTTATTTAAAGGGGTGTGTGAGTGTGCGGGTGTGTGCGTGTGTGTGTGTGTGTGTGTGTGTGTGTGTGCGTGTGTGTGTGTGACTGCAATTTAAAAACCCCATTGCGGTAATCCAACCACCATTGTTGTTTTTAGCGCAGGAGTGAAAGCTGGCACATAACAGAATCAATACTTTTTTATTATGTTGTTGTTGTGTGTTGTACCCAAACAACAAGTCTGGGGGAAAAAAGGAACATATTTTGACTTACAAATATATAAATAACTAAGGTAATGATAACAATTTGATTCAAACCAGTGTTTTATGTTCAACATCATACATTATGTATGCTGTGTTTTCATTAAAGTTATTGCAAGGTGAGAAGGAAATCTAATTCCTGTCATAATACAGCTGCATGTATTAATCAAGTTAACACACTTTGATGTAATTTAGCACAATCTAAAGTGGCTTGCTCTTCCAGGTGAATTCAGATGCACTCATTAAGGAGCTGGCCGTTGGAGGTTAGGTTAGGAACAGATGCCTCTATAGGCAAGTAGTGCACATTGGGGATCGAACCCAGAAACCTTTGGTTGGGAGTTGAACTTCCAAGCTATACATTATCCTGCCAGCATCAACTAGAACACTAATTCTCATACCTGTGTTAAAGCTTTCTAGAGATTGATGTTATGCTTTGGTCAGCCACTTGATAGACTTTACACTCTTTACTTTTCATATATTATTATTATTATTATTATTATTATTATTATTATTATTATTATTATTATTATTATTATTATTATTATTATCATTATTATTATTATTGTTGTTGTTGTACATTTATTTGTCGGAGTGTCATAGTGCTATGATGCAGAAACATCAAATGATGTCAGACACTATCCTAGTTTTGAGACTGGGTCAAAGCAGAGGTTTAGAATAAGAAATGTGTAGAGGGAGGTTCGAGACAGCATCCACGTCTCGACCATATATCATTGTATGATGGAGAAATTCTGACACCTATTGGAAGAGAAAAGGTGTGCAAAAAATGTATACTTACACACGGCACAGCTCTGCTCTACGAAGTAGTTAAACACCAGGTGGCAGTGTATCCACGCATTTCCTTTTTGCCACAGTTATTTAACTTTGACTCTTGATTTGCATTAATAAAGAACCGTATTACTGTTCATAACCTTCTGAACATACGACTTAGTTGGAATAAAACATAAATATATTTATATGTCGATACAAAAACTATTTTGGGGTGTAGACATTCCATATGTTTTTTTATATACATATTTGTTTTTTTTTATACACATGATTTTTCATTGCCTTTTTGTGCCTTTCAGAACAAATAAAGGTAGGCTGAAAAAGAGGGTATGACCAGTACCATTCTGCAACAGGTGGGAAATGGAAACTGGGTCGCTCCAATGCGTGTGATGGTTGAGGCCCTGAGCCGCAACAAAATGCAATATGAACAAACGTGACAGCTAAGGATGTCTGAAATTCAGATATTTATTCAGATCGTTCCCCATATTTACTAACCATTTATCTGCACATACAACCGTGACACAAAAAAATACAAAGACGACTATTCGCTCTGGGCTGTACAGTACTAGCCTGGGAATTCCCATGCTGCTTTGCGCGCGATTTCATTCTCACTGCAAAGACAGCCTGGAAACCACCGCCCTTATTTTCCCCTGAGTTAGGGAACCAATCACAGAACGGGGGGGCAGCAAGACGATGAAGACGTCTATGCGTGACACCGAAGTTTGTAGCGTGTTAATCCAACATGGCAGCGGACACAACGTTACCGTTCGATGCAGCCTTAGAAAGTGTATTAAGTAGCTTTTGTAGCAATTAATTTAATTTTAGTAGCTAATTTTTAGTAGCAATTGGCTATGAATCGCGCGCAACGCAGCACGTGAAGAACCAGACGCCATTTGATAGACATTCGTAGCGCCCAATAAACGGCTCTAGGCATTCGTAAACCACGCCTCAAATACGAGAAAATGCACACCTAGTTCCCAGACCATCATCTCATCGAGATGTGGACGCGTCAGCCAGGCTAGTACAGTACAGCTATTTAAAAACAAGAAATAAAACGGGGACAACGACGTCCCCTATGCGTTGAACGTGGTACTACAGAAACAAGTGGCCCCGCCCACCCACCGCTCCAGGACTCCCAAACAAGAGGAGAGACTCCTCGGTGAAGCTGCAGCTCCCGCGCCAGTCCCACAGTTAGCACGAGCTGCTCCGAAGGCGGTGGAGGTGATGATGGCGGCGGCTGTGGATAGAGGAGGCGTTCGGGCCGCTTTCCTGAACCCAAGCATCGGCGGCGGCGGTGGACCAGCACCGGCGACCCTCCCAACCGGAGCGGCGCCGGGGGCTGTCGTCGTCCCGGGTTCGGGCTCCGGCACCGTGCCTGTGCCCATGAACCTCTTCGCAACGTGGGAAATAGACCGATCATCCCCGAGCTGCGTTCCGAGGTAGCGTTTTTCAACCGTCGTACTGTGACTCGTTTTGCGTGGTGAATGAATGAACGGTGCGTGAATATCCCCGTGGTGAACAGCGCCTCGGTCACGCCAGCGCAAGCCGCTGAACGACCCATCTGAGAATCACTGGTGAACAGGTTAGCCCGCTAGCTCCGTCGAGCTAACTAGTTGGTTGCTAATGCTAAAGCTACATGACGATGGGTCACTGATGCCTCGCGTGCTCGGGGGCGGCGGGCGGACTCTTTGATGTGACTGCTAACGCATCCTTAGGTGGGGTCTGTAGACTCACGTCAAGGAGACAGGCGTATAACCCGGGTCAGCGTTAGGATGGTGATGCCTCATCCCATGCAGGCCTGGGCTTCAATGGGATCATGGCATGCATGCATGTCATCCCATCCCATGCAAACACACTTATAAATATAGACAGGCGGATGCCACTCTTCTCCCAAGGCTTGAATAACAACCCCCACGTTACTCTTAATCCCGCTGCAGAACAAACGCTCTGTAAGCGAGGTCTGTCGCACAGCATTTCTGAGTATATATATATTACTGTAATGCACGGTTTGGCATTCGATGGCACAAATATGCAACGACCAAGGCCAACGACCCTATCTACTGTAATGTATTCCATCAAACCCATAGTCATATACACCCTGTAGTGTGACATCGTTACAGAATATGTATTTGGGGCTACATGGCCAGATACACCATGTTGTTTGAACACAACACCGCTCCGTAATGCTTTTTGCGTTGTGGTCATCTTCAATGCTGGCATTCGTAGTCGGAGAGCATGCATTTGCTGCCACCTGATCCACAAGCCCACAGGAGCTGTGGGCACATTAATCAGCTTTGACCTAGATCTGCTCCACTCTCTGGGATAGAAAGGGGCGGGCCCATGGAGGGCTTCCACCACACTGTATGCAGCTTGTATACGTTCTTGCTGTTGGGACCTCTGAGGCCGAGTATGTTGGTATGAATGAAAGCCTACAATGCTTGACTGAAAATGGGAGATGTTTTAATTCTTGATCCAGTCGTATGCTTGATTTTGAAGTGTGTTTATTTGGCATACTTTAATTTGTCTGCCAGTGCTGCCTATTTATTTACATTTGACAGTGCCTCAGACTTTCACAACTCCACACAATTCGCCGGATTTGACATGAGATGTCATGTATTTCATGTATTTGACATGAGAAGTCATGTATTTCATGTATTTGACATGAGAGGTCATGTGTTTCATGTATTTGACATGAGATGTCATGTATTTCATGTTTCAGTATGAACAGGGTTGTGTGCCCTGTTGATTTGTCAACTAGTGTGTCTCATTCTGGCCAGGACAATGTTTAGCGGAAATCCGAGTGCAGTGATGTCGCATAGCATACAGGGCTCAGCATCATGTAACGATCCCTCACCTTGCCCGCTTCCTGTATCCCCTCAAGTCCTAGCATGGGTGACTCCATACAAGGGTAGCCTGTATTAAAAATGAATAAGGTTGAGGCTGACTATGGATTATTCACGATAAGAAGTGAAGATTAAAGGATCAAGTCTCATTATTGGGCAGTGAAGGCTTTGGTTGGCTGGTCTTAGTTGATAGCCTAGATTATCTATGAAGCATGATGCTGCAAAGTATCTCTATCATTGCAAATGATGAATACGCTAGCTGTGGTGTTTTTAAACAGCGAGGCTTATTTGGCCTGTGGTTGCTCTTGTGTTTTCAGGGGGTTTCAAACGTTTTTGCACAAGCCCCAACCCAGGGCCTCAGCTTTGGGAATTGTGTCTTGGCGTTCTTTCAGGGGCTGGGTCTCCTTGCACGCAGCTGTTTGCTCAGCTATCCCTTTGGCATATGTGGAAGTCCAGCTGAATGGCACACATCCAAGTGAAGTCACCTATTCCCTTCTGCTTGTTTGCTCTTTTAGTTTTGCTGCGCTGGTACTTTGAAACCACAAAAAAAAACACGCAACACCCAACTTGCCTTTGCAATGCTTTTGTGTTGTATTGTTCCGTGAAACAATATTGCAGGGGCCAGTAGCGTCTCTCTCTCTGTATACCGTTGAAATGCCAGCTATGAGCTTAAAGCTTAATGGGCTCCAGGAATGGTGTTGTCACTTCTCTGCACTCTCATTGTGACACGGTGGCTCAGCAGCAGGGCTGTTGACATCCTTCTGGCGTAGGTTCCATGTGGGTACAAGAACTCCTTCAGGGGCTGATGGGAAGTTGCTTTGCTTTTCCTCTTGGGTGTCGTTTCTTCGCCCAGTGAGTTTAGGACTCGATATGTGAGGCTCTTTCTATTTCAGTTTTCAGGAAGGATGGTTTCCAAATTCTTTGTATGTAAATTTGTTGTTGTGGTAACTGTTGCCTTTCCCCACCAATATTGCTATATATGCTTATACCTCCTAAACTAGACAACTTGTTTCTACGACAACACGTGTTAATCATGGCCTTTTAATTACTTATACTTTTACAGTTGGGGGGTGTCACCGGTACTCCAAAGGCTCACCTATTTTGACTCCAGCCATTAACTACTTAGTTCTGGAGTGGCTGCAGTTGATGAAGCCGCGTGCCTGCCTGGTGTGTCCCCCGGGCCCAGGCAGACGTCGGGGGGCGAGAACCGTGCAGTATTTGGAGGCATGACACCAATGCAGGGTCAGGCCTCTGCCGCGTTTGTCTCCCGAGCATGCAGAATCTGTTGCGGCCTGCGAGAAGTGACTCCTTATATACCGACTGAATGCAGCTGTGCACCACCGTGGGTCAAAGTCGTTGCCCCTTTCCTCATCTCTAATTAGATGGGTGGCAGGGGGGGGTGCAGTTTCTCTTTTAGAGAATGGCGCTCCCAAATACACCAACGGCCTTATTTGCTGCAGTTGCTACCTGGTGATTTACTTTTAATTACAGTGTATTTCTCAACGTGATTTTCCGAAGTGGTGAAGTCGTTCTACGTCATGTAACCCCAAATGGCCCTCCTTTGCCGTTCCCTCCTTAAGGTTTATTGTCGATTTACTCAAGTCGTGGTGTCCCTATCGCTTGTCAACATGCAGGCTCACACATGGAGCCCTATAAAATGCATCAGGGAGCTTGGAGCCAGCAGCAATGAAGCACTCCTAGGGATTACCTTTCACAGCCTTGTGCATGCCTTGTTCATGGGCATCCACAGAAGGACTAGCTTCCAGCTCCTGGCCGATTTTTCTGCTGGCTGATTCGCTCCTCGTCCAGGCCTTAAAAGCCCAGCAAGTGAGCTAAATGTATTTTAAAGTCGTGAAGCTTTTGCAGTTTTATCTTGTGGAAGCTAGGCTTATCTCTGCATGTAATTCATAGGTGTCCCAAGATGGCTGTGTATCCCATTACACCGGTTAAAGTGGGTCTGTTTTTGAAGGGAGCAGTGCACGGTTTGGCTTGCCATTCCCCATCCTGTACATTCAAACACATTCACAAATCAATTAAACAAAATGTTAGTCAAATAAAGACGAACGTTAACGTGCTCATTGTTCTTGGTCAGCTGACATTCTTTTGATGTGAAACCAGGGCTAGGTATGCCATTTCCCTGTAATTACAACTGTTAATTGTCAATATCCTGCGTCTACGATGCACCTTCCGGTTCAAAAACATGGAAGTGCTGCAGTAAAGCTACTGCAACAGCCAAGGCCAAATCATCTTTTTCTTTCTGTTCAAGAAGAAGGTTAGCCCTTGGTGCATCTTGACGCTGACATGTAATATCACCCAGTATCAGGAGAGCTGTGTTTGTTGACTGTATATTGTGCCAGATTGCATGATTTCTGCAGAACAAAGGGACTGACTTTGTTTGCTAGGTAAACAAAGCACTGAATGTAGAACGGAATCACAAGACAAAATGAGTTTTGAGATGAGTTTTAACAAGACTTTTAATGAGTTCATTCGTTTCATATATGTGACTCTTTTTAAGACACAGAAGTACTTTTGAGCAGAAGAATACCATTAATGCTTTTGATTGTTTTATCGAGAACTTGCCTTCTCAGTGCCACACTCTCTGAGAACAGTCAACACCAAGTCTTTATTTCACTGTCGGTGCCAGCCAACCCGACATCTGTTGATGGCAACACCTGGACCTCCCTGGACCCACCGAGACCTCCCCCCGCGCTCATACGTCCTCTGGACAACGTCTCGGTTGTCTCATCCCCGTCGTTCCTCGTGGATATCATAAACAAGGACCCGTCGACCATCTCAAGGGCCCCTCCAGGAATGTGCCACGCTGCCCTGCGTCATGCGTAGTAGACATGTTTCAGAAGACCCGATCGGCTGCATCAACTATAGTGTCTGCCTCGTGGCTCCTGCATCAGGGGAGACCACAGTGGCCTCTGGACACAGATTTTAAAACAAGATCCTTTTTAAAAGATAGATAGATAGAGGGATAGAAATACTTTATTGATCCCAAGCTGGAAAATTACAGTGTAGCAGCAGCATTACACACAGTAACAATACAAAGAATTAAAGAATAGAATGCAATGTGAAAAAAGTATAAAAATATGGAGACTGTGTTATGACCAGAGTTATTAGCTGCTATTGTAAAATGTAATGGCATGTGGTAGGAAGGATTTCCTATATCTGTCCCTGGGTATGAATGGGTACTGGTGACACTCTTGAGATATTACAATTTATCATATAGGTAATGATATTTAATGCCAACCCGAGCCTTATTTAGTGTAGTCTTGTTGACTGTAAATTACTTCACATTTAAATTAAACCACTACTTTCCAAAATGACAAAAAGCATGCCACGACTTCGTTGTGTCGATATTATCGAGTGAGAGAGATGGCGAGGCTTGTTGTCAACATTAAGTACAGGCAGCATGTAGCATTAGCTAGCTGCAGAACCTCTTGGGAATAGCCTATGTATTAGAGAACCTTACTTGGGCTTTTACTAGAGATTTCATAACGACACTATATCTATATTTGTATAGGTGCCATCCCGATGATTTGCTCACACTCAGACTTAACAGCTCTCCATCGCCAGTAAACTTTTCCTCTGCTCACTCCCACCTCCTGAAATGTGTCAGGCCTCGCTGTGTTTCCTTCCCTTTGCTTCCTGGAGAAGGAAGAGGGAGAATTTCCTTGCAAGAAAATCTTATTCCTAAACAACCAAAGCGAGACCAAACGCTCCCCCCCCCCCCCCCCCCCACCCACCCACCACACACACACACACACACACACACACACACACACACACACACACACACACACAGACACACACTTTTCCTGAAAAGAAATGTGTTGTTGACCAACACCCTACGTTCTTGGGGGTGTGGCCAACTTGAAATCAAGGATTTGTTCTACTATATAATTAAGTTCTGCACTGCTGGCCCAGAACCCCCCCCACCCTTACCCCTCAGTCTGTTGTACAGGGGGTCTAAAGAGGGGAGGGGGGCTCCCTTCTACTTGAGCCAAAAAGTACACAACAGAATCCTGTCATTTTAAGCACTTTAGGTGTAGAGACAATATCACTCTGCTTGTCCCTCTCCCCCCCCCCCCCCCCCCCCCCCCCTCCTCTCCTCTCTCTCTCTCTGTCTCTCTGTCTGTGTTTCCCTCATTTTCCACCTCTCCCCTTGAGGCATTTCCTGAGCTATGTGTGCCAGCAGCAACACAGAAACTGTTTATTTCGGGGACAAAACACGCTTGCCTCTGCCGGGCCCTGGATGGATGAATACGCATGACAGACCTTTTAAAAGCCGAGAGGTCCTGCAGCACTTGGATACCGTGCACTATGGCCCGTTCCAGTGTATAAACACCTCACTACCTCCATTATAAATGGTCATGCACACACACAGAGGCAGAACCATTCCTCTGGTCTTGAACGCTGCCACCGGTGCAAATTGTGCTGGCAGCGAGGCCTGTACCCTTTTGTTCTATGGTGCAACATAATACATGATGATTCCTCTCAATTACCAGTGATTACCACTTGTCTAATCAACGATAATTGGACGTAAAAATGATTGTTTGTCAAACAAGGACTCCATTAACGCTGACAGTCTATGGTTAGGGGCACTGAATGTTGCTGTTAGTGCTTCATTCTTAAGTCTTAAGAAGACTTTGACTTCAAGATTACTATTGTTATTAACACAATAGGTGCCACATAAGTGTTGCTTAAGCACTGCACGTCTGCACCAATTCAAAGCCTATAGTAAAATATGTAGTAGGCAGATGTTCCAATGTATTGGAAAGGATTGACGCAGATTACAATGCACAGACGTGTGCGTTGTGTGTGCCTAATCAAAATCTAATGGGTTAGACTATAGTAATGAATTAATGGTCTTCCAAGTCATCATAAGGGAATCAAAAATGATTGCACATTACTTGGATCAATCATTTTGCTTTTGTGTTCCTGGTAGACTTGTGGCTTGTGACATTTGCTTTATTTACTCTCTGAAAGTTTGGCTTAAGCTTGACAGTTTTGCCATCTTCATTCCTCATGGCCACCCATATTTGGGGGTTGAAGAACTCCATTCACACTCTGCTATTTTAGTCTACAGCCACAGATGTTGTGTAGAAAGTGTGCAGGGCCTCGTTGCAAACTTGAGGTGGGCGTTTCCTACCCGTAGCATTCTCACCTCTTTGCCAGCCTTTTGCCGTTGTTCATTTATTCATTTACTATTCAAACAAAGCTTAATATTGTGTTTAGATGTCTGTGCTACTTTTTTACTTGTTTATTATCTTCTCCATGCTCTCTTGGTTAGCCTGGAACATTTCCTTCCATTTGAACGTGAAAGGATGGGCTTGATCAGTGGGCTGGCCATCAATGGAAATCCCTTCATCTCGAGCAAGTTTTGAAGCATACAGAGGACAGCATTTGGACTTCTTCAGGTTGGACAATAAGTCCACCTCAGGGGTTGGATTTAATTTCTGCCACTAGGGGCCTCTCGATAAAAACGCAAACGGAATACCCGGTTTCATGGCACCGGGAAGTAGCGTGGGATCTGGTGTCTTTCTGGGAGAAGTTGTCTTCAAGCCATGGCCACTGAAAATCAGTCTGACGTGACGAAATCCTGTTGGGTAGGGGTGCGTGTGTTGCTGTTTGGCTAAAGGCATATATTGTACAAGCCCACGAAGCGAGCGGCCCGACGTGAAGCTGCCTGGAACGCGATGATGAGAATCCATGCTGCAGCCAGAGATTCTGTTGCGTTGTTGCTTAACATCCACGTTTCCTGCGGGATTTCTGTCCGCCAAACATTCAGAAGTGGTGCATTGTCCTTTTGTGTTCTCCCCAGTTTCAATGTGAAAATGAAATTGTATTGGCGTATGTATGCATTTTTTTTGCGTCT
The DNA here is from genome assembly GCA_036785325.1 of Urophycis tenuis. Lineage (NCBI taxonomy): Eukaryota > Metazoa > Chordata > Actinopteri > Gadiformes > Phycidae > Urophycis > Urophycis tenuis. Next base: position 12,917,754 of record JAXIVH010000004.1, on the reverse strand, counting down.
GTATGTGGCGTGCTACATCAAGTGAATGGGATTTCTACCACTCTGTGTGTTGCCTGGTTCCTGTTTAGCAGTGAGCTCACCCAGGCCTCCCACTAGTGTTCAGAGATGCATCGCCAACACCTTCCTTTATCCAAAAGAATGTTTTGAAGGGCTCTTCAAAGACCACCTCATAGCAACCATGTGTTAGTAGTTAGAGCTCCAGGGTTCACGCCTGACAGATAGAAATGAGCTCTGTGTTTCAAGATTGGATTTTTGAAGAAGGGACATGGGTCCCATTTGCCAAAACAGAAATGAAATAAGAGTGCAGCTGAGCTCTGTGCTCTTGACACAGGCGTTCTCTTCCTTGAAATGCGCTGGTAATCCCCACGGCAGCCAGAGCGGACTCTGAATCTGGAAGGCGGCGATCGTCAAGAGTTCACGCAGACCATAATACAGATGTGTAATATAGCTCGGCTGGGTGCAGCCATTGTCTCTTCCCCTTTGCCTTAAAGAGAAATGCCAACTGGTTTATCTGCTTCACATATCCTCTTTTTTTTTTTCCACCTACTGAAATCTTTTGAGCATACGCTCATACCTGATTGATGACTCCTCCTCTTCCCCACCTTTAACATGACCCTCTGTTACTGCTCTCCTCTGGAGCCAGCTGGCTCAGAGGAAACCCATCTCTCTCTTGGCAGTGATGTAGTACATGGAAGGGAAGAAAATCTATATAAATACACCAAAGGACTGTGCTACGTTAATATTATGACCCACATTGTAATTCAATCGTCACACATTTGATGCTTGTAACTGCTAAGGCTGAGATATAAAGTGGCTGATGTTGTTTCAAACGCCCCAAATTGAATCGCCAAGCTGGTAAGACGGCTCTCTCAGCGAAGGATTGTCTGGCTGGTGAACGGCAGCCAGACCAGTGCTATCGATGCTCTGAATTGCCATTGTATAAACCAGGTCACAAATCTATCCAGCAATGTTCTCTCTTGCTTTGAATGTATTGATACATCTGTCTGTGTGTCAATTGTGCTCAGGTATTTGGTGGGGAAATACACAACTGTTGCTGTCAAGCACTTAATTGAACATCCAGATTGTAGAAAATGGAAAGCTACCTCACATTCTCTAACTCTTTCTGCCCCGGCACTTCCTCCTCTCACTCTACATCCTTGAGGAGGGAATTAAAGCCCAACCAACATATGGCCATCTGGCACAGATGACCACAAATATTGGGCAGCCAAAATAGATTTTGCATGCCTGGCTATGTGCAGACTAATCTTCCTCTGCATCCTACTGAGCTTGCTCAGACCGAACCCTTCAATCTCCTGGATTAGGCCTCATCACCCGTAATGTAGATTGGATTGAGAAAATTAAATGAACGGCCCCCAAATAACAGGCCGCCTACCTAATCTCTCATACTTGTCCCCGTCTCTCCAGAGCTCGTCGCAATCTCACTTGCCTCTCGATGCCGTTGTAAGCTCCCTGGATTTAAAACAAAATAACAAAAGGGAAGCTGGGGCAGTTTTGACCATGAATAGACGCTCCCTTGGGTTGTTTTTTTCTGTAAGGCACTGAAATATTCAGAGGCATTTGCTTTACAGGAGCGCACACTGGATTTAGACTCTCTTGTGTTGCTCGACATGCCCATGTAAATGGCGTTGCTTTATTCACGGTGGTCTTTCACGGGGGATACAGCGACTTCTTCCCTGTGTTTCAGACAACACGGGCTGCGCTCTCTCTCTCTCTGAAGGTCACACAGGCCAGGTTGAGGTGCTTGTAGCTAGGGAACGTGTCACTGTGCTACCACAGCGATAGCGGTGTGTTCAGAAGTAGCGAGGGTAGTGCATTCACGGAAAGGACTGAAAGCATACTTTTGAAAAGCTTTTTTTTTTTTTTTTTTTTTCCCCTTCTCTTAGCGTGCTGAACGCGGTCTGCTGTCTCTTTTCATTCATCCCTGGGTTACGTCACTCGTTCTCCATCTTCCACCGCCCCCTCGCTCTGTGCCTCTGACTGTTGCTGTGCACTGATCCGAGGGTACAGGGCTGGCAAAACATCATCCAGAATGCTGAGCAGGGGGAAAAGTTGCAACAGAGTTTTTGTTCAGGCTGCACAGCATTTAGTTCAGAGGGTTTTTTGTTTTGTTTTTTGTGTGTGTGTGTGTTGCTGTCCTCCTGATACCAAGCCAGTTATTCTGTGTAGGATGGGCTCGTAATGATCAGAAACTGTTTTGATGGTATTATAGTGAGGGAGCTCACACTGACGTCAGTGTGTTTAATGACAAGAGAGTGACAAGCTATAGAGCAAATCAATTATCCATGCTTTAATCTGCCTTCCACAAACTAATTAACACTGCAGAAAAGGTCAGCCTCGCCTGACTGTAAATTAGTTTTACGACCTTAATTGCAAAGTTTAACATGAACTACATCTTCTAGTCGATGGAGGTATACGATACTGTACAATCACACTGCTTTAGAAATGGTTGGTTTTATTTTCCATTGAAACCTTTTATCAGGTTGGGTTTGTTCTGTAGCCGAAGCAGGACTCGAGTCAGTCTTTGCTCGGCAGCCAGGGCAGAACTAATGGATCTGGTGGGAAAGGTCAGCGTGGGCCGTGGTTCTGCCCGTCATCACTTAGCCCGATGGACCCGTGTTATCCTGCTCATATCTGCCATGAACACATGAAGAGTCACTCTGTCACCGCCGCATGCTTTTCTTCACACAAGCATGCGTTTGATTAATTGGGTCTCATGTAGCCCCAGTTTCGTGGAACACAACAATGGATCTTTGTCATGGAGGATGAAAGCTAGCTTTATTTATCCTATTGTAGAAAAGGGTAGACTTATGAAAGGCACTTTCATGAAGGTACTTTATGGGATGGATTCTGGCAGGCCCTCTCTTGTCAACCAATACATTTCAGTATGAATGATTACATTGCTGTATTTTGTAGCATCATTGTACTGAAACAAATTGCTGTTAACAAAAAAGTGATAAATGGGTATTGGTGAAGGTCCTTAATACAAAAACCAAATAACTAATCCATGCTGGTTTTGAGTTCCTGAATGAATCATTGAACCCTGTGTGATTAACAGTGCCACAGTTGTGGCTATAAATTATGCTTTGGACCATGGAAAAAAAACCCAGATATGAGGAAGTTTTATTTGAACAGGAAGTTTTTATGTCATGTTATGATTTCTATTTGGGCGAATCGGGTCTGTAATGCCAGTTTATTTTTACATTTGAAGCCATGTCTTGGCTTGTCGAGAGCTTTATTCAGATCCGGAGATGCAAAGCCTGTAGCGTCTTGCTCAGAAAGTCTTGGTGGTGGCCGCGGGGGGGGGCGTGGGGGCTTCTGTCCACCCGGACCGCCTCGATCGCCTCGATCGCAGTGGACCCTGCCCTGAAGTCGGAAGTGCGGAACCCGAGAGCGGAGAGCCTGGCTGGTCACACCGAGGCTAATGAAATGGATTATTCGCTGGGTGAACTGTGAATGCCCCTGGGCATCCTCTCTCGACTTCCGACCTCTAATCCGCCACCCACAATGCATTTGGCTTTCTCCGATGCCCCCGAGTCATGTCAATAAGCCGGCAGGTTGGACTTCAGGTGACCGGGCGAGGGGTTTGACACGTTGCACTCTTCCCCTCGTATGCACACACACAGCACCTGGCGAGGCCGGCCGCGCTTCCGTCTCGGCTCGGGAGAAAGTCCGCCGTCGGAGGCTCTGCATCCCTTCAGCTTCACTGAAATAATCCTGATATCTCACACAACTAAGGTTGTGCGAATCCACAATGTGGTCCATATTTTACACCCCAATCGAGGCAGTAAAATGGAACCGTAAAACGATAAAACGTTTTTTTTTCTTTATTGTCAGGGAGTAGAAAGTCGCGGTAGGCCAACTCCTGGGCCACCTCGTATCTTTTGACCAAATGTTTGCCCGCGGCTGTTTGAGTTGTCTGCCTGATTACTTCTTTGTTTACACAGCACAGATAAGACCGGTAGGATTTTGGCTCCCGAGTCGCAGTAGGCAGCCTGTGTCATCATAAAACGGTGGCTTCCACGGTAGCCCTTCACACCTCACTGGCGTCCCATCCCCGCCGTTTTCCCCCCGTTGATGTTTTTTAAGTTTCAAACACGAGACTCTCACACTCTCACATTGCACGTGTTTTGTTTTCGTGCGGGAGGTTTCAATGAGAACACGGCTCGGTTCTTTCTCTTGTTCCTCTTGGAAACAATGGAGATGTGTCCCTGTGCGGTTGGCGTGGCTCTCGCCTTTCATGTCATCCATCCGACATAAGGGCGACGCTGCCGCTCTGCTAATTGACCGGCCTCGTTCAGACCCCCCGTCCCCCCGGTCTGTTCCAAGCTCGTACGGCCGTGGCGGTGAATGCATTGACAGCGTTGACGTCACCGCTTTCACTTGTGTATTATGCTGAGTGGCCTGACCCTCATTGCCTGCTAATCTGTTTGTAGCCTGGCCCTTGTTTCCATAACAATAACTCCCATCAGATGAAAAGTGCTTAAGTTGGACCTTTTGTCCACCCCCAGGAGGACTGCTGCAGAGCCTGCCGGGGGCGTCCTTTCCATGGGCGTGTGAGTCAAAGATGTCCGTCTGTGTTATGTTCTGATGGTTGGATCATGCCTTTGTCGACTACCGAGTCTTTATCTTCTGAGAACATAAGCGTGGAACTGCTGCTTCTAGTTTTGGCCGCTTGGTATTTTCTTGTGTAAGAAGGATCATTGTTCATTGAGTTTTTTTTGTTAAAAACCTGAGGGGCCGTATTAGTTTGTAGTTTAGTTGGCGGTGGAACTTGTGAGGGAAAACCATAACCTTCTCTCTGCGGTTGTGACGAGCATCGGGTCCTTGGAGTGAAACGGCCCAGTGTTTCATATCAAGAACGTGCCTTGAAACCAGGCAACTGAATGGAGCTGCATGTCTTGCTGCTTTATCCAGAGCTGCATTAGCAGCCCTGATGAGGCTGTTTTTGCATTCCTCTTAAGCACTTTGTTGTGTTATGTTCTGTCAACCTGCATGTCTGCTTCACAGATAAGCCCCTAATAAAGTGGCGCAGGCTGGCAGATAAGTGAGCAGTGTTTGCGCGTGCGTGCGTGCGTGTGTGTGTGCGCGTGTGTGTGTGCGCCTGTGTGTTTTTGTGTCTGTGCCAAACTGTGGAGGCCCAGCATACACACCTAGCTTGGCTTGGAGTATGTCTTCAGTTTTTTTTTTTTTTTTCCTTTGCTGACGGAGCAGAATTGAGTTCAGCCATGTATTTTTTTTTATCCCCTTTAAGCATTACCCTTCTGAGAGCCTAAAACGGGTGCCCGCGTACCCTTGTTAAACGGCTCTGGTTTTAATTTAGCAGTCAAGCGGTCAAGCTGACAGTTGGTGATGTTATAGTGGTTTGACTTGGACACGCTAATGGACTTAGGCTGAGTGCTACGATGTAGGTTAAACCTATTAGGGCCGCGCAGCGCTGGTCCTGTCAAGAGGGCCGGGCCGCCGCCGCCACCGCCACCGCTCTTCCGGACGCGGACGTGGAACAACAGCGTTGAATTAGATTTGTTGTTCCTCTAATTGGCCCGTTGTTGGAGGGCTTCTGGGTTGTTGTCACCGTGCTGTGACTCTCAGCCCGTGCAGAACCCTGGAGCAACCTGTGTGTGCTCTGCCCTTGTTCTCCTGTGTTGAGTCTGAGGTGTGTGTGTGCGTGTGCGTGTGCGCGATATTGACATTGTGTGAAATGGACAATTTGACTCGAAATATAAACAACGGCGAAGGTCGATAAACCCCTGAATGCAACTCTAATGACCCCCCGGATGAACCCGGGAGGCACGCGCAGAATACATAAAAGCATGGCCCCAGACCCCACTGCCACCATGAAAAGAAAAAAAGGCACATGACTGCCTTCAGTCACATTATTGATTAGCCGTCAGCCTCTCTGTTCACCAGCACACAGCGATACTGTACCAATCAACCGATAGCAGCGTGGCGGACACCCTCTGCCCTGTCAAGTTATCGCTCTCCCCCTCCCACCCCATCCACTTACCTCCAGCCCAGTGAAGTGATGTCACTGCCAACAGTGCAGTGATTGGTTGGCTGCGTTTGACACCTGGTCCGTGGCCCTGTCACCACCGTGGTGACATGCCAGCCACAAGTGTGTGAGTGTGCGTGTGTGTGTGTGTGTGTGTGCAGCACAGAGCCGTGCGAACAGCCCCCAGAGTCTCACTTGGGGGCCACGGCTCCACGGGCCACCGTGGAGATAAAACACCAAAATGGAAGGGAAGAAAAATGGTTCCCTCGGTGACCCTTAGGCGGCTGCAGCCTTTTTAATTACATGTGAATCCCAGTCGGCAGAGCGAGAGAGGGAGAGAAGCCCGGGATGGAAGAGAGACATTTTGAATCAATCACCCTTGTTCCCTCTCTCGCTCTCTCGCTCTCCAGCCCTCTTGCTCTACCTCTCACTATGCTGCTCCTTCTCTCCTTCAGACTCCCTAGTCGACACCTTCCCTCCTTCATTTCCTCGTACTCCCTCCCTCCTCTTCCTCCTAGCACTGGGATTGGTGACTCATCGTCACTATAAGCCAGAGTGGAACCGAGCACTTACCAATGTAATTACACTTTCCCCCAAATTACCTGCAGCGTTCAGCATTAAACCCTGATGGGTCATTCTTAAAGCAAACGTCCATTAAACCGTATTGTCGTGTTTTTAACAGACCTAGAAAACACTTGCTATTAAGCAGACAGACAGACAAATTCTTTGATGATAATGAGGGAAATTGCATGAAGCAGGTTGGAATCGAGTATAGCCCTTTGTAGGACGGATGTAAATTAGGATTGTAAATTAGGATTTCCCATTGGAAATGCTTGGAACGCGTTAAATTCGTCATTTGTGGATATCGTGTTGCAAGACTTTCAAAGATCAAACCTGACAGTTTAAAAAAAAAAAAAAGGTGTTATTTCTTTTTGATTTGTATTGATGATATAATCTACCACCCCAGTACCACCAGAGTACCACCTGTGTCGGTGGATCCCTGTGGGGTACAGCCAGCTGACGGCAGAAAAGCAATCATTTATCTGTCTCAGAGAAGGTGGACGATCAGCGAGAGATGTTTGTTTGCGAACAGCCCACCCTGTCGCCCACCCTTAGTGTACTGTGACCGGACCACCAGAAAACGGGCCAAGAGGAAGCTCTGAAGTCGTGGCGCAGAAGAGCTGCGACACGTCCCACGGGAACCTCTTTGTCCGTGTTCTTGGTTCTGGGCGAGAAAGAGAAGCTACCGAGTAGAGGTGTTGTTTTTCATAAAGGTCAAGGTGATTGACTTTCTGCACCTCTGTCCTTTTGTTCTTCCTCGGGGAAGCCTCTTCCTGCCCACAGAGTCCCACACATGCCCTCTGACAATTGTGCGTCCATGTTTTGTCTGTCCCACCCAACCAATCTCTGAGAAATCACCTTACGGCCCACACACCCCTGACTGTTCCACTTACATTTCAGACAACTCCTATATAATGTCATGAGGCCTTGTACACCAACATGTGTATCATCCTTTCAGAAGGAGAGGTACATCCATCTTTTTCGATATTGATAGCCAGCAGTGCACCGCTCAAAGCCAGCTCAGCACCTAAACATCCAAGCGTGTCGCGGGATGCAGAGATGGATCCCGGGGTAACGCACTCTATTGCATTACCACCTGTCCACGCATTTGTTTTCTTTTGCTTGCTTTCATTAATCCGGTTTTCGGACCCACCAAGGACCAAGGAGACGAGAACGGGAATCGGGGAGCCGGCTTCACCAGCACAGCAGAAACAAGTGTTTGGATGCAAGGGACGCGAGACTCACTCTCTCCCTTGGGATGCAATCTAATTTGAGTGTTTAGCAGCTACGTTACGTAGTTATCGCCACACCCAGAATGTACGGTGGAATGACTCACCACAATAAAAGGGCAGTTCTGTCAGACAACAAACAAAGAAACCCAGTCATGGTTCCTTCTAAGAAGTTGTGATGGAACGTGTCCTGATTCAGCTCGATAAGGTGCCCTCATTTCCTCTTGCGCAAACACCTTAAAAAAAACAATCACGTTTCCATGCTGAGATATTGCGATGATCCTGAGGAGAACCACACAGTGTCACTCATTGTTACAGTGTCTTTAATCCCTCTTTTCTGTCCCTTTCCCTTTTTTGTCCCCCTTTCCCTTTTCTATCCCTCTTGCCCTATTTGTCCACAGGCTCTGCAGTCTCACATTGAAGAAGCTGATTGTCCTCAAAGAACTGGATAAAGAGCTCAACTCGCTGTCTATAGCTGTGAAAATACAGGTGGGGTTTATATTTGGCTATCTGTGCTGTGGCGGAAAGGCTGGTCTCGCGGGCCCATATGCAGACACACACACACACACACACCCCGGTCCTGGTTTGCGGTCCCGCCAGTCTGCGTATGGTTATCTCCTCCGCGTAGCCGAGGCCCGGCTTGCCATTCTCGTACAAGTCACAAAGCCGGCGACTGATAACGCGTTACGCTAATCAGTCAAATTGTTTAAAGCTGCTTCTTATCGCAGGCCCTGCGCCTCTGAGTCATGTCCCCCCTCCGGTGCTTATGAAATAAGTAGACCGAGCATTACCACACTAACCAGGTGCCTGAGCCTCACAAGTCAGCCAAGGTGTCTGTGTGAGCCGACGGATTGCTAAATCATACGGAAGGGCTTCCGCGATTCCGTCACGCGTTCTTTTTCACCGTTTCCCGGCATGTCCCGAAACCGAAGAGGCTCGGGGGGGGGGGGGGGGGGGGGCGTGGCGTGGCGTGTGCCCTCACACCTTCCCTTCCTGGTTTCACCCCAGCGGACTCCTCTCGCTCCCCTAATGACCTCGGGGATGTTGCGTCCGGCTTCATGCGCAGCCAAGCCCCAGGGGCTTTATCGAGTCACCGCACGGCGCCCGCAGCGGCTGTAAACACACCGGTCCACCGCCTCAGATGGCGTTTTGCATTGGCGCCGTTCTCGCCGGCAGTGCATGCCGCTGTGTGTGTGTGCGGGCGGGCGCACCTCACTCTCAACGCGCGCGTGCACGCATGCAAATAAACACTGAAGCCCCCGGGGTGTTCTGTGTGGAAATGAGGCCTAATCTTTGGTCACTTTATGAACAGAGAGGACCGTGGTCGAATGGTTTCAAACCACAGGCACAGCATAGAGGACCTGTGAGCAAGTGACGGCCCTGTGATGTTTGATCTTGGTATGAAGTAGCTTGGTGAAACACAATTCAGTTGACGAGAATACAGTGGCCTAGACAGAGTGCATGAAGGAAGTTGAGTAAAAGGTCTGACTTCAGTCGGGAGGATCAACTTTCCCTCTCCCGTTCCCAGCCTGCATGAATTGGAGTTAGTGCCATAGCGAGTACCACCTGCGCACACTATGTTGACATGACAGTGGCGACAATGACAGCCAGGCAGTGTTTCAGGCCGTGATTGTGAGGGCATGCCACTGTGATGCCACACTGCTGGTTTACAGTATATCCTGTGTGGAGTAAACACGCACTACGTCAAGTCACCTATGGTTTTAGATTTAGTCTTGTGGTTATAGAAAACAGGAAGCAGAATGAGGGCTCATTCACCCTCTCGGAATGACCTAGATCTTTGTAGTTGTGCCTGTCTTGGTGTAAAGCAAAGGGATAATTGGAGTTTAAATATGGACCCTTAGTCAGAATGAGTTAATTTCATGCTGTATTATCTAAGGGCCGTGCTCTGTTATAAGTAGCGGTTGTATTTAATGTCACGGCTTGATTAACCGTTGTGCTCTGTCACATGAGCCTTTCTAACACATGGCTTATCAGCCACAGAGAAACTATTTCTTAACTAAGTTGTCAGTGAATTACAAGGGATGACAGCGTGGCGTGAGGGATTACTCCTGCTGCTGCTGCTGCTGCAAAGCCAAAACCCTTGTCGTCTGAACACGGCATCCCACTCTGATCACCTGAGCTTTGCTTTAACCGCTCAAGTCTTCCAAGTCCTCCGACGCGTTACCCCATGTCAGTGTGTAAAACATAAACACCCATTATTCGCCGTTGACGTTTACTGTAAAAAGCGTGTGACCGCTACACACCGGAAGCCCAAGGATCTCGACCCCCCCCCCCCTGTGTAATGCGCGCGTTGCGCTGCAAAAAGATGATAACTAGTCATCCTCTCCTCCGCGGTTAGACGAGCATTAAACAAATCAGCCGAGCGGGCGGCTTCATCCCCCGCACACATCAGCTGCCGGGGGGCTCCAAAGCGTGAAATCTCTCCATGTTGGCCGAGCTAACCCCGAGGTTGAGCCATCACGCTCCGTCACGCTCCGTCCTATGCTCCTGTCGCGGAGAACTAGAGCATCAAATCAGCTCGATGGAGAGAGTGAGCGTTAGAGAGAGTTGGAGAGCGAGAGAGAGAGAGAGATTTGTTTGCTAGGCGGATTTGTGAAGAGCCCTCATTACTGCATGTCATCGCTTCTCCTTCCAGCGTACACTGGCCTGTCCCCCGTGTTCCCCTCATGCACCCTCGTATATATACTGTAGCTCGCTCCGTTGTTCGCCCAAATGCCACCTCTCCATCTCTCATCCCTCTCTCTCATCCCGCTTCCTTCTCTCCCCTAACTGAAGCACATTAGACCTAGTGGCCTACATGCCCCGTCACTCCCAGGGATCCTAACAAACTAACCTTTTAGAAAATGTCCCAACCCTCAGCCCCAGTGTGTGTGCGGGAGGGCGGTTGATGATGAGCCGAGTTGCCATCTCAGTTGTTCCTATGGAGACCGTTGCCCCTCTCCGTCGGGTCCCTCTTCCCAGGCCCATGTTTAAGTTAAACATTGTATGTTAACTCGGGGCAAGCAGCGACTTGGCACTCTGCAGGCCGTGTAATGCCCTGCAGGGTGTGTGTGTGTGTGTGTGTGTGTGTGTGAACGTTCCGAAGGAGAAAGCACAACATCTTGAATTTGGCTCCAGGTGACGTCTAGAGCTGCTTCATTTTACAACGTCTGACACAAGAGCTGGTTGTTAGTTCAGTATGTGGGTATGCGTCGGTTCACTGCGGACGCCCTGACATGCCTTCCAGTGTAATGTATACGTCATTGCTTGTTGAGCTCCTCGCTCTGCAGGATTTCAACATGGGACGAGTGCGTCTCCGGACGATGGGCGTCCTTGTGCAGGGTCTGTGCTGCAGCCGGGCCTTTCCCACAGGCCTTGGGGATCCCAGTGTCTTGGATAGGCTTCTGCATCCCTTATTTTGGCCCCCGAAGGAGATTTGAGTGGAGGAGCTTGTAGCAACCAGACAAAGAAATGGAGAACGGGACTGAAAGGGAAGGGGAGAGAATGCGGGGGCGGAGGAGTGCAGACCATTGAGGACGAGCCTCTCTGCCAACACAACAGTGTTGTTGCTGGATGTCGGTCTGTTGGAGAGTGCTTGGCTTGTGGCCCTGGATTCATTTGACTGGACTACAGTCAGTGATCATGTTGACGATGCTGAACCTCTCGTCCACAAAATGGTTTCATCCTGGTATATATTTTCTTTTCCGATGCTTATTCTGTGCGCATAACAGAGGATCAAACATTGTAGAAACGTGTTTGTATTTTTCTCATGTAGTACAAATAAACGGTTTATTCACAGGAATGACTTGCTGGGTTTTCGCGCAATCAGATAATGAAGTGTGTCATGTCAGTAATATGCTACACACACGTTTTCATTTCTAAGTATCGTCTTCTGGTTGGGGTGTTCTCCAATCTGAAAGATACTGGGCTTGATCCTCAGTGTCTGAAGCCTACCATCCACTACCTGCTCCTTGTTTTATCACACGTGTATCTCACTTCACTGTACATCACTTTGAATAGAGTAATTGTTGGGTTTTCAAATTGTATTTGTCATGATTTCCGTCTCATGAGGTCGTATCACAAGCATCTATCTGCCTTACACATTGCACTAATTGTACTTTTATTCCAAAGACGAACCAAAATTCTGGCATGAGCGCTCCCACTGCGAGAGCACCCACTTTCATCTGGCGGATTAGAAAACTGTGCGGCGCGACGACATCTCGAATTTCATCTGCTCCGCTGGCTCTGCCTCTCTCGGCCCGATTGATCTGAGGGAGGCCAATCGGTGAAGTGTGTGTGTGTGTGTGTGTGTGTGTGTGAGAGAGCAGCTCTCCAGCTCCACGTATCTGTGAGTCCCAAATCCCCCTCGCCGTCTCACCGAGCTGATGACAGCCAGCCATTGTCTCAGATGCGCGCCAATACCGCCATGTCCCACACCGACCGCGGTGCAGTCAGACCCCTTTCCCTTTCCCACTCGTCTGCCTCTCCACGACTCATGTCGGGGTGGTCGGCTCAGTGGACAGAGACTCGAGAGACGGTGAAGGAGGCCATGGAAGAATGTGAACCCCCCCGCCGCCCTCCCAAACTACAGGCACTGCCATCCCGAGCACTCAGATGCATTATAGATGAGGGGGGAATTCTGATGGTGCTGTTCCACTGAAGCAGGTCACGCGGGCGTCCTCCTGGTTTGCTACCATTGATTCAGGAGGGTTTGTTCCTCGATCGATCCGTTGCGCATCCGTGAAGCCGTGCGCGTCTTTTCTGCGTCATCCTCTGGCCCGGTGGAGTGTCTCGCGGCGTGCGCTCTTGTTCCTGCGGAGGTACGAGGAGACGTCACGCGTGTCGCTCTGTTTGTGGACGTCCTGGTGCAGCGTTGTCAGTCACCCCCATTAGCAATGCGAGTGGCGCGGTGCCGAGGTGGCGAGGCGTCTCGGGGGGGGGGGGGGCGGGTAGCAGATGGAGTCACGGTGGTTGGAAAAAGGCCGCTCGGTGCCCGGGCCTGTGAGGGAGGGCCGCTGTCCTCCTCTGCGGTGACGCTTCATAGATCACGGTGCAGTCCCAACACAACAGACCGGCGCCGAGAAGCCCTCCAGCCACCCCCCGGTTCTCTGTTCTCTGGTGACCACCGGTTAGCCCCGTCTCAGCCTTTTTCATTTGATACCCGCTACGTGATTCAGCAGCTCTCGGCCAGTCAATCCGGTGTGTCATTAGGTTCTGGTATCGTGTCCGCCAAATCACACCATTAATGGCTCTGTTTACCGGGCCGGGTCCCGCACAGGATATCCCGTCTCGCCGGGTCCTATCGGGTGTCACCCGGAGCCCGGCTCGACACCCTGATACTAGTTCTTACACCGATCCCGGCACAATGAACGCCAGCTTATCGGACCGGACCGACTCCTCCCACAATGGAAGACGATCAAGTTCACGAGTTCAGCTGAGACACATGTGTCTTTGATGAGGTCTCATCATGACTTATTAATCAGCAAACGTTCTACAAGAAATAAAGAGATGTAGGACTGGGCTACCATTCAGAAACTTGCCCTGGACCGTACGCAATTTAGAAAGATGCCAGTTTACAAAAAAGTGTCTCGTGTTTTGGTTTTGTAGCACGCAAGCATATTTGCAGGTGTTCACAGGTGTACGCGCCCCTCTGTCTTCCAGGGCTCCAAGCGGCTTCTGAGGTCAAATGAGTACGTTCTCCCTCCCAATGGCCTGATGGAGACCGACCTGGAGCTCACCTTCTCACTACAGGTGAATACACGCACACACACTTAGAGCTTTATCCCTTCAATGATCTTTTCCTTAGACTATTTAATTTTAATATGGTATGGTTAATATGGTATTTAATAAAGTACTTAAAGTTACATGTTTAAATGTGACCATGGGCAGATTCTGTATTGTTAATAGTAATATACACATTTTCTCCATTAAAAACTTAACTCACAAATTCAGTGTAACCGATTCTATGCCCGCTCTGTCTTCAGTGTTGAATGTATTTTGGGATGGCGTCTTCAGTTTTTGTCGCTGCGGGCCGAACAACGGGGGTTGAATTAAGCTGGGCACACCACGCGTGGCCGTTAACCCCCCTCCGTTAACCCCTGTTCCGTGTGCTCGCCAGTACCCCCATTTCCTGAAGAGGGACGCCAACAGACTCCAGATCATGCTGCAGAGGAGAAAGCGCTACAAGAACCGCACCATCCTGGGCTACAAGACGCTGGCCGTGGGCGTCATCAACATGGCGGAGGTGCTGCTCCAGGGAACGCTTCTTTTTTTTACCAGGGTGTCGCTTCTCGCCGCCCACTCCGAAGGCTCAAGCAACGCACGCGCCCGGGGCGCCGCCGCACCGCCGTGATGGCGTAACGACCATTCTCTGGCGGCGGCAGAGAGAGGCGGGGGGGAGGGAAGGGGAGGGGGGGACACACGGGCGTTTGCGTTCACCCGTGGCGTCCTGAATTCAAGAGAGCGAGCGGGAGGCCCTCCTGTGTGGCCCGTCGTTGGTTTTCTTTAGCGATGAGTCATGCCTAATCATCACGCGTGCTGTTGGGGAGATTGTCAGCCATCTGGGGGGGCCCCCTGGCTCTCGTACACACTTATCTGAAACAACAGTGTTTTCATCGGGTATTGTGCGCGGCTGTTTTAACAGAGGCACGCTCCCGCCACCCCTGTGTAAACATGGCCCCCTTTTTTTTCTTTTTTTCTTTTTTTTTTCTTTCCTTTTTTTTCTTTTACGCAAACATGCATTGTTCGGAAGCGCGTGTATGGGGGTTGTTTTGAAATGGACCGGCCGCAGATGCTACGCACGGCAGTCTGGGGCTCGCGGCGAGACCGGGTGGAGGGGGGGGGGGGGGGAGGCGGGTGACGACGACATGTGAGAAAAGCAAGTCGCACTCGTTTCTGCTGCTGCTGACGTGCAACTCGCCCACTGTAAGGTTAGAGTCTCTCGCCCTGCAGAGGGGAGCTGGCCACACACACACACACACACACACACACGCCTACACACACACACACACGCACGCACACACACACACACACACACAAATACACACACACACATACGCACGCACACACACCTCTATTTACAAAGCCAGACTGGCCTTTCCCCGTGTCCAGTGGGGTTGTTATGCTGTCGTCAGCCGTGGGTGTGCGTTCTCGCTCTGAGCCTTTCGGGGCCTTATGTGGTTAAGAAGTCGACCCCCCCCCCTCTCCTGCCCAATATTTCAGCAACATTGCTCTCGCTGTGCTGAGAGCAGCTAATGAAATAACCCATTAAAACAGCCCCCCTCAGGAGAGCGCTAAAAAGCAAAGCATTTCTCATCCAATCCCAAGTATTTATACAAGCTGCATTACAGTGTTTTGACTTGGTTGTGTTTCAGAGCCAATTAGCGCTAAATGATGGCAAAGGCATTTATGATAATTGCACATTCTTCGGAGTACCAAGAATGCCAGTTGAAACCATCAGGGTGCTCTGATACAGGCCAGCTCGCTCCCTCCATCAGTTCCCTATTCCCGTCTCGCTTCCTCTATTCTGGCCTGTCGCTATGGAAGCCCGTTTCCGTGCGGCGCTGCCTCTCTGGGCAGAATGTATTGAGTTTCGAAAGTGACATGAGAACACCTTTCACTGCAGAAAGGTAATTTGTTTGTATCGAGGCCGGGGGAAGGCGACGCCTGTATGGCAATTTCCTTTCCGCGGTGCCATGCGAACGTGCAATTGGGTTGTGGTGTGATATTATTGAATGGGAACCGACAAGAGATGTGGAGGTCGTTGGTCATTCTGTCACCTGAGTAGGAGTAGATCCTCGGGAAACGACGTGGGCGCCGGCCTTATTCACTCAGGAGTCATCCGTCTTCTCATTTGCTCCTTGGTTAAATGGTGTAGACGCCATCCATAATGGTACAATAACGAACTGCATGATGTGTAGACGACTGATGTGTTAATGTGACAGAAAAAAAGAGCGATGATGGAGTTATGACAGTAATGGTCGTACTCTGCTCTGTATGGCGGTGATTATGTCGTTATTCATGCGCGCGCCCGATTCAGAGAATGCCAACAACACTAAAATAGCACGGCCTTCCTCATACCGGCTAACGAACGCATGCGACTTGAGGTCACGCTGTAAAAGACGACCACTGCAGGCCGTCTCCTGACTTGCCTGCAGGGCTGGACGGGCTCTGCTTCGACGTGGCGGGCAGCCCTGCGCCCTGTGGCTCACACGCTGCGCTGCGTTGCTTTCAGGTGATGCAACATCCCACCGACGGGGGACAGATCCTGGGTCTCCATAGCAACGTGAAGGAGGCGCCGGTGCGCGTGGCGGAGATCAGTGTGTACTCGCTGTCCAGCCAGCCCATCGACCACGAGGACGGCAGCGGCCAGGCCGGACGCAAGACCAAAGCCTCAGGTGGGCGCCCGTCGTCCCTCCCTCCCCCGTTTCCCTCACCCGTTTCTGGACCCACATCGGAGACGCTGGTACCCACTTTGACCCTGGCATGACACCCCAGACTGAAATTTCAGGAGGTAGCCTTCCCCACCCGGGGATTGTATGTGGCCTCTCCCTCTCCTGCCAGGGACATGATATGCTCGTCTAATTCAGGGCCCATGCGGCAGCCAGGGATATGTAATGCTCTTTTCAGCCGTGGCTGTAACGTTGATTTGAGAGCCCAACAGATGCGCGAGGCTATTGGCTTTCATGTGCTATCGTTCTGGAATTCCCTGTAGGGGGGGGGGGGGGGGGGAGTTTGGTGGGGAGGGGGGCGGGGGGAGGTTCAAAGGTGGGGTGCTGGGCCTCCACATCCGGCGGTCCCTGGGGCTCCCCGCGCAGGCCCCTGCCCCGTGGACCCTGACCGGTTCTGGTTGTTATTAGGAGGGCAGCCCAAACACAGCGGATGAGCTCATGCAGCAAGCATTAGAAGGAGGGGAACTCTTGAGAGGGAAGGGAGAAGGTTTTCCCCTCCTGCTCCCCGAGTCCTTCACAACCTCCTCCAGATCAGGATGTTTGACAGCAGCGAAAGCGGAAGTCTGTGTAAGCTGTCCAGGACAAAGAGGCGAATCCTTCACCACACACACACATTTTTAAGAGCGCAGATGTGTAGTAAGACGGCCCCCTCTGTTAAAGGTGAGCCACGTGGAGAGGCCATTTCTCAATGGGCCCTGGGCCGTGTCTCAGAGGGGAAGTCCAATCCTGCGCCCAGTTTGACACTTGCGTACATCGTAAATCACGAAAGCTTTCCGCCCTTGTGAAAAGGCACCTGTCAAGGAAAAATTCACGGACAAATATGCTTCTGCATGAAAAATGCTTTTGCATTAGCAAATCTATTTACCTTACCGGTAAAAATGTCTGAAAGGGCATTCTCGGTGAGGACTGTGAGAGCCAAATTCTGCTTCCGTGTTTGTTCAACAGTATCACCGGCTCTGGCGTTCTCGGGTCAACATGTCTAAAATATGATGTCATCAATATGTATTTCATCGTGTTGGCCCTCTTTCAAAACATTCGCGGGCGTGTTCTGACGCGTGTGGGTTTTTTTTTTTTCGGGCCGGCCTGTCTGCCTGCAGACCGCTCGCCAGACATGGACAACTACTCTGAGGAGGACGACGACAGCTATTCATCAGAGCAGGAAGCCAGCGACGACGCTGTGCACGGCCAGGTGAGTGCACATCCTGTGAGCCCCGCGCACATCCTAATAGGATTAACCCCCCCCCCGTGGAAATGATACAAATAGACCTGGAAACGAGGTCCGGCTCACATCCCTCTGGCGCCACCGCTGTGAATCTTTTTACATTCTGAGGTCGGTAAATGATTTGGAGTTTCATCCTCTGTGAAGAGAAGCTGCTTTGGTTAGAAATGTGATGAAACGTGTTTCCTCTCGCAGGCATGCAAATAATTTCAAGCTTCATTGTGTGTATCAAAGGTGACATTTTAGCACACTCTACTGAACACGGAATGTTCTCTCTCAATTTCAAATGCAAATTATTGTTGCTAGATTCAAGGTCCATTGAAAACACACTTTCCCTTATTCAAACGATGTTGGCAGCCGTGCTAGGCGCGTGCTAGCAGCCGCTCTGTGTGAACGTGCCGACGTGAGCCGCGGTGGCTGTTTCTGTTCTCAGGATCTCTACGACGAGGATGACGAGGTCAGGAAGCCCAAGAAGCCGAGGAGGAAGATGATCAGGACCACCTCGATGACGCGGGTAGGTCACACACACACACACACACACACACACACACACAGGGAATTGTGCTTGCATGGCCCATGCTTTTAAGGGGACGGCCCTCTGTGTTTATGCGTTCCATTAGTTTGAGCCATTAGGACCATGTCACGCATGTAAAACCAAACTGGCTGTGTTCACCGGGTCGGCAGTAATAATGTGTCCTTACTGTGAATGAGTAATCCACAATGGACATTATATAAGTTTAGAGTGCCCGGCGATGGCGGCACCGTGTTATAATGGTGCTCTCATTCTGTCCCTGCACATTTGTTTCATTTCTTCTTCTTTTTTACAGCAACCCAACTTCAAGCAGAAGTTTGTTGCCCTCCTGAAGAGATTCAAGGTGACCGACGAGGTAAGGAAAAAAAACAGAAACAGAAATGAAAGCAAATCTCACTTTGAAAGGGTTAACCCGCGCGGCGGCGCGTGGGAGGAAGATGTCGAGGAAGACGAGCCCTCCTCCTTCTCCCCGCCCCCCGGGGCCCGGCGCCGTGCGAGCGGCTCGTCTGCCTGCCGGTCCTGTCGGTCTGTCTGCGGGCGAAGCGCGGTGGTTCTGAAGCGCGGTGGAACACATCCCATTATTGACTCCCTGATCGGCGCATCGCCACGGCGCTTCCGGCGGCTGCCCCCCCCCCTCCCTGACGCAGTCGCTCCCTCGGCGCTGCGGAGGGGAGCCGGTGGCGCCGCGGCTCCCCTCGCTCAGCGCTGGGCGGCGCTTGCGTATCCGCTGGCGGTGATTGGCACGGCGAGGCCATTAGCGGCGTGGGCTTCCGGAGCACTATGATGGGGCCCACTGCAGAGTGCCGCAGAGAGTCTATGGCCAGACCCTATTAAGACGAGGGTCCTTATAGGATGTTATACAATGTGAGATTACAGACGGCACTAGATGTACGTGGGCTAATGGCTAGATGTAGGTCGCTTGTGGGCAGTGGACAATGTGAGTAATTACCATGATATTGCATAAATTATGGCACGCATTGGTCCTTTCCTGGCTGCACTGGATTCTACCCAGTAGTCTGAAGTACATATAGATGGAGAGATTACCGTTTGCAGTTTATTGTCGGTTTGTCTGGAGCGGCATTAGGGATGAGCGGTTTAGCCTGCCGGCAGCGCCACAGCTTGCGGCTAGAGGCTTGTGGAAGCATCCAGGTGGCCTAATTCCCTCCCTGCCGTGTGGTGCCGCTGCGTGGGTCCAACATGTCTTAAGTACACGGTCATCGGTGTGTGTGGGGGGGGGGGGGGGGGGTGCAGCCGTTTATCTCGGCTCCTGCTCCCGTGCCCCTGGTGTAGCATTAATCACCTGATTAGAACACCGTAGCCTCCCTCGCGTGTCACCGCTCTATGATATATATATACAGCCCCACCCCCGCCACTGCCCCCCTGCTGTGGCCCAGACCCCCTCCAGCACCTTTAGCATGCCGCTGTTAATTAGCTCGCTGAGGGCCAAAACACAACACAAGATGTATTTGCGGCAACCGCCTCGCTCTGTTTATTTATTTATTTGTTCGTTTGTTTGTTTACAGCCGTCAGCCGGGGACCGTCCTCGAGGGCCCATTAAGCGGCTCTGTAATTAAGCCTCCGGTCGGGCGCTGTTAGTCGATGGCCCGGTCCGACCCCAGCGTCCCCGTAATCGAAACCCACGTCTCTCGTTACCGTCACGGCCCGGTGCTCGCGGTGGATGCGTTACTGACGGCCTCTCGCCGTCTCGCCGCCGTGTGTTCTGGCGCCGCAGGTTCTGGACTCTGACCCGGTGGACCAGACCCAGGAGGTGGAGGAGGACCTGGACCTGCTCTACGACAGCCTGGAGGTGTACAACCAGAGCGACAGCGGGCCGGAGATGGAGGACAACGAGAGCGTGCTCAGCACCCCCAAACCCAAACTCAAGTACGCGTGCATGGATCTCTGCTCCTCAGTGCTGGGCCCAGAGCAAGTACTGAAGGGTTTCAGCTCTGTAATTTGCTGTGTCACCTTACTAGGTTGTGCGGCATTATGACCAAATGTTATTTACCATCAATTAAATTGTTTTTTTGTTTTTTTTTAACAAATATTTTTAGCAAAATGTTTGCTTTTGTTATGAATCCCAGGCACAGATTTGTGATTCATTGCCTCTTAATGAAACTCCTGTATCATTGGCGTTTCAAGGTCTGATCTCTATGCCTTAGCAATCCATAAAAAGTAATTTCGTGTTCACAAGCCGCCAGCCTAGAATACAGGTGTGAGGGCGCTGAATCCATACGTGGCGCTCGTCACCGACGTCGCCATGGAAACGGTGGCGGCGCTCCTGCGGGCGTTGCGCGCCTTCTGCGTGCCGCGGGGCGCCGGCCGGGCGGGGGGGGTACTGAGATGTGCGGTGGTGGCGGCGGGCCCCGTCTGTCATGCCCCGTCACTGAACCCTCCCTTTGTGCTCGCAGGCCGTTCTTCGAGGGCATGTCTCACTCCAGCTCGCAGACCGAGATCGGAAGTCTCCACAGTCAAAAGAGCCAACACAGGGATCTGTCCTTTCCCGTAAGTCGATGCATCACCACGCTACCCCCCCCCCCCCCCACCCTTCCTCTTCCTCGGGGGGGGGGGGGGGGGGGCGTGCTTCATCACACAGCCACTCCCGACACAAAGCACAGACCCACTCTCTGGACCCGTGTGGTCGGGTTTGGTTTAGGTTGGGTTAGTTTGCCATGTGCTTCTCCAATGTTCCATCAACCCAGGGGCAGCGCTCCAGAATCCCCGGCAACCCTAGCCATGTATAGAGGCCCCAGGGATTCCCTTAGGGGCAGCCACGCCCCTGGGGCAAGGCATTCTGAGCACAAGAGCAATGTTGTCCCCAGACACCCATACCCCCACGCCAACCCATCCCCCTCCCACTACGCTGCTCCGGACGGGGGGGAGGAAGGGTGTGCTGTGTGACCCCCCCACCTCACCCCCATCTCATGTATTTATAGGGACTGAGACCAGATGACCCCCAACTCATCTAATACTCTTCCCTACACCCCCCCATACAAACACACACACACACACACACACTCATGCATACACATTCCAATGCTTGGCTGGAAGAGTGGTCTCTGGAATTCTTCCTCCCGCTGATTTACGTCACACTGGGGGGAGAAAGAGCACGGGGACTCGGGGAGGGAGAGCGAGGGGGGAGGAGGAGAAGACGTTGTTGAGTCTGAAGGCCAAAGATGGGAGAGCTGTTTATAAATATCTGGAAGTCCACTGGGGCCTGTAGTACAGCCGCTCTGCGCATCGCAGACCCAACACCACACGAGGAAGTACGTTCTGCCCCGGCATTCCAATAAATTCAGCTCCCCGCGGAGCTTCGGCACACGCCGTACTGAGCCGCTTGATTTCCGCAGCACACGGTACTTGGATAGGATAGCAGCAGGGTGATTTGCATTGAGAATGTGTGCGGCTGGATGCTGGGGCAAACACGGCCGACCACATGAAACCTCGGGCCTGACTGTTCTCCTCTCCTGTCCGACGAGTCACCCACACTGACCTCATCGGACACCGAGTGGATGGCGTGGGAACTCGGGGAAAAAAAACCCTGTTCACACCCTCGGGGCCCTTATTTATATTAGAGTCCCTTATTATCTTCCTGGCCTTAAAAAAACACACACACCACAACAAACAATGGCGGCACCGAAGGAATGTCCGCGGCGAAGCGAGCGCCGTTCTGTGCGGCTCCTGTCCTACCTGTTGAGGCGTAGCCGTGTGAAGTGGTGCTGTCGGGGTGGGACGGCCGGCCCACCGCGCGCCCTGCGGCGGGATATTTATACCTGCCAGCTCCGCTCGTGTCACCCGGGGGCCGCGGCCGCGGCGGTGAGCGCGGCGCCGCCTTGTGATTGGTCCCTTCTGGGCTGCGGGAACAGACGGAGCAGCTTGCCCCCGCAGGAGCTGCCAAATGCTGTGGCTTTTTCATGTTTATTTTTTTATTTTAATACAACATAGTGTTGGAGCCACCACCACCACCACCCCCACCCCCACCCCCACCCCCACCCCCACCCCCACCCCCCTCTCTTGCCCAGGCTGTTGAAGTAGTGATGCTCATTTGTTGTGTGTGTGTGTGTATGTGTGTTGTTTGTTCCGGCCGCAGAGCGGAGAGTTCCTGACGGTGGACCGATGTAAAGTGACACCGGGGGCTCGCCATCAGGACGACATCATCACTGACCCCATCATCGGGGTGAGTATGTGTGTGTGTGTTCATGCGTGTGTGTGTGTGTGGTTCCTGCGGCTGGACGTCTCAGGCCGTGCTCCTGTGTGTGTGTGTTCGTTGGTGTGTGTGTGTTTAGTTTTTCGCTGGCCTCACTACTCCCCCCTCCCGCCCGTCCTTACCTCGCTGCGTCTCAGCACTCCTCCGCTCCGGCGGTGAGAGCAGGCAGAACAGGAGCAGCGGTCGGTAAACGCAGAGGCAGGCACAATCCAACCGCAGCGTCATCCATTATGGATCCGCTGAGACGGGTCCCTAAAGGACCCGGCAGAGGGGGAGGAGGGGGGAGAGAGGAGAGAGGGAGAGAAGGCGGGGAGGTCGGAAAGAAAGGGAGAGACAGATGGGGTAAGGCGATGGGGAAAGTGGAGAGAGGGATGGGGGGGAAAGGGAGAGGGTGGGATGAGGGGGAGAGAAAGAGGGATGGGGGAAAGGGAGAGGGTGGGATGAGGGGGAGAGAAAGTGGGGTGGGGGGGGAGTGAGCACACTGCTGCTGTTTGTTT
This sequence comes from Urophycis tenuis, assembly GCA_036785325.1. NCBI lineage: Eukaryota > Metazoa > Chordata > Actinopteri > Gadiformes > Phycidae > Urophycis > Urophycis tenuis. The sequence continues at coordinate 12,895,049 of JAXIVH010000004.1, read as the reverse complement.
GTGTTTCCTGGTTATGCTCATGGAATACACAGTATCCCCCCACCCCACCCCCACCCCCCCCCTCCCAAACATGCCCTGACCTGCATGCAATATGGCGAGCGCTATCTTTGGCCCGCTAACCCAGTTCAGATCGGATCCATCTTTTTTTTTTTTTTTTTTTTCCACTCGTCCACTCACCCACTGAGAAACTAAAGCCCCCGAACCCTGCCCTCCCCCCCACGTTAAGCATGCATCATTATCCCTGGCCGCAACAGCTGTGCTGACACACACACACACACACACACACACACATGCACGCAGCTTCTACAAACACCACACACTCCTCCACTACACCGAAATGCACACACTCCGGCCCAGCCGTGCCCTGCTCTGACGGCTTTGGTGCCGCCGCCGCAGCATGCTAACTCAACAACAACAACAACAACAACAACAACGAACACACCGCAGAGCCCCGCGGTGTGTTGCCCAGCTCTCTCTGACCCCTCCGTGCGTTGCCCTCAGGAGATGGAGGCTGACGACAGCGGGCTGGGCCAGGGTCCCACCCAGGGGGAGCTGACCAGCGGCGGCGGCGGCGGCTGGGACGTCAGCACCGAGAGGCTGGCCAGCACCGTGGGCAAGCTCTGCAAGACGGAGTCCCAGAACCACATGTCTCCCAGGTAGACGACTCCCCTTGGCCACTGAGGGGCGGATGGCTTGGACGACGGGAGTGGGAGTCGCGCTTTTTGTTTGTTTTTAATGTGGACCTGAGCTGATGGATATCAAGATAATATTGTTATTTAAAAAAATTAGCGTGATAAAAAAAATTAGCTTAACTTGCTTTACAGATAGTCGTTTTCTCTTTTTATTGATGCGTTTTTTTTTTGTTGGCAGATTGAGTCTTTGTAGGCTCGCCTGACGCCGGTCGATGCCAGCGTTGCTTACTGTGGCAGTTTTTATTTGTTTGTTTGGACAGCTTGTCAAAACGGAGACGAATAATCGCTATTTGCTGTAGCTTTATGCCGTGGATTTGTGTTTCCATTATGCTTCTTGCAACAAGTAAGCAAGAACACAGCAAAAACAGAGCCCCCCCTGAGTTTGGATCACTGCCCCCCAAACTGTCCTGTGTCCTGACTCTGCTGTCCTGTCTGTCTGTCTGTCTGTCTGTTCTCTGTCTCACTGCGCCGCTGCTCAGCAAGGCGGAGAGCAAGCTGCAGAGACGTCCACGCAGCACCTCCATGAAGGACCGGCAGAACTCCAAGGCCCAGAGCGACCGCACCAGCAGCATGGAGAGCGAGTGTTCCCCGGACTCCAGGCTCGGGGCGCAGGTACCACACTGCTCACTGACTCTGGCTCTTGAGCAATGCAATTCCACTGTTTACCGTGTGTGTGCGTGTGTGTGTATGTGCGTGCGTCGTCAGGGTTGGAATAGAGAACATGCGCAGGCCTGTGCATGTTGTCATTCCTCCCGTAATGTTGTCATGTTGCCCGCAGGTCCCCAGGAAGTCTGTGTACGACCAGCTGAACCAGATCCTCATCTCTGACGAACGCTTACCCGAAAGCATAATCCTCATCAACACCATGGAGTGGCAGGGCCAGGTGTGTGTCTGTGTGTGCGCCAACACACACTTGCTTAATTTAGTTGGGGACCTGCAAGTCGATTCCTCTTTTACACCTGACAGAATATTCGGTTGTTCCTGTTATACAATGTGCTTATGCCTTTTAGCCTAGTTACAGAAATGCGTGTGTGATTTCTATGCGTGTGACTCATTCGTACAGTATGAATCAAAGCGGTGTGTGTGTGTGATGTGGTCTTCCTGTGTGTGTGTGTGTGTCAGTACGTAGCAGAGCTGCTGCATCAGCAGGCCCAGCCCATCGTGTCCACCTGCTCCGCCGCGGACGTCCAAGCTGCCTTCAACACCATAGTCACACGCATCCAGAGATTGTGAGTCTCTCTCTCTCTCCCTCTCTCACTCACTCACTCACTCACTTAGTCGTGTGTGTGTGCGCGCGTGCGCGTGTGTGGATTTGTGTGTGCGCCACAGAATGTTCTAACATTCAACACCATCTTGACATTCAGCCAGCTGTTAAGTTTGCCGTATTACCATTACAAAGTAATGGGAGTAACTCGCGCTGTTGTTACCTTGACCCAGTATGTGTTCTCTTGCTCAGTCAAACCCAACAATCAAGACATTCACTTCAGATCCAACCCTTGTTCCGAGGCTGTGGATCCGTGTCTCCTGCACAGTCCCTCTTCTTATTTCATTGCGATTTAATAAGCATTGAGTTGCAGACGATTCTGAAATGCATTAGGTTGCTTTCTGATTGCGGTGACCATCTCCTGAGGCAGAGGAGTCGGCTGCTTAGACTGGGGGTCCCTATCTCCCAGTGTCACCTGCCCTCCTCTGTCCCGTCTCCTGTCCTATCCAAGCCGAGTGGGTCCCCTCGAATCACACTTCTGCTCTCCAGTTATAAAGCCACGCCCCTCCTCCTAGCGATACAGCTTAACGTTTGAGGGTGAAAATCAGCATCATATTTTAATCATGGTATGAGATGTTTTGGCACGTTTTATTATAACGCCATCATTCACTCTTCTAAAATGGTTTCCATTGTAACTTAGACGTCCGGTAACTTGAAGCCGTTCAGCAGAACCTGGCGTGGTGCGTGTCTGTGCCTCCTGGCAGCGAGCGGCTCAGTCCATAAGGCTCCATAAGGGTTCACACCGTCTGTCGCTGGCTTCCTTCTCACACATTCTCTCGCACTCGATTGTCATTCTGGCAAGTTGGAACTCGAACACCTACCCAGGCTAACACCACTCGCTCTCGCTCTCGCCCTCTCTCTCTCTCTCGCCCTCTCACTATTTTGCCCTCTCTCTCCCCCTCCCTCCCACTCTCTCTCTCTCTCTCTCTCTCTCTCCCCCTCCCTCCCACTCGCTCTCTCTGTCACTCTTTCTCACTCTCTCTCGCTTTCTCTCTTGCCCTCTCTCCCACTCCCTCCCACTCTCTCTCTCTTACTGTCGCCCTTCCGCTCTTGCCCTCTCTCTCTCTCTTTCTCTCTTTCTCTTTCTCTCTTTCTCTCCTTTCTCTTTCTCTCTTTCTCTTTCTCTTCTCTCTCTCTCTCTCTCCGCTCTCTCTCTCTCTCTCTCTCTCTCTCTCTCTCTCTCTCTCTCTCTCTCTCTCTCTCTCCCCCGCTCCCCCCCCCCGCAGCTGTAACTGCAACGCCCAGACGCCTCCCACCATCAAGGTGGCGGTGGCGGGGGACCAGTGTTACCTGAGCACCATCCTGCGGTTCTTTGTGGAGCAGCTGGCCAACAAGACCCCCGACTGGCTGAGCTACATCCGCTTCCTGGTGGTCCCCATCGGTGAGGTCACCACCACAGCGACAGAGACCGCGTGACCACGACACCTTTTTTTTCTTTTTGAAAGGCGTCAAAGCAGTCTGGCCGACGCCCACGCTCGCCGGGGCTGTCCGGTGTGTGGGGGGGCGTGGTCACGGTGCTCCAGGTCAATTGAATCCCCGCCCCCCCCCCCCTCTGTGTTCCCCGACAGGTTCCCATCCCCTGGCCAAGTACGTGGCATCGTTCGACAGTCGCTTCAACAACATCTTCATGGACACGGCGTGGAGGGATCTGTTCTGTAGGACGGAGCGGCCCACCTCAGGTGAGGAGTCGCGTGTGTGCGTGTGCGAGCGTGTGTGTGTGTGTGTGTGTCTCATGTTCAGGTCGCAAGTGGCGCCGGTCTGGACTTGAATCGCTGTCTGGGAACATTAGCATTAATTGCGTCTGGGAAGTGATGAGTCCGAGAGCACAGGGCGTGCGTGCCCCCGCCCCTGCCGGTGATATAATGCTAGCGTTTGGGTCGGACCTGTTGGACAACTTCGCCGCCGAAGCAAATCGTTTAATTGATTTAATTCCAATTGGCTGCACACACGGTTTGCGTCCCTCACAATTCAGCTCCATCTCTCAAGTACATGCACACACATACACACACTCATACTCACACTCATACTCTCACTCACTCACTCACTCACTCACACACTCACACTCAAACACCCACTCAAGTGCACAGTTGAGTCTTTCATCCAAGCGAGCTTCTCTTTTTTTATCCGGCCGGTTCCCACCCCTGAAGCCCAACCAAACCGGGTCGCCCCCTTGCCCCCTTGCCACCTTGCCGCCTTGCCCCCTGCCCCCTGGCCCGCCACCCTCCTCCGCTGGGTACTTCTGCGTTCTTCCTTCCATTTGCTCGATAACTTGGAACGGCCGCGGCGAGCGAGTTCAGGAGCCTCTGCTGTCCGCCCCCCCCTCGCATTCTCGGCGAGGGGTTGCTAGGGCAGGAAGTGAGCTATGGCAACACGACAACGGGTCTGAGTGGGGGGAGCCCCTCCGCTCGCCAGACAACGAGCGGTGGGAACGCTCGGGGGGGGGGGGCCTGGCGGGGTGGCTGGCCCACAGAGCGCTCCTCAAATCCTGCTGCCCGCCAGTCCAACTGAACCAGCCAAGTTGGATCACCAACCACCCCCCCACACACACACATGCACACACACGCACGCATGCAGGCACGCACATGCATGCACGCACGCACGCACACACACGCACACACGCACGCACGCACGCACGCACGCACGCACGCGCACACACATGCAAACACATGCACACACGCACACACACATGCACGCACACATATGCGCACACACACAATTGGTCTGTTTCCACTCAACGTGATATTTCCCCAAACTGACAAACATGCATCAGGCCAGCATGCTGGACCCAATGCCTCCCATGTTTATGACATTCTACACGCAACCCACACGCCCACGCTCAGCCACGGCCCCGACGAAACAGAAATTATTTATGCGCACACAATCCTCCGACGACCTATATGCAAGTATGGCCTTTAGAATGTTTTCATTTGCATCTTGTTTCGCTCTAGTTGGGGGAGCCTCTGGCCAGCACACACACTTCCTCCCCTGTGCTGTGTCTCTTTCTCTCTGCTCTGTGTGTGTCTCTCTCTTTCTGCCTTTGTCTCTCTCTCTCTCTCTCTCTCTGCTCTGTGTCTCTCTCTCTTTCTGTCTTTGTCCCTCTCTCTCTCTCTGCTCTGTGTGTGTCTCTCTCTCTCTGTCTATCTGCTCTGTGTCCCTCTCTCTCTCTGCTCTGTGTGTGTGTGTTTCTCTCTGTCTATCTGCTCTGTGTGTGTCTCTCTCTGTTCTCCGTGTGTGTGTCTCTCTCTCTGTCTCTCTCTGTCTCTGTCTCTGTCTCTCTCTCTCTCTCTCTCTCTCTCTCTCTCTCTCTGTGTGTGTCTCTCTCTCCTCTGCTGTCTGTGTCTCTCTCTCTCTCTCTCTCTGTAATTGATACACGATGTGTTCTTCAGCCCGGTGTTCCCCTGCCTGTCTGTGCAGATAACCTGGACGTGGCGGGCCGCGTGGTCCAGTATCTGGCCGGCGCCAACGTCTCCCACCAGTTCCCCATCTCGGAAGCCATGCTTACCTACAAGCAGAAGAGGTAACGACCCGTGCCCGTGCGCCACATCTGGCGCGGCCATAGGCCGCAACACTCATCCTGCTACTTCTGTCACTCCTGTTGCCTGTGAGCCCTGTGCTGGTCCGTGAGCAGGGTCTTTGTGCGCAGTGTGTGTCATCGCGTAAACTTTTTGTTTCATTTTGGGTTGCGTTTCTTTTCTGTGAGATGGAGCATATGGCCAACCGCACGCGCCTCGGCGATGCGAAGGACTTGATAAATGGGTGCAGCGCATGCTTGTAGTGGGAAGCGCATGGAGGCCATGCATCTGTAGCATAGTGCACAGTGCATGCAAAGTGTGTCTTAACACAGGCGCACATGCACGGACACACACACACACACACACACAGGATTTCACAGAGATAAGGCTAATCTATTCTAGGCAGGATCTTATGAATACAATAGTTGTGCATTGACAACTTTCCAGCCTAAGGCTACTGAATAACTACGACGGCAATTCTTTATTTTAACGCTGTTGCATTCCTTCTCCTCCCCTTGTCCCACTCCCTTTGGTTTGCTTTCAAGGAAGAGAAGTTTGTATTTTGATTTTTACATCAGGTATCTGACTCGGCTCCCGTTTTTTCATTTTGAGTTTTCTTTTTGATCCACCCTCCTGATTTCTCTCTGGTCGTCCATGGCGTGAGCCCTCTTCCCCCCCCCCCCCTGCTGTGTCCACCACATGTCTCACTGCTCACTGTCTTAACAGCAGAAACCCCCCAACAAAATGTCCCCGCGCACTCTTGTCCCTGACTGTCTCCCCACCCTCCCCTTTGTTTGCCGTGTCTTCAGCCTCTAACCATGTGTCCGTCCTGTGTGTGTGTTGTTGTTGTTGCCGTGACGATGCCTAACAACCTAACCGACAAATACCGGCGGGGATGAAACATTTGTTTGCTTGTGTTTTGAGTGGCTAAAGGAAAACGCACCCTACCTCCCTACCTTTTTACGGCAATCCCGTGAAAATGACACAGAAACAGTCCGAGGAGCCACGCGTGATTTCATTTCACCGAGAAACGTGGCAGATGCATTGTGCTGCTTATTTAGATTAGATGAACGTGATTCGTGTTTCTCTTCCAGCATAGTTCAGAACTCATTAAACTTCAATATTTCCGGAGCTCGGATTGACTGAGATGTAAACATTGCAACACAAAAAAAACACTCGCTTGCTCTCTAGTTGATGCAATCTGTACAATAATGCACCCTCTAATGAACGTGTTTAGTCATTCTGTAGTGCTGTTCATTCTTACGCTTCCTCCAACACGGAAACACAAAATCTGTAATGCCTTTTTCTGCGGCACATGAATCAGATTTGTTGTTGGGTCTAGGCTTAGCGGCGTCTGAAAAGACCGAGCCATTACTGCAGCGATACAGGAGCCTTTCAGCGAGGCCCGGGACTACCTGCATTGTCTTCCCCCTAATCCTTTAAACCAAATCCAATCCAATCGGCTGAGAGCTATTTAATGTTCCCAGCCACCAACGGCCAGACCTGAGTCACCCACGGAAGTCCTGATTCAACGGAATTCCCGAACATTCCAAAACCGCACTTCTCTGATCCCACCCCCCACCCCCCCCCCCCCCTCACCTTATTAAGATGGCCCCCTGGTTCATGTATTTCTACACTTATTCATTTAGCGTGGTTGTAAGGAGCACCCCCTTCCTCACACACTCACACACACGCACACACACAAACCCTCCATTCATATCATCGTAGTGTGACCCCCCCCCCCCCCCATCCTCTAACCCCCAGAGCACCTCCACAGCCATTCCACTCGGCCGGCCATGTCCCATCCCGGCTGCCATGGGACATGGGGGGGGCCCCCCCTCCTGGGTCAGCCATCGCCCCGGGACCATTGGGTGTTGTGTGTGTGTGTGTGTGTGTGTGTGTCCCTGGGTTGTGGGGAGGTTGTGGCACTCTTGTTAGTTTGTTCTGCTGTACTCACTCTCTTGCCGTGCTGCTGCTCTCCCTCTCTCTCTCTGTCTCTCTCTCTCCCTCCCCCTCTGTCTCCCTCTCTCTCTCCCTCTCTCCGCAGCCCCGACGAGGATTCCTGTCAGAAATTCGTGCCGTTTATTGGGGTATGATGTGTTTTTTTTTTTTCTTTTTTTTTCTTAAAGCTGTGGTAGGCAGTTTGGGGGAAAGCAGCCGCAGTAAGCTAGATTTAGAAGAGTGTATTCATCTTAACACATCCCACCCCCTCCCTTCAGGCCTCCCTCCCTCCAAAGCCTCTCGCCCATACCACATGACCAGCTCACTGGCTTCCACTTTGGGTCTGCCCGGCCTTGTGGCAGACTCTGGTCATGAGCAATGAGGGCACGGGGGTGAACGCAGGGGGCCGGGTAGGCAGGTAGACAGACCAGGTTGGGCTTATCACAGGTCTGTGTCGGGATGCTATTCCTCAGGCTGAATAAAGTATCCATCTATCTATCTATTTATCTGTCCATCTATCTATCTATCTAAAGAGAATTTCAACCAATATGACAAAAAATGCTTCTCAATTAGATGACCTTTCCTAGCTTTGACTGGTGTGGAGACGCTGTCATTATATTTTATATGTCTGTTTATATTTATCATTGAAAGGTTAACCTTTGTTATGTCCACACAAATGACAAGCTTGTCATCACAGGCATCAGAGACATAAGTTGATATGTCCTCAGGTGGTATTTCACCAACAAAGGGGGGTGGTGGTCATGAATGAAATGTGAAGGATTTCAGCACAGGGTTTCTCACACTGCTCCGCTGTTTGCCTGCTCTCAGGTGGTGAAGGTGGGCATCGTGGAACACAGTCTCTCCACCTCAGGTGAGCGGCTCTCAGACCAGGCTCGGGGGATGGGTGACTGGGCGTGTCTCTGGTGGTACAGGTGTCCCAGACACAGGCAGTGTGGTCTGCCTTGCACACACGCTAGTCATGTCACCGCTACTTGTTTAGACAGCACATGCGTGTGTGGTATGTGCCGCAATGTTTGTATCGCAGTTCCCACACACCTGGAAATCCTTACATTGTTAAATGTCACTCCGCAGAGCTGGGGGGGGGGGTGTCATAAATTATGTTGCATCATTGTGACATTTCATGTGATTGCCTCCGGAGACAGGGATTTATTGCCAGGCTACAGAGTAGTGCTGTCATTACTGTTAATCAAGCTGGTGACTTAGTTGCCGGTTCAGTGAGCCGGTCGAACTGATCGAACGATACCATGGCGGTAGAGAGTTCATACTAAGCGCCCGTTAGATTTGTCATGAGAAGTGTGTTTGACTCACAATGTCTCCTGCAGTGGACTCGGACGACGCCATGGTGGTGAACCCGGGCGTGCTCTCGTCGCCCACGCCGCCCGCCGTCGGGCCTTTCGGGAAGGAGATCGGCAGCACGCCGCCGCAGTCTCCGTCCGTGTCCGCCGCCCTCTCCGGAGCTGGGTGGGTACGGCCTCGTCGCCGCGGCGACTAACGCTCGGAGACCAGCCGCTCGCCACTTAGCGACGGCGCAGCTGCGTTGGTCCAGCTGGGGCGGGGGCGTGGCCTTCACGTCACGTCGCCCAGGAGCAGAGTGTGTGTGTTGCTCAGGGATGCGCTGGTCGCATCGGGGTTTTGAACCGCCGCCGCCGCCAGCTAGGCTAAACTTTGCGCCACCCATTTGACATTTGAAATCCGATTCAACTGCATCCTTAGCATTCGCCTGGCAGGGTCTGGTTTGTGTGCCCGGCCTGTTAAAGTCATCCCTCTTCCTGAACGCCGGTACCTTGAGACGGTGCACCTGTGCACCTGTGTGAGTGTCCGCATCCTCTGAACGGCTGTGTGTCTGTGTGTGCTGCAGTTCTCCGTGCACGGGCGGCGAGGTGATGGGTCTGCAGGTGGACTACTGGACGTGGCAGGGCCCGGAGAAGAAGAAGGACGGCGAGAGGAGGGACGTGGGCCTGAAGAACACGCTGAAGAGCAACTTCCGGTCCCTGCAGGTCAGCCGCCTGCCCTGCGGGGGGGAGCTCACCCCCCCGCCCAGCATGGCCATGACCGTCGTCACTAAGGAGAAGAACAAGAAAGGTCTGTCTGTCTGTCTGTGTGTGTCACTGTCTGTGTGTTACTGTCTGTCTGCGTGTGTCTCTGTCTGTCTGTCCGTCTGTCTGTGTGTGTCACTGTCTGTCTGTCTGTGTCTGTCTGTCTGTCTGTCTGTGTGTGTCTCTGTCTGTGTGTGTGTGTGTGTCACTGTCTGTGAAAGAGATTAAAACATATAATCCAATCTTTGTTTATTATGTAATAGCAGATTTCATTGCAAAACCCAAGCAACGATAAGTAGCTTCAGAAGATGTGAATTGGGTAAAATGGGAGAAATCTGTGTTATTACAACACAATTCATTCACTGGATTCATGGTTCATTCCTCCAGATAGCGCAGCTGTTGAAATGACGAGCATTTAGCCAAAACTGAATAGTTTGTCGTGTGTGTGTGTATAATTTCAGTGATTTTCTAGAGTGATTTTCTGGAGTGTGTTTGTATTTGTTTAGTTTTGGTTCTGGCCATCCATAAAATGTGTGTTGCTACAAGGTGACAACTGCCCAGTGCATATAACCTGACATATCACCTGACATACGATATAACAGACGTATTGCTAGCAACATAGAGTCATGGATCATGCTTGTTTGTTGCTTGGTTGGCTTGTGGTTCCTGATGACCTTTCTCCCTCAACAGTGATTTTCCTCAGCAAGAAGCCCAAGGAGAAAGAGCTGGACTCTAAGAGCCAAGTGATCGATGGCATCAGCAGGCTGATCTGCACTGCCAAGCACCAGCACACCATGCTGAGAGGTAACACACACACACACACACACACACACACACCCACCTATTCACAACCATACACGCAAATGAAATGTCCCACTGCCACCTAGTGGCAGAGCAAGGTACGACCATGGGCTCTGTGAACTGTGATTGAAATGACATTATCGCCACATCGTTGGACCCCCCCCCCCCCCCCCCCCCCAACATATAAAATCTTACTTCACGTTGATGCCGTTGCACCCCCCACCCCCATATCCATACAATCCACATTCATCTGTTGTACCCGTTCTGTTGTTTTGCACCAGAGCACTATTGCACCACCTGTACACTTTCTTGTATTATTTTACTATTTCTCGCACTACTTGTACATTGTTTACTTTTTTTTTTTTTTTTTTTTTACATGTTTCTGCTACTGTTAGTAACCGTTTACTACCTCGACGGTCACTACCTCCACCTGCACTGTTTACTGTCACTTTAATAACTACCGTTAATTACCGTCACTTTAATAACTACTGCCACTTTTCATGTTTTTCAATTTTGCAATCTGCACCTTATTCTGCATTCCTGCATTTCAACCCGCACCTTTATCGCTCATTTGCACTTCTGGTTAGAACGCCAACTGCATTTCGTTGTCCCTGTACTTGTACTCTGCACAATGACAATAAAGTTTAATCTAATCTAATCTAATGTTCTCCTCTAGTTTCTATCGACGGGGTGGAGTGGAACGACGTCAAGTTTTTCCAGCTGGCCGCCCAGTGGCCCACCCACGTCAAGCACTTCCCCGTGGGCATCTTCGGGTACACCAAGCCCATGTGACACCGGGCCGGAGGCCCACTGCTCCCCCACCCACCCCCCCACCCCCGGCCCTCACCCGCCTCCCCCCCCCCCAACCACACCGGACCCTCCTCTGCACTTGTGTCCCCCCCCAGGAAGAGCTCCAGGGAGGCTGGGGGGTGATGAGTCCCCGCTGGTCCAGGCAGTGTTGTAGTTTTCCTGTGGAAACCTCGCTGGCCCCCCCCCCCCCCCCCCCCCCTGGCCAGTTCCATGTTGTCAAGTCGCTGCGTTTAAACTTTCAATGTTGATGTTGTTAAGGTTGTTGCTGGTTGTTTTTGTTTTTTTGTTTTTGTTTATTTACACTACAAAAGAACGGGAGCGGGAGAGCGAGGGAGAGAGAGAGAGAACAAGTATCTATTTTGTAAGATTTGTGCTGCCGCCTTGGAGTACGACTTTGAGGCCCGAAAGAGAATCGCCACATTTTCGATTTAACGGCAGCTGTGTTTGCACTTTGTTTTTGTTAACATTTTATTATTTCTGTGAAATTCTTGGTCTGTTGTGACTCTACAGAGCAGCGTGACGGTGATGTGCAGTGGTGCGTATGAGATTGCTGGAGAAAGTGTTTGTCTATTGATGGTTGGAATATTGCTGTGAATCTAGATGGAATCCTTCCCTTCTAATTAACTCAGTGTTCTGGTTTCTAATATTATTTTTCACACTAAAGTAAAAAAGAAAAAAAGGAAAAAGAAGAAGGAAAAAAAAAAAAGATTTTATAGCGACAAACATACTACACTGTTTTTTTTTTCTGCCTTGTTGCTTTGAAGCACCCTGTTTACCTAACAAGCAAAACGATAACAATTGAAGTATTTGTATTCTAGATGGTAGCTATTATGAATGTAGCTATAACGCATATGTAACACATATATACAGTGCATTAGCTCAGTGCTTTGTTCATGGATGTAAGCAACGCCGTTCTTCTCGTGTTGGTGTCTGGACTGGACGGGGCGCAGGACAGCCCGCCCGGTGGAGGCAGGGCTGACGGGAGGATGAACTCTTACAGCTGAATGCCAAATGTAAGAATCCCTTTAGTTCTGACGTGTCATGTTTGGTTTTGAAGGTTTTTGTTATTTTTTTTGGGGGGGGGGCGGTCAGAACTCACCAATTCCCTCGTGTCGACATCCCCCCCCCCCCCCCCGCCCCGCCCCCCCTCTCTGAGTAACCAGGGTAACTTGGGGGTTCTGCCCATGCGTTTGTCTGGTTTGTGCTTAGAAGATACGCCGGCTAACCATTAGTGTCGCTCGCCAAACCTGTCCTGGTTGGGAGTCATGGTTCGAGGCTGGAGAAGATGTGCTGTGCCAAAACCCACCTGCTTTAGAGATGTTCACTATACATTACACAGCCTGGTTTAGAGAAGGTCACTATACATTAAACAGCCTGGTTTAGAGAAGGTCACTATACATTAAACAGCCTGGTTTCAAGGTGGTATCTATACATTACACAGCCTGGTTTAGAGAAGTTCACTATACATTACACAGCCTGGTTTAGAGGTGTTATCTATACATTACACGGCCTGCTTTAGAGATGTTCACTATACATTACACGGCCTGCTTTAGAGATGTTCACTATACATCACAGCCTGGTTTTGAGAAGTTCACTATACATTACATGGCCTAGTTTAGAGAAGTTCACTATACATCACACGGCCTGGTTTAGAGATGTTTACTATACATTACATGGCCTGGTTTAGAGATGTTCACTATACATTACACAGCCTGCTTTAGAGATGTTCACTATACATCACAGCCTGGTTTTGAGAAGTTCACTATACATCACACGGCCTGGTTTAGAGAAGTTCACAATACATCACATGGCCTGGTTTAGAGAAGTTCACAATACATCACATGGCCTGGTTTAGAGAAGTTCACAATACATCACATGGCCTGGTTTAGAGAAGTTCACTATACATCACACGGCCTGGTTTAGAGATGTTCACTATACATTACATGGCCTGGTTTAGAGAAGTTCACAATACATCACATGGCCTGGTTTAGAGAAGTTCACTATACATCACACGGCCTGGTTTAGAGATGTTCACTATACATTACATGGCCTGGTTTAGAGATGTTCACTATACATTACATGGCCTGGTTTAGAGATGTTCACCATACATTACACAGCCAGGTTTAGAGATGTTCACTACACACACGGCCTGGTTTAGAGATGTTCACCATACATTACACAGCCAGGTTTAGAGATGTTCACTACATATCACACGGCCTGGTTTAGAGATGTTTACGACATTACACAGCCTGGATTGGAGATGTTCACTATACATCACACAACCAGGTTTAGAGATGTTCACTATACATTACACGGCCTGCTTTAGAGATGTTCACTACACATTACACAGCCTGCTTTAGAGATGTTCACTACACATTACACAGCCTGCTTTAGAGATGTTCACTACACATTACACAGCCTGGTTTTGTCCCTGCCGGAGTCGGTTTAGAGTACGGGGTGTCCAAAATATTCTTTCGTTCAGCTAAGTGGCTCATATTGGTCCAAATTTAAAATGCGACATCGTACATCTATGTCTGTGCAAATGCTAAACGAGAACATCAAAATATAATAATCCCTATGTGGCTTGATATGGAAATAGTGCAAAAAATGTTAAATGTTATGTCGTTAAGACAAGTTACCCACTCAGTGTTGAATATGCCTATATAAAGAAATGTTTTGTTTTTGACTTTATGAAAGTCTGACTTTACAGGTGTGTTGGCAGCCGATGATGGGATGAACAGAGGGTTTCAGTCACTGCCTGTATGTCTGTGTAGGTGTGCTAAATATTTTATGGTACTCCCTGAAGTGTGTTACTTATGTGAACTATTTGCAATAGGAAACCTTTGAGAGATAGCAAAAAAGGGCCTTCTGGTGATGAATTACCTGTTGTTGCTTTTTATATAAATTGAAGACTTTTGAGCTTTGATAAGCAGGCTTTTATAGTATTGTATATAAACTATACAAGATGTACTATTGTGAATTGCAAATTCCCCCTCCTACTAAATTTAAAGCACAAATAATCTTTATTTCTAATCTTCTGGATGCCAAATGTATTTCAATAATCCATGATTATTTTTTTGTTTGATTTCTAAAATGCAAACACTAGTCCAATATGTTATTTCTTGTAAATTTCTCTCCCACTGTGTAATGCACTTTCTTGTGGTTGAATCCACCGTTCAGCTCCATTCAGAACACAAAGGGTTGGAATCCGTCTTGAGTTATAAACCACTACCTATAGTCATCAGGAGGCTCCTCTTTATTCGGGTGTACCATGGGCCCTCTATAGCGGGGCTTCAGTGTACATCATGGGATTGAGCGGCCTCCACGCTTTGACGAGTAGTTTGTTTGTTTGCGCTTTTATTGTCTTTGCTACTTGATGTAACAACAAAAAAAAAAAAACTCTTATTCAACATGTACCGCCACGTGTCTACCTGTGACTGTACACTCGAGCTGTTCCAGTACTCTATTTTAATAAGTATTTGCTAAAATTCTCCAGAGATGACCTGGCCAGTGTCCATTCGGAAGCCCTGTGCTGTAACGCGCTAGCCGGGGCCAGAGAAGGCTGTAAAGAGATAGCCCTTTAAAAACTCCATAAAAGAGCATACAGGTGTATTTCAATGTATTTGACCTCAGTTACATTTTACCCTAGATTTAAAAAGGTAGCATGGGGGTGTTTTACAAGAATGGATCAGTGAGCTGGCTTCTCGGCTTCGACAGCCACCTTTTCACCAAACTTAAAGCACTGCAGTGAGCAAACCTTGGAACATGACGTCTGCTTCATCTTTCTAAAGTGGTCACACACTTCATCGCCTGCCAAGAGCCACCTCATTGATCCTATGCCTTGAAATGCCACCCAAGTGTCTTTGCACAAACCCTATTTTAAATGACATGACAGTATTTTTAAATTTACCACTAAGAAAATATGGGTTACTCTTTGCATGTTTTACTATAGTTGTAAATACGTTTTGGATTTTTTTATATGGTTTTGTTTCTTTCCATGCTGTCACAAGCATTTGTGTTAAAATAAAATTTTTAATCTTCTGTACAACGAGCACGTGGGGTTGTATTTCCAGTCTTGATCCAGAGTCAAAGTCGCTGAACACAACGCTATTTTCCACTTTTAATGCGGGCGTCATTTCTAAACCAATACAAAGAACCACAATTCAGACAGGGGGGTAGGGGCGGGCAAGCAGTGCTCAGGTGGCTGAGATGGAGGGCAGGTTGACGTAGCTCTTCATGGGGGGCAGCGGCTTGATCTTGCGACCGGCCCAGCCTCCCTTCCTCTTCCACAGGCCGCTGGACGGCCGGATGCCCAGCCAGCGGTTCCGGCCCGCCTTGCCAATGATCCGCTTGTTGTGGTCCACGTTGGAGATGCGGCCCACCGTCACCATGCAGGTCTCTGCAACCTGAACAGCAAGGGGGGGGGGGGGGGGGAGGCTTCCGTTGGAACAGGAAGAGGGTGTGGTGCGTGTGATGACAACTAGGGCAGTGTGTGTGTGGGCGCTCACCTGGACCTGCTGTTTGGAGGGAAGCTGAACGATGGCCGTTCCATTGACCTTACGCAGCAGCACGCCGCTGGTGCCTGAACAAACAACGACGACACACGTTTAGCCATGCCAGTCGTATCTCATTACATCACGTTAAGTATCCCAGGGAACACAATAGTACCTGCAGCGCGAATAAACACCGCGCCCGTCTTTGGTTGTAGCTCCAGGTTGTTCACCAGCGTGCCGATAGGAAGAGCTCCTAGCGGGTACGAGTCGCCCTCATTGGCTGCGACTGGAAGGGGTGAAAAAGAATTGCAGATAAGGTCGATAATCGCAATGATCTATCTTACACGGTGCATCTCTGGTCCAGCATGCACACAGACCAGAAGGGTGGACCCAGACCTGCCATCCGTCCGATTACGCCGGAGGTTTTGATGATGTCTCCAACCTCCATGTTCTCTGTAGCGATGAGCCACCTCTTCCTGTTACCCCCCGCCACCAGAGCAATGTCTGCAGACCTTTGCAAAGAAATATACAAAGACCAGATGTTTGATGTCATTATACAAAAAAGGGCTTATTGAAGCTGGGGTGAGGGGATGATTTTAAATGAAATGGGTCTGTGAGAACAACACCACGCAAATAAGAAAATACAGTCCACCCATACCTGCATGGATCATAGCGCACCTCAACGACCTTCTCTTCAAAGGCCTGGTCCTCCTTTCCGGCCTCGTAGCGCAGTCGCTGGAAATCCACCCAGCGGTACCTCTGTTTGTGGCCCCCACCGATGCCATGTGTCCGCACCTTGCCTGTGTGACAGGGGAAGGAAAAGGCCCTGGTGATGCACTGGAGAAAACAAACCTCACAGATACAGATACATGCTAATAACACGCACATCTCCACCATTATAAAATATATTTGTAAGGTCGTGGCTGCTATGTTTTCTTCATGGCCGTCACCTGTGTGATCTCTGCCTCCGGTCTTCCTCATTCCCATGGGCCTGATGGTGTATTTCTCCTGATTTTTCCAAAATCGCCGGTTCTGGTCCAAAGACGCTGTTGTGATGAACCCTCTGCACAGCAGTGACGGAGTACTGTGGCTCAGCGCCGGCAGACACAGTGGGACGCTGGCCTCGGGTCTCACTTTAGCCAGGGTCTGTGGAAAGTAGTAGATCACATCGACATTGTTGCACATGCCAAAGCAAAGCGATTGAAAAGCAAGAGTTGCATGTCAAACTGATTGTGTACCTGTGACGACAGTAGAGGAGGGGTCTGGGAGAGAGACAGGCTACGCAGAGCCCGACCCAACCCCGCCAGCGACATGGTTATTTCTTGTACACAAGCCTGTGGGACACAAAGGTACATACACAAATTGCTTGGGCACATTCCAATAAAACGGTTACATTGCCATACATAAAGAAAGGATGTTTAACGCACCTTAAAGGAGTCTCATCACCGGTTAAGCGCTGCACGTCCTTCAACCACTTGCATGCTCTAACGTCGACCAGGGATGACGTACTTCAAAGCGGCGCACCGATTCGAATCACGTCATTACTGTGCGACGAAAGCTTGCTGTTTTTCACATAGGGGTTTTTCACCGTGAACATATAACGTGTATATTAAGTTTTTATTTTGAATTACAATGACACGGGAAATAATATTTTTTTTCAGTTGTTTTTTTTTGTTACAATTGGTTTGCCTCTGTGTCATAACATACTTTGTCTGCGTTTCTTATTTTCTTAGTATCTAATCTATTTCAAGTCCCACGCTTTTGTCATCAGGGCACATTCACTGGAATGTCTGGTTTTGTTTTGCTGGTGTTGAAATTGTTTACGTTACAGCGGCTAATTATTTAGATTCACTTATCATATTCCACTTAAACTCACGTTAGCCTCTAGGGGGCACAGGCACCTTTCCACTGGGCCTTCACTGGGCTACAAAGAAACGCATTCATCTATGTCACAACCAAACGCAAGCACAACATATATATATATATATATATATATATATATAACCGTCGTATATTCAACTTCTAACCGTCATATAATGACGGTTAGAAGTTGAATATACGATTCAACACTTATTCGCTTACAGTGCCGTGTATAGAATAATTATGATTAATAATAATGAATATTTACTGAATAATTAACATACAAGTATTCAAATAAAACATAAAAAGTTCACCGTACCACAGTCTCGTATAATGTGCATGTGTATCACCAGTTATACACATACATAAACTGCACAGCGCCAGAACCACATGACGTCATCTCTATTGGCTCCCAGGGGCTGCTGGGAAATCATCGGTCAGGCGGACATTTTGGATTTAAAGGGGCTGAGCTAGCTGTCAGTCCTCCTGGCTCTTGGTAAGTCTTTAATTCTCTCGATAATAACACAATATGTATTATAGCGGAAAATACGTGTTTTAGAAAGTAATTTTGACGGTCGTTCTGCACACGGGTGTCGCGCGGGCGGTGGTTCTGGGGAACACATCAGACCCAAAAAGAGCGGCGATGCTAGTTAGCTCAGGGAGCTAACTGGAGGCTGACGATAACGCAAAACAAACCGAGACGCAGGGTCTCCGTGATCAGGACGCTCTGCTCGGTGTTCATCTGGTTCGTTTTATTACATTACACCTGTATGTGTTTAGAGCTGTTGGACGTTGAGTGGATAACTGTATGGGAATTGAGATGTGAGCGACGTCTTCATCGGCGGGTCTGATGAGCACAGTGCTGTGGTTGGGCAGGTCCTCTTGTCTGCTGCTCTTTAGTCAGTCATCTGTTTTCTTTGCTCTGCAGCGGCTTGTGCAGACTCACCCAACCCGTGCTTAGTACTCCGTATGGTAATACGAGGGCTTTTCCCGAGGTTTTTTATTACATTAAAATATTTAAATAATGCACCGGTTGCATCCGTTAACACAGAGATAGAAAATGCTCGTGTCCGTTTGCTCGTCATTGTGTATGAAAGGGAATCCAGGCAGCCCGACCCAGCCTCTTTAACAGCCTGGTACAGTGGCTATTTCAGATGTTGTGTTCAGTGTTTTCCCCAAGCCCCAGCCCTGCCACACCCTGACAGTCGCCTGGTGTTCCTTTGTTTGTTGTGCGGCCAAAGAGCAATACAGATACTGCATGTGCAGGAAATGGAAGACAGGAATGAATTGATTTTGTTGGAGTCCAGTTTCATCCAGTGGACAGGAAAAGGCAACTCCCTATGGAAAGCCACTGAGGTCTATTAATCAGTCTGTTGTGTGAATCGAACGCGATATCAAGCTCTATGGTTTCACGAAGAGTACCTTCGCTTTGATTTTGTCGTCATAAAATTGTGTGCATTCTCCGAGTCTATGCAGTGACATTTACTAGACTATTGTTTTTGTGAAGATTGCCCGATGCTTCTGGTAGTACTATTTCTTTCTTTCTTCCTGGGGATCACGGTATGGGTTTGAGTTGTCGTTCTCTTAAGACATGATCATCTCCAGACATTGACTCTGTTTTAAACTGTAAACTGTATAAAACACGTTTTATTAAGCAGAGTTTGCCGTGGGCCTATATTCACCATCGACAAATACCCAGCTCGGCCGGCATAGATGTGCTTGTTAGTGTTGTGTTTGCCTGCAGCAAGTGGCCTTATCCTTGACAACATGATTCATTCGGGTTCTTCATCCTGATGCAGCAATACTGCCTTCTGTGGACATGAAGGAAGTGTTGGATGGGTTACAAGTCGTCTTTGCTAAAGAGGGCAGATTGTTTTGTGTTGACATGCCAACACGTGGGCGTTAAACAGTTATGTCCCACACATGCGTTTCCCTTCCAACTTTACTCTACTTCAATTCTACCTCGTCCAAAGCCACATAGGTGAATGCAGACTGTCACCTGCAGCCCGTTGTGCTTCTTGGTCAAGGATTCCTCTGGTTTACAGAGGATGGAACTGTAGGAGAGCCGCCCATATTGCCCACTGTGTTCTGAATTGTAATGCAGGGCTAACAATCACAGTGTTTTCTGAATTGTAATACAGAGCTTACAATAGCAGTGTTTGCTTTTCAGTGCATAAGGGGTCTGATTTGAGTGTATTCCCGGTATTTATTTTTTCTAATTGAACAGTTTGTTCAAAAGGGAAACTCCATCCTAATCCAATCCATTTCCATTATTACTTTATTGATCACAAGACATCAACATTTGTATTGTTATTTATTTACTATTGGAAATTTGCCATAAAGGGTTTTTTGGAGGACACACTGCTACAATGAATTATAGTTAACATGGACAATTGGTACTCATTGTGGACCATTAGTGGAATTACTGCAGATTCTGTAGATGTTTGCTGATGGTACTTGAGTATTGAATCTCTTTAGTCTTTTGCTTGTCGAAACTCTACAACGACCGGATTACAACAGAATCTCCAAGTTTATTATTATTATTATTATTATTATTATTATTATTATTATTATTATTATTATTATCATCTCTTTAATGATATGTGATGGTAAATAGAATCTTATGGTTTTAAGAGCCGTGTCTTGAACCATGT
Organism: Urophycis tenuis; assembly: GCA_036785325.1. Lineage (NCBI taxonomy): Eukaryota > Metazoa > Chordata > Actinopteri > Gadiformes > Phycidae > Urophycis > Urophycis tenuis. The sequence goes on along the minus strand of JAXIVH010000004.1, from coordinate 12,874,965 downwards.
GGATGTGCCGCTGGTCAGGATTTGTGTTGCAAATCCATGAAATACTTGATTCAAATAATCCTGGTCTCATGTGTGCTGTGTGAGCAGGTGAGCCCTTCCCTCATGCATGATGCGCTCGGCTCCAACACAGCCTCTGGTGTTCCTTCACCACAGTCCGCCTGCTGGCTGATGATCGACTTTTCCTGACACTGTTTTGTTGAGCGTTTTCACGCTCTCTGGAAACCGACCGGGAAGATGTTATTCCACCAGATGAAGTCCTGAGGGAATGGCCCTATGAAAGTAATCTCAAAAATAAAAAGGAGGGTGTCATGTTCCATACTACATGTGTGAACAACATCTATGCCCAGAAATTAGCTCGGAGAGAAGAGTATCTTCTCCTTTGGTGTCATGTGGTTCCTCTCAGTGGAACCCACTGCTGTTTCTCCTTCCAGTGGTATTAGACCGGGTTAAGACTTCAGCCCATGGGGTTAAGCTGCAGGGGATGGGGGAGGCAACAGAGTGCTATGCTCACACGTACAGAGAAACACTAACTCTGACCTTGAACCCGCCTGGATGTCTTGTGTGCACAGGTTGATCACATTAGTGTGTGTGTGTGTGGTTTCAGTTCTACAATGCCGGCTCTTGTGTGTGTGTGTTTGCTTTATATCAGCACAGTCTAGATGAGGACTTCTCTCTCTCCACCTGATCTCTCTCTCTCTGTGTCTATATCTATGTCCGTGTGTGTGTGTGTGTGTGTGTGTGTGCTAGCGTGCTCCCTTGATATCCCTCCCTCTCTCCCCCCCCCCCTTGATGTGGGTGGGGCTCGCTCGGCTCCGAGCTAATGTTGGCTGTTCTGAGGGAGCGGTGAGGAAGGTCACCATCGAGCGGCACACAGCCCTAGTCTTCCTCTGCCCAAGCACCGCCTCTCTCTCGCTCTCTCGCTCTCTTGCTCTCTCTCTCTCTCTCTCTCTTGCTCTATCTCTGCATCGCCGTGCGGAGGTCCTGTTGTTTTGTTCAGCTCCGTGCCTCCAAAGCGAGGCGGGTCCACTGGTGTGCAGAGCAGCAGAACACCGTTAGGTAATGCTGTCTGCCGGGGTGTGAGCCAATTGCTGCCGGAGGACTCAATATTTCATCAGCCTCTTCTCCGGGCCAAACGAATGAGGATCTGATGTGCTGCTGGAACTGAGGTTAGGTGGCTGTGTGCGTCCCAAGTTTGGCTGTAGAAGTACTGCGGTACCACTCGGAAATGTTGCTGGCATAGAGGTTGGGGAAAAAAAAGCTCTTGTGCTGCACCAGATCGCACTGCGTTCTTGCTTTTAGAACCCAGGCAGTATCCCTATTTGATTTCATTGCAGTCTAACAGTACGTGTGGTTTTGACGTTTATTCGTGCGTGCTGTTTATCTGAGCTGTAGGTGGTTTTACCGGTCTTCACCCCGGTCTATGATGAGTGGGGTCAGTTGCCTCGGTGACCAGCTAATGAACACTAGCTTGGTGGCCGGCTGCTGGCGTTCTGTCGGCCACATGCCATCGTCGTTATGAGGACACGTCACCCGTTGGACTCCTAAACAACAACATGTTGTCATTTCATAATGTCCTTGAACTTGATGAACCATCCATCCATCCATCCATTTGGCGTGAGGCCGGTTGGAATGACTGTGGTATGACTTTTTCTTCCTCTTTAGACTGTGCTTCCGGGGTTATTTATTTACACGCATAAAATCCACAGTAAAGACACACACATTCCAGTCAGGAATTGGCTTTGTTGTTGTGGACTTTAATCAAGATTGCTAAAGACGACAGGGAAATATTAACTCTTTCAAGAGAGGGGGGGGGGTGGGGGGGGGGGGAGCTTGTCCATGTTCTGCTGAAGTGTCCTCCATCACCTCGCTCCTCTAGCTTTTACCATGCTGACATGACGCTCATGATTACAAAGCGTGCATGTACCTCTTGGATACCCGAATGACCACCTCTGGGAGCTTCTGCCCAAAAGCCTACCCACTGCACGCACATTCTCTGGAGCTTTGTTGTTGTTGTCGTTCCAAAAGTCTTGCTTCGGCTTGGGTTCTTGATTGAAATGGACACTGACACGACATTGTTAAAGAGCATTTCCCCTACGTACAATGGAATCCGTTCACTGTTCTCTGCTCAAATTCTCACTCGATTGCTACAGTCTAACACTTTGTCTTCAAAGGCTCATCCTCTTCCTGTCAGCCATTTTGGAGCCATCGAGGTCATCTTATGATGTCACTGGTGGTCATTGGCTGGTGTAAGATGAGAGGTTGAGGATTGGTCATATTACAGTATGACATGCCTACATGATGAATCACCCACCTTTACTGTAGACAATGTTTTCCATATAAAACCGGGCCCCACCAAGGCTTTAAGGATTATGTTGGGATCAAGTTCTACCTGACGTAATGAACAGTGAATGGTGGCGTGAGACTTGTGTCGTGGAGGGGACTTTCTCTCTGTCAATTCTCAGAGGTAGGCTGAGGGAGGTGTGCTGGTGGTTGCAATCAAATGTACTAGTCCTCCATAGTTGATTGGTGGCACACCTACTATCACCACATGATTATAGTCTTTAAATGATAGTGCCACCTGGTTGGTGCTTAATGCAGGTCTGCCATGACCCTGGCATCACACAGGACCCCGCCCTGATTATCTCAGGCCCAGCCACTGTAATAAACAGCCGGCTCTGTGCTCCATCTTTGTTACTTCGTGTGCATGGATTTCGAGCTATGATCTTCAGACTGTTTTGTATGAAGACATTTGAAAAAGTCCCATTACTGTAAAACCATTATTGCATCAATAAACAATGTATTTATGTCACTAGTGCTGTTTTCGCTCGCCCCCTTGACTCCTGATGAGTAGCTGTAATCGGCTACATTGCAGAGGCCCAATTGTGTGTGTGTGTGTGTGTGTGTGTGTGTGTGTGTGTGTGTGTGTGTGTGTGTGTGTGTGTGTGTGTGTGTGTGTGTGTGTGTGTGTGTGTGTGTGTGTGTGTGTGTGTGTGTGTGTGTGTGTGTGTGTGTGTGTGTGTGTGTGTGTGCGTGCCTGTGCCAGCCAATGTTTTCAAATGGCGGCAGTCAGCATAGCTTTCGTGTTTAACGGCAACAGTTGCCTTCTTATGCATAGCTGCACTGCAGCAGCGAGGGAAGGACCCGCCGCAGCATGCTCCCAGCCTCGGGGAACTCTGAGTCTGGACGTTTCCCTGAACAACATCCAAGCAATATTGGACCCCCTTTTTAGCAATGTGGTGAAATATGAAACGTATGCGAAGAATGCACCCAACTGCGGTCTTGTGAAAGTCTTGATGCGTTTTTCAATAACTCTGTTACCCCCGCCTTCAGGGGGGAGTGTAGCAAGGCATCTCAGCGGGGGGGGGGGTTAGTTTGGGGTCCAGGCCTGTGACGCGTGCCCTGCCACCCGCCTCCACAGGGGGCTGTTGTTATCTGACTCTCCTATCGATCGCCCCTCCCTCTTGATGTCCCTCCAGAGCCGGGCTGTACAGCGCCCGGTGATCGCCCTGATTAGATCCACCGCCACCCCGCTTAGATCGTGTCTTCCCAGAGCCGGGATGACCCACACTCCATGTTGTAGTAGTCAGCCCCGGTTAATAGTTAGACGCGCACAGCAGACCACGTCCTGTTACTGGACACTCTGTGCTCGCATGGTAGAATTACTCTTCATGTTATACTGGTTCATTCCAGAGAACAGTAAGCGCTGCAGAAAAACAAAAGGTGCATCCAAAATGAATACATTTCTCTACTTTTCTTTCGTACACAGACGGACCTCGCAGGCCGCTGGGATCTGACTAGACCCTAGTTTTGCACAGTTGTTGATTTGTGAGCACTGCTGTTTTGCCTGTTTCCACAGCCATGCGTAAAGTAAGCTCTATATCACGCCCTGGGAACAGTCAAATTTCCATACAGCCTCATGCGTTGGCTCCATGTCTCACGGAAAGCTGTGGCTAGCAGCTCGCTAGGGCTTATTATTTGCAACCAGGGTTGCACACCATGTGCTGCCTGTCACATGATGTACAGCAGCCCTTACCTACAGCTGCGTGAATACATTATTGGTTCGCTCTTATAAAACACACCCCCTTACTGTTAAGCATTCAGCATATTTTGACAGTAACCCGACATACATTTCAAGCGGATTCTTCTCCATACCCCCGTCGTGTTGACCCCGTGTGTCACGTAATTCCCATTTCCGATGGCTGTCTTCTTCCGCACTGGGCGGATGTGACGGCTGTTCTGAGTGGAGGTGACTGGTGTTCTGGGTGGAGGTGACGCGGCACAGCTCCGCACGAGATGCTAATCTCTTCAGACCGTGACAGTGCAGCTCTTCCCCCCCCCCCCTGCCATTTTGCTGGGGCGTTGTCTTCCTGCTCCCAGAGCACTTGAGATTAAAGATGCTAGCCGAGGGATTACAGATGCGCCTGGTGACAGTCAGGCTACAGTGCGTGCGCTAAACTGAATACACTCATTGCTATTTATTTGTCAATTACACGGGGCGTTCTGGACCCGAGCACAGCGGGCGGTGTAAACAAACGGGCCGCTTGTCACCAGACGGCCTGCCGTGGTTGTAATTCAAGTCTCCTCACCTGTGACTGTGACAGGTACGCTAACTCTCCGCCCCCCTCCCTCCCTCCCCCCCTCTCCCCCCAGGTGTGACCCCCCCCTGAGCTAGCCGATCAGAAGATGTCCGCCATGGTGTACCCGCGAGAGGAGAAGCTGGAGAAGCTCTCCCAGGAGGAGATCATCTCCAACACCAAGCTGGTGATCCAGGGGCTGGAGGCGCTGAAGAACGAGCACAACTCCATCCTGCACAGCCTGCTGGAGACCATCAAGTGTCTGAAGAAGGACGAGGAGGCCAACCTGGTGCACGAGAAGTCCAACCTGCTGCGCAAGTCGGTGGAGATGATCGAGCTGGGGCTCGGAGAGGCGCAGGTGGGTCCCCGGCCGACGGGCGGGCCCCGCTCCGCCCTTTGCTGGTTTCCATCGTGAGCGATTGTCTGTGTCTGAAGCCCTATGTGTAGGCGTTGTCTTTTATTTATCGCGAGCAGCAGACGGCTAAGCGGTTTTCCACCTGGAAAAAGCTGCCCTTGCATCCTGGTCTGCTGAGCTGTGTTTGTTGCGCGTGGCGGTAGAGATGCCCTGCGGACAATGAAATGGCTCAATCTTATACCCGCGTTTTGTAGATGTTGTTTATTCGGCGTCTATTGTAAGCAAAAACCTAGCTCTTTATGTACAGGCTTGTTTCACAAAGCCTTTTTGTCTCGGTCCGTGCTGCCACGTTCTCCGAGGCGTGCGAGTGTTTCCACGAGGCTTCCTCCTTCTATAAAGAGCTCGGACGGCTGACCATGAATCACCAGCCGGGACCAGCCGCCGCACCGGCCAGCGCGCCGCGCCTTCATTCCCCCTGGCCTCGCAGCCCCGAGGTCTCACCCGCTCTCCCTCCCCTCCCGTGTCGCCACCCCCTCCTCACGCCGCAGGTGATGATGGCGCTGTCCAACCACCTGAACGCCGTGGAGTCCGAGAAGCAGAAGCTGCGGGCCCAGGTGCGCCGGCTGTGCCAGGAGAACCAGTGGCTGCGCGACGAGCTGGCCAACACGCAGCAGAAGCTGCAGAAGAGCGAGCAGAGCGTGGCCCAGCTGGAGGAGGAGAAGAAGCACCTGGAGTTCATGAACCAGCTGAAGAAGTACGACGAGGACGTGTCCCCCACGGTGAGTCACCTGCCCCCCCCCCCTCTGCCCGGGCGCAGATGGTCCTCCATGCCGTGGCGCCTGGGGGGTTGCTGGTTTTATGCCGTGCCGTGGTGTCTGTGTCGGGTGTCGTGCTGACACAACGGCGATCCTCTTCCATAATGGTTTATTGGAAATTCTATGACTTCATTAGTCGTTTTATGCAGCGAATGAGAAACCCAAGACCCATCGGATAATAGATCATTGGATATTATTGCAGTTTTTTTTTTCTTTTTTGCAGGCAGCAAAGCGATAAGTACAGTGCTTTATTGCCTCTGTAGAATCTCTACACGAGGGGAGTATTTCCAGTTTGGAGGCCATTTTGGATTTAACCAGACTGCTTGTGTATCAGTTAATGTCTTTGTCGGGCAGTGCGCTGGGCGAGCGGCCAGTCATGAATCAGGCGATTGACGTCCTGCAGTGCAGCTGGTGGGGGAAACGGGGGGTGAGGGGGGGGGGGGGGGGGGGGGGGGGGAAGGGCCCGGTGGTCGGCTGCTCATTGATCTGCTGGCAATTATGAATCCCTGCTCTGGCTGACCTTCTCCTGAGTCACCCAGAAAGGCTGCAGCAGCAGGGGCTCACCGATCCAGCTTGGATCAGCACTACACGGCCCCTCGGCCTGGAGGGAGGGTCCTTTACTGTAGCAGCCGTTCATTTATGTGTTCGGTGGGACCCCTCTGCTAAGAAATTATTGTTATAATGATGGTGTGTGTGTGTGTGTGTGTGTGTGTGTGTGTGTGTGTGTGTGTGTGTGTGTGTGTGTGTGTGTGTGTGTGTGTGTGTGTGTGTGTGTGTGTGTGTGTGTGTGTGTGTGTGTGTGTGTGTGTGTGTGTGTGTGTGTGTGTGTGCGTGTAGCAGGAGGAGAAGGATGGAGAGACACCCAAGGACTCCCTGGACGACCTCTTCCCCAATGATGAGGAAGAGCAGGGCCCAGGCAGTAAGAACTGATTAAAATCTCAAATCATGCTTTACTGTCCTGCTGTGCATTGTGGCACTGTGTTCCCTCCTATGAAAACACAGAACTCTGGTCTTTGCTTTCACACATTATATGGGTTTGAGTTAAATTTTTTTGGGGGGCATCAGAAATGGTTGAAGTTCCAGAGCAGAGAACGAGCGTTATCAGTGACATTGTCTACCCCCTGCTGCCTTGCAGTCAAACACAAAACCATAATAATGAGCTGTTGTATAACATGTATTTTGCAAGCACACACACACAAAGTGAGAAGCCAAGGTGTTAATGATTCCCACACTTATCAGATTTCTCTGAGCTGTCTAACGTCAGAGCCGCCATGCCGAGTGGCTACTAATGACAACTCGTGTGGTGGACAAACAATAGGGGAATGTTGGCCTGCAGTGTTCCCAGGTAACCTTCTTGGGGGGGGGGGGGTCCTTTCGGGCCTCCTTACAATAAAGGATTCCCTGCCCCACGCAGCCCACTAATCAGTAACAACCTCAGTGCTAACGTCTGTTCGTGAGACTCCCCACTTCCTGTGTCTGTGGTTTCAGAACGATAGCCGTCTAGTGTTTCATGCACGGTCTAGCCATAGAGGTTTGGACCTTGGTTTGACCCCGCACAGCTCGTTAGATCCCTGCGACCATCAGACCAAAGACCCCAATCAGCGGCCAACCTAGTGACGCTATGTCATAATGAAATGAAACATGAAGTGAAACATCTGCCACTACAACCACCTACCACTTGTACTACTAATCATAACGACAATACTACTATTAATAGCAGCAACAATCACATCTGCACATAAAACAATGTTTACTGCTCCAATGAAAACCAAAAAACCCAGCCAATTTGGCCCTCGACTTGGCAACCTTGACATAACGTGGCCCTCAGTGAGAACAAACTGGGGTACCCTGGACTCTTAGGGCTGCTCCCCCGATAGTCCAACACACAGAACCATTCCTTCATCATGCCAACGTCTTGCACTCCTCTGTCAAGTCCTCGTCGGGTTGCAGACATATTCCCCCCCGCCTCGCTCCTCCCCCTGACACGTCCCTCTCTCCCCCTCTCTCTCTCTCTCTCCCCCCTCTCCCCCTCTCTCCCCCCCACAGTGCAGCACCAGCACAACAGTGCGGCGGTGGCGGCGGCCCAGCAGGGCGGCTACGAGATCCCGGCCCGCCTGCGGACGCTCCACAACCTGGTGATCCAGTACGCGTCGCAGGGCCGCTACGAGGTGGCCGTGCCGCTCTGCAAGCAGGCCCTGGAGGACCTGGAGAAGACCTCGGGCCACGACCACCCCGACGTGGCCACCATGCTCAACATCCTGGCCCTGGTCTACAGGTGGGTGTTGGTGGATTCTAGGCCCCCGGGGTTCCCCGGCGGTGGGTCTTGTGCACTGTGCTTGTGGTGTTGATGTCACGGTAACCTCCCTTGCCTGCCCAACCCCCCCCCCCCTTCTCACAGGGACCAGAACAAATACAAGGAGGCCGCGCACCTGCTGAACGACGCCCTGTCCATCCGTGAGAAGACCCTGGGCAAGGACCACCCCGCCGTAAGTGTTCCGGGGGCCGTCGCCACGGAAACCAGCGCTCCAGTGATTTAAGACAGTGGGCCGGTGTCACCTGGTATTCAGTTGTTCATCTCCCCAAAGGCTCCTGTCCACTTAGGGGGGCATTGACTGTCCCCACTCTGGCAGACTGATAATGGTTCCATTTATGTGATAAGGATTCAATTTATGTGGCGAGGATTTAAAGCTAAAGATTATGTCCAAGCTGCTTTACATTTGGGCTTTAGTTAAGTCACACTGTCATCTCCGTTTATCTGTTACACAACTCAATTATTCATTTCAGAACCCCACACATTACCCTTTTGACATGTTTTCTCTCTCCCTCTCTCTCTCTCTCTCCCTCTCTCTCTCTCTCCCATCCCCCCCACCAGGTGGCGGCCACCTTGAACAACCTGGCCGTTCTCTACGGCAAGAGGGGCAAATACAAGGAGGCAGAGCCCCTGTGCAAGAGGGCCCTGGAGATCAGAGAGAAGGTAGGACTCCGGTTCCTCTGCCTCAACCGCGTCATCGCTCCGTTTTGTTTAGGACGGGATTAACCGGAGCCTTTGTCACCGACGCGGTCTGGTTTCAAAAGCAGGGGAGTTCCAACTGGCTGCCGTGGCATGTGGGCGTCCGTGCCATAGAGATGACTGGGCTGTTATTGTGTGATTGAGCGCGAGGCTGAGACTGGGTGGCAGGGGCTGAGGGAGTGATGGAGGTGGTGAAGTGGGAATGGAGGTGGTGAAGCAGTGATGGAGGTGGTGAACCATTGATCGGAGCTAACGTTTCACCCGCTCCCATTGTTCTTCCAGAGACTCTTCACCAGAAAGATATCTCGGGGAGAATGTTCTCCGCTCTCACCTCCGCGATGAGACCGGTGTGTCGGGTGCTCTGGCCTCTGACTGTCTCCACGCTTCCTCCTGTTCCTCAGGTCCTCGGGAAGGACCACCCGGATGTGGCCAAGCAGCTCAACAACCTGGCGCTGCTGTGCCAGAACCAGGGCAAGTACGAGGAGGTGGAGTACTACTACTGCCGGGCCCTGGAGATCTACGAGCGCCGGCTGGGCCCCGACGACCCCAACGTGGCCAAGACCAAGAACAACCTGGTGGGGGCTCTTCTGCCCTGGGGGCCCCCTTGGCCGCCCACAGTCTGGGTGCATGTTGGGACTTGGAATGCGTTAGAATCTCCATGCAGCCGCGCGACGATCCCAGTCTGCCTAGCGGACTGGGGTCGTCTCCGTGACGGCAGTTTGATGTTTAGTTTTTCTTCTTAAAAGGCCTAACCTTTTATGTGAAGTTCAAGTTAATTTCAAATTTAATTTTAATCCAGACTTCCTTCGAGTGATAAACCAAGCCCCCAGAGAGAGGCGATGACTTTCATCAATTCTAAGAATATTCTCATATAGTTATCGTCTGGCTAGCTGAGTCGATGGTCCTTTTCATTGTCTTCGCGCTACCACAAGCCAGCCTTCGTCTGGACCGTTGATGGTTTCATTTTGTCGTACCAGCGATTCCCAGCCTGGTTGAAATGGAGACAGACTCTCATTCCTTCTCATCCGTTCTCTGCTGATAAACGATGGTGAACCCTCCCTGGGGAGGGTCCCTCTGTGACTGGCGATGATGCCTTCAGCCCATCACTAACCCCCCCCCCCCCCTTCCTCTCCCTGTCCCCTAGGCCTCCTGCTTCCTCAAGCAGGGGAAGTACAAGGAGGCTGAGATCCTGTACAAAGAGATCCTGACGCGGGCCCACGAGAAGGAGTTTGGATCCGTGGACGGTAAGGATTGAGAGGCCACCGGAGACCACCGAAGAACGCATGGCTGCACCTTGTTCACCGTTAACCCGAGACGTCACACTCATTTTTTTTCCTTTGGATTCAATTCATTGTTCGTTGTTTGTCTCCCGCCAGCGAGCAGGATCCCTGGTCGACACGGAGCTAACGAGTGATCGCTCCTCTGGGACCCAAACGGGCTTTGAAGCAGACTTAATGTGAAAGAAATAAACGAGCGTGTGCACTTTGTGTCGCATTGCATGTGATGTGCCGCCCGCGGACACCTTGAAATGTATGAAGTGCGTCCCTGAAGTCATTCAAAGGGATGGAAATTATGCTTTCTGTGCCATCTTTGTCATGGATTTGTCGTCTTGTGGATGAAGGGAATGATGTGGCAACTGTTGCTGGGCCTTTGGTGCTGCAACAGTTCTGCATCACAGGACCGTGTAGAGGAGCAGGACCTCTTTGGGCTCGTTCAGACCGAATCAGGCGTTGCGTTGATTAGCATCTGCTGCAGCATGGTGGGTGGTTTAACTGGCTTTTCACCGCAACACCCGACTCTGGTCTGAGGAGCCCTCACACTCTGGTCTGGGGAGCCCTCACACTCTGGTCTGGGGAGCCCTCACACTCTGGTCTAGGGAGCCCTCACACTCTGGTCTGGGGAGCCCTCACACTCTGGTCTGGGGAGCCCTCACACTCTGGTCTGGGGAGCCCTCACACTCTGGTCTGGGGAGCCCTCACACTCTGGTCTGGGGAGCCCTCACACTCTGGTCTGGGGAGCCCTCACACTCTGGTCTGAGGAGCCCTCACTCTCTGGTCTGGGAAGCCCTCACACTCTGGTCTGGGGAGCCCTCACACTCTGGTCTGGGAAGCCCTCACACTCTGGTCTGAGGAGCCCTCACACTCTGGTCTGGGGAGCCCTCACACTCTGGTCTGGGGAGCCCTCACACTCTGGTCTGGGGAGCCCTCACACTCTGGTCTAAGGAGCCCTCACACTCTGGTCTGAGGAGCCCTCACACTCTGGTCTGAGGAGCCCTCACACTCTGGTCTGGGGAGCCCTCACACTCTGGTCTGGGGAGCCCTCACACTCTGGTCTGAGGAGCCCTCACACTCTGGTCTGGGGAGCCCTCACACTCTGGTCTGGGGAGCCCTCACACTCTGGTCTGAGGAGCCCTCACACTCTGGTCTGGGGAGCCCTCACACTCTGGTCTAAGGAGCCCTCACACTCTGGTCTGGGGAGCCCTCACACTATCGGTTCGATTTGTGTGGTGAAGGATTGCTGTTGTTTTCATTGTACCTGTTTTGCACAATTGCACATGATCCTAAATGCTAAATCGCACAACCTTTTAGGGCCGACGTGGTAATTCTCTATTGTGTGCATTGGGGGGTGTTATTGCTGAGGATATATACTCTATCTTGTTGGGAGTGCTAAAGACGGCTGTCGGGTGTTGGCAGGTGCCTTCCTCCCCAGCCCGAGGGGTAATGTGTCTCGCCTTGTGTTTAGTTGGACACGTCTCACTGCTGTAGTTATGGAACCAAGTGGCAGCAATGTAATAAAGGCTTACCGAGCTGTTTTACCTCATCATCCAGAGTCCTCTGTATTCAATATGGGAACCTCTGCCCTGTGTGTGTGTGTGTGTGTGTGTGTGTGTGTGTGTGTGTCTGCAGCTGAGAACAAGCCGATCTGGATGCATGCAGAGGAGCGCGAGGAGATGAGCAAGGTGAGGCCGTATTCCACCTCTATTGCCTCGTCGACGCTCCACTGCAGCGGCAAAACAAAGTCATGAATATCTCGTGTTTGTCCTGTCGACGCGGCCCCACACATGACCTCTAATCTCGTGTAAACAACACACACAAATGCTGCTCTTCCAGTTTGAGCCCAGAGCCACTCCCCTCTCACGCCCTGTGTTTGTCTTTTTTTTTTTTTCTCTTCCTGCTGCTTGTTATTCACTTCCAGGGCAAGCACAGAGATAACACGCCCTATGGGGAGTACGGGGGCTGGTACAAGGCGTGCAAGGTCAACAGGTGAGCAAGGCCGTGACCCCTCAGTCAAGTGCACTCGTCCCCAGTCAGGCCTTCCTTCACATGCCTGGCTGTTGTTACTTGCATAGCTTCAGTTCCACTGGAGGACACAGAACTAGTTTGTATCATTGTGTGTGTGTGTGTGTGTGTGTCTCTCCGACCCAGCCCCACGGTGAACACCACCCTGAGGAACCTGGGTGCGCTGTACCGCAGGCAGGGCAAGCTGGAGGCGGCCGAGACCCTGGAGGAGTGCGCCCTGAGGTCCCGCAAGCAGGTGGGCACCCTTTCTGTTTCCCCCCCCCCCCCCCCCCCCCCCGCCCCCTTCTAGGCTCGTCGAGGGCCAACCGCGGTTGTAGACACGTGGTCTTGTTTCTGGACGGGCGGCAGTGAATCTCACCGTGTTTCTCTCCTCCTCCTCCTCCTCCTCTCTCTGCCCTCTGTCCCCCCCCCCCCCCCCCCGCGCGGGATCCAGAGCAATCCAGTAAGTGGGATTCTTGTTAGCATTTAGCTCCACGATAGCGCAGGCCACCCACCCATTTAGCCACCCCCTCATTCTGCTCACCCCGCCTCATTTGGTGCCACTGTGACGTGAACATATCTCATCCTGTCAGCAGAGATGGGAAAACAACCACCACCACCACCATCCTCATTGTGCTGCATCTCAAACCACATTGAAGACCATTTTGACTCCTAACTGGAGTTCATGAACCGCATAAAGCCATCGCTATCCACTCACCTGTCTCTCGCTCTCTGTCTATCTGCCTCTCTCTCTCCCCTCCCCCCAGGGGATCGATCCCATCCACCAGACACGTGTGGTGGAGATCCTGAAGGATGGCGAGGGCGAGCGGCGGCGGAGCCGGGACAGCCTGTCCAGCGTGAAGTACGAGAGCGGCTCCGAGACGGGCGAGGAAGTGAGTATGGGCGTGGAGTGGAACGGGGTGAGTACAAATCCACTACAGTGCCTTCCTCCCCCCCCCCCCCCCTTCCTCCCTCCCCCCCGTCCACCCATACCCCACTATGGGGCCAGCCCTGCGTGTATACATAGCGGTGGACTGGGTCATGGCAGTACATTGGGCGCCACGCTAATGACGATAAGTCAGTTCCCACCATACCGATCCATCATGATATCCCCGTGTCCAGGACTTGGGGTATACAGTAGCCTGTGAACCCCCAATATCTGGTGGCTGTAGAGCTGATTGAGTGTCCTGGCCTCACGGCCCGGCTCCAGCACGCTGGCCACGCATCGTCGCCTGCCGCTCGTGCAACAAGCCTGAATGCGTTTGTCTGTTCGTCAGCATCAGCAGCAGCAGCTGTGTTTTGTCGTCGGTGTGGCATGCTGCTTGAGCTGCTTCCACAAAGGATACAGCAGCGGCGGCGCGACCAGGGACGGACTCCTGCCGGGGGCCCCTCGTGGTGTCTCAAACACAGCATCACGCTTTTAGAGGGCCTGACCCAATAGATTCAGATGAACCCAGAGCCCGTCTGCTCCATCAGAGTGCACACGTCATTTTGAACATGGCTGTGGACATGCAGGGGATCCTGCTTGGCCTCTGTCCTCCCAAGATGTGATGCGCTTTATGATGGACCTGTATTTATAGAGTCGGCTCACACGTTAGCCAGCCCAGTGAGTCTCCCCACCACCAAAGCCCTGGGTGGAGTCCGTGCCTGTCGCCCCTCCCGCTTCACCAGTTTACCCATAATGCCCGTCACCACCACCACCACTGTGCCAGCCCACTCCCACATGCATGTAGGCCTGCCAGCCTGTCAGACCCCACCTTAACCTCCTAGCACTTGCGCGGGGGGGGGGCATTTTGTTTTGTTTGCCTTGTCTGTGTTTTACATTTTGAGATGTGCACCACCCTGTGTTTTTTTTAACCCAAAAACCAATGTCCTCGCTGGCATCCTTGTTTGCTGTGAAGATGTGGGTCATGTGTCTCCATGTGTGTCTGCTCAGGGAACCCCTTCCTCTATTAACAAAATATCAGCCATGAATTATTGAGTGCAGTCTTTCTGCAGCTGCTCTATGGAATGTTTAAGATGCGCAGATGTGTGTACGCCTGTTGGTTTTCTGCTGGGCATGACATGACAGGCAGGGGAATGCAAGGCGCGGACCAGATTCCCATTTAACCAGCCTGAACGCCACGGCAGCAGCAACTTAACTGTCATCGCGCCTGATCTGTATCGGCCGCGCTCTTAACGTTGACTCACTTCCCGCCGGGCCGCACGTTGCCCAGAGCTCATGTGTGTCAAAGTGACGAGGAGATTTAAAAAAAAAAAACGAGTGCTCGCGTGCTTCCATCCATCCATCCATCCATCCAGTCATCCATACGTGTGTATTTAATGGGCCTTGCAAGACCCCCGCATGAGGCACAGCAGAGCCACAGTTACTGGTTCGGACACATCTCCAAAGGTGTAAGTGTGGCTTTCTACCCTGGACCTCATCGCCGGCCTGCTCTGTGTTAAACAGAGGAGGTGTTCTCCATTTCTACTGATGAATAAAAAATAGCCTTGATTAACATATTGGCGCTCCCATTGACTGTTTTAACTACAGGTTAATTAGTACAAAACAAAAGAGTACAAAACAAAAGAAAATAATGTTCTCTAACTACTACGACTTCTTTAACTACTTGAACGACGAGGGAGGTTAGAGAGGGCAGCTCTAGAACCTAAAAGAGGAACAGACGCCTCTTTATCAGCCTGACCGCGGGGCAGGAAGATGAACCTACCGTGACAAAGAGCTTCAGGGCCTAGTTGGGTCACGTCATGGCGTGATATCGAAACGTGAACAGAACTAACGGAAAGTAATCAATGATTCAGAGGTGTCGTTGGCCAGTATCGTCCAGTGAGTTACGCCTGCCTGTTGTCGTTGTCGTCGTTTTTGTTGTTGTTGTTGTTGTTGTTGCTGCACGTACTGTTGTTTGGCTTTGGCCTGCTGTAGGTGAACCGCTTCTGGCTGCTTGCATGTCCCATACCTGTCTTCCTATGCCTCTGCTTTTTCCCCACCCCAACTCCTCTTCCTAACCCAATTGCATGTTTAACGCTCTCGCCATGACAACCAATCAGCCTCTGGAATACCCTGTCCCCCCCACCCCCTCCTCCTCCTCCTCACTCAGTGGATTGTACTCCTTCTCGACCCTCCATTTCACACATTCTGATGAGACCTTAGTCATCCTAGCCAGACAGGGGCGGGGGGGGGGGGAGAGATACACAGAGCCTCAAATGAGTTGACGTTCATAATTCAGTGTGTGATTACGCCATTCTGCTAGCCTTGCACCAGAGCCAGTCCTTGGCAGGCCGACTAAAACATGGAGTCATTCTCTCCCAGCTCGGTCCCAGTGCCATATATATATATATATATATATATATATATATATATATATATTTATCCCCGCCCCCCCGGTCGTCCCGTGTGGGGGACCGGGCAGCGTATGGCCGCTGCGGAGTCCTGCAGATGTCCTCCATCTGCAGTGCTCCGTCACCCACCCCGCCCCGCTGCCGCCTGCCAACTCCACCTCCGCCAGATGCCCACAGAGAGCGCGTGGATCAGCTGAGTCACGGTGACTGGGCCCCGCCATGGCGGTGTCGCCCTGGCTGCAGACCACGCTGCACAGACCAGGCTTACCGCGGGCCCTGCTGTCAACCCGCTCACTGATGTGCAACCAGGGGGAGAAGGGACACGCGGCAGTGCATTGTAATTGTAGCAGCATTTGAGAAGCCGGGGTCAGTCGGTTTGAGGCTGCACACTGTGAACAGCTAAGGAGGGTAGCTGTGTATTTATTTTAGGATCACATGCTGTAACCTAGGCAACAGTGGGGATGTAGCCGAGGTGAGTTAGGCACGGTCTCCGTTCAAGATCACTTCAGTCTTACCATGTTTGCTGTCTCTCTCTTTTTTTGTCCCTTTGTTTTTCTCTCTTTATCAGGCCTAAGCCATGGATATCACTGCTCCATCCTGCTCTCCTCTCCCTACACTCCTTCACTATAGCAGACAGCTGTGTGCTGTCCTTCCCTCTGGCCTGATGTCCCTCTCTTTCTATCTCTCTCTCACTGTCTCTGGGTCTCTCTCTCTCACTGTCTCTCTCCCTTTCTCTCTCTTCCCCCCCCCCCCCCCAAAAAAAAAAAAAAAGAGCAGCACCTCCTCATCACTCCCCGGTGTCTACGGCCGAGACGCTGCGTCACTTCCTCCTCTCCCCCCCTCCGCCCCGAGAGCTCCTCCCACCTAGTTGTCACCTCTGTTTACTGTACAGTGATTGGTCACCTCCCTCCCTTGTATCTCTCTTGGATTCTCTCTTTATCTGTCCTCACTAACCGCGTTTATTCCGCCCCCCCGCCCCCCGCGGAACTCCGCCTCTCCTCCGCCTCCTCCGATGTCACGGCGACGGCTCGCCGCGTGTGTAGATTTACCGAGGAGCCCACCACACACCTCCTGTCCTCTACCACACTCATCTGTGATTGTTCATGTGTGTGTGTAGTACGGTGTTTGGGGTTAAATGCGGGACCGGGCAATGTTGGTATTAAGACACCCCCCCCCACCCCCATCTCTGTTTATTTCTGAAATCGGCAACGCATCCCTTTGTCCGCAGTCCCTTGTCGCTGATTTGGTTGGTTGTCATGGCGCCCGTGTTGCCGCGGTTAGCCCCCAGCTAATCCTGAGCGTCGTTCGCTGTCGTGCTGCTGCTGCAGTAAGGCAAAGCAGTGGCCTCCACTCAGCCCTCGTCATAGTGCCTGTGTTTAGCCAGGAAGCGGTTTTCATTTAGTCGTTACACGATTTGTTTTGATTTGTTGCCTTTTTTTTTTTCTTTTCGTTTTTTTTTTTTACACGTAGCTTTGATTTCGAGTTATTGTTAATTTATGCAAACGCACCTAAATGTCCATTTCTACGAGAGGTACTGTGATGTCCACACATCTCACTGGTATTCAGAGGCCCCCAGCACAGCGCAAGGAGGCAAGCGGATGCTCTCTGCATCTCCCCTCCACTGGCATTTTTGATATTTTGGGTTATTAACAAATATATTTCCTATTTTGAGTTCATTTTATATTATTTAATTTGTTTACATTTTTTTAACGCATTTCTTTTTTTATTCGAAAATGGCCGAACCATAAAGGCAGTGATGCACTCGCGTTGTTGTTGTTAGCCGCTAGCTTGCGGCGCAGGGGGGGGGGGGGGGTGAGCGTGGCCTCGGCCTGGGCCCCTGGCTCAATGCCTCGGACAAGGCAGTCGGCCGTTGCCATGGTTATTCGCTTGGACCGGCGGTTCCCTTGGCTCCGGGGTTG
This sequence comes from Urophycis tenuis, assembly GCA_036785325.1. Taxonomy (NCBI): domain Eukaryota; kingdom Metazoa; phylum Chordata; class Actinopteri; order Gadiformes; family Phycidae; genus Urophycis; species Urophycis tenuis. The sequence goes on along the minus strand of JAXIVH010000004.1, from coordinate 12,857,678 downwards.
ACGCGGTGCGCGTGCAGAGCCGGCGGCCGGGAGGAAGGAAGGGACGAGGGTGGAGTCCAGAGGAGAACGCCCACCGCGGTGTGTGTCTGTCTGTGTGTGGTTGTGTGGGTGTGTGGGTGTTTACGTGTGTGTGTGTGTGGTTGCGTCATGTAATGCAAATCCACACAGTGGACCCGATGTGACCTTTTGACCCCTGGGTGGGCGTTGGGTGTAGAGGGGGCAGGTCGATCAGGTGGTTGAGGGTCTGGATTCCGTGTTGGTGTTGGTGCATATTTGTGTGTGTGTGTATCATGGATATGAGTTCTGGAGTACAAAAGCTTACAGGCGTCTTGTTGCCTTTCGGCTTCGTTTTGCTTCTCACAATTGATTTCCAAGTGCAGGGGTGACGCCTCTGTTTGGACTTAAATAGCCATAGTGTTTCGAGTGTGTGTTTCCCCCCCCCCCAGGCCGAGTCATGTCGGATACCCTACTTCTAACGTAAGGTTCCTCACACCATCGCGAGCGCGCAAGCGTAGGCTCTATGTAAAGACGCGACCAGCGTGTCCGTGCTGCAGCTTTCGGTAGGCTAACTTGTCTTGACCCCGCCCCCTAAGTACCCCTGTCACAGGTAGGCTCGTGCTAACGCCGCTCCGAACAAGAGAGTAGAAACTGTTCGCCACGTTATTATGAGAATGTTGTGTTCGTGGAATGCTGATTATTTATTGATGCCGTCGGTCCCTCGACGTATAAAGTACAGTCACTTTCATAACTCCAGAACAAGCTATGTGGTCGGGTCTATATACACTTATTTAGTAAGTAGGTCTACATTATATTTGCCATTCTGCATTGTGATGATTATTGCATCTACACTTGTTGGTATTCTAAAATAAAGTTTTTCATTTGTGAAAACGTGTCTCTTTTTCTCCTTCGAGTTTTGCGAGTCTTGTATAAAAGGAAAAAGCTGTGATTCACACCAGTGTATGGTTCGTGTGGGGCTCAAGAGCCCCCCAGTGGCACAGTTGGGAACTGTCCTGATGATGTACAGCTAAGCTAAGCTAGCCCTCTGCTGGTAACTACTGCACAACATGGCGTACATTATTAACAAAAGCAGCTGGCTAGCATCTCGCCAAGCGGAATCAACACGTGTCATGGCCACGGCCTGTACATGACTATGGATGGATGGATGGATGGATAGAAGACGAAGGAGCCTCGTGTTCATTGAATGAACAATTTTACATGCATATCCTGTATATGACCTATATGTTTCTCATTCACATTACATTGTCACCAAATGGCATCAACCAATATGGTCCTGTAAAAATGAATGTTATTTAGTATACAGTAATATATGTTAAGTACTTTTATGCAACGCATTGGTTTGGGCACATTTTGAGAGACTTGCTGTAATGTAAACTAAAGTTTTATTTTTCTGGTTACATACTTGCATACGTACATTATACATTAAGTAGATGTATATAAAAAAAAAAGTAGTTATAAAATGTAAATAATTTGCCCTAAAGATAAAAAATAAATAAACGTTGCATTCGAGTCCTGACCGACCCAAAGACTTGGCTGCTGCCGGCGCTGTGCGGCAGCGCAGAGCGGGTCGCTGCCCCCCCCCCCCCCCCCCCCCCCCCCGGAGTCAGGGCAGAGGGCAGCGTGGTTTCAGAGCGTGCGTGTCGCCCCTCAGGACGGCTCTGGTGCCCTCCAGCGCAGCGGCTCCCTGGGGAAGCTGCGTGACGTCCTGCGACGCAGCAGCGAGCTGCTGGTGAAGAAGCTCCAGGGCAACGGACCCCCGGAGCCACGGAGCACCAAGTACGACACACGCACGCACGCACGGAAGCACGCACGTCGTTTTAAAGGGCAATGTGGGGACAAATCAAAATCAACCTTTTGATTTTGTAATTAATTTTACTTATTTATTACTTTATTTATTATTACCCTATTTGTATATTTTACATTTTACATTTTCTTTGTAAATACTTTGTTAATGTTCAAATGTGGCAAAATACATGGTTATGCATGATTGGACCTCTCTACCTTCTATTGAACATGCATAGTTTATTTTGTGCCAATCATATAGCATAGCATACCTCTTGAGTAACCACCAACAAAACACACACACACACACACACACACACACACACACACAGCGGGGTTACAGTGTATAAAACTGAACAACAGAACGGCTAACGTACGGTACATCCCGGTCACTGGACCAAAGCTGAGGTCCATGCGCCCCCTCCCTGACACGGCCCTGTTTTGATACTCCCTGCAGCATGAAGAGAGCCGCCTCCCTCAACTACCTGAACAAGAGCAACGAGGACCCCTACCAGGTGAGGGGAACGATGAGGATATTTTATATTGTCCGTGGTCTGTGTTTCTTGTTTTCATCCCGCCTCCGTTCTGACTGTTAGGAAAAATATTATCTAGCAATGGTATACGGTTAGGTTGATCTGACGTTCTGAAGAAGGACATAGTGAAGATTGTATTCCTCTTGGCGACTTTAAGTCTGGCTCTCTGGAACTTGGAGACATAACATAAAGTGATTGAAGGATACACCTACGTCATGTCAAATCTGCTTAGTAACATGTAATCTTTATACATTATAAGCCAATCAGAATGGGACACTCCTGTCATGCTGTTCCGATTTGGGACTTGTATATAATACACTGTGTCTCCGGGAGCAGGGGAAGCAACTGAGGAAGATTCACGCACAAACCTCTTGCTCGATGAAATCCTCTGCTTCTCCTCGTAGGCCTACGAGACCAATAAACAACTTCAGCTTAAACTATGTAGAGTTGCTGGCACCTCTTGTTCTTCGGCATCAGCAACAATCTCCTCACTATCAGTGACCGCCATCTTGCGTCCTTTAACCGTTCCCTCTGTGTGTTCTCTCCTCACTCACTCAAGACTCGTGGCACCAGTCGCTTGAAGGACAGTCGGGGTCTGAGCTCCAGCACCATGGATCTGTACAGCGGGAACTGACCCTCCGTGTCCTGGAGCCCCCCGGTGCACCTCGCCACTCCAGCTGTGCTGCTGCTCCCCCTTGAGGCTGCCGTCTTCAGCCTGGCTGGTGGGCCTGGGACACGGTGGCGGCCATCACCGCGGTGAACCCCAGCTCTGGAGCCATCCCTGCTGGGTCGCGAGGACAGTCCAATTACATTTGAACCCAAAGCGTCTCTCTTTTTTTTTTTGTTTTTTTCCCTCTTTTTCTCTTTCTGTTGTCCTTCTTGTCGTTGTTAGAGCAACGTGTCATTTGACACTTTGTTTTGTGGTCGGAGGTTCAAGGTTTTTCGGTACGGTGTTTACTTTCAAACTCATTCGCAAAGGAGGTTTAAAGGTCAGGGCTGAACGAATGTGACCCCCGCTCGCATGATTTTGATTAATTTAATGCAACGGCAACCTCAAGTTTTAAAACACTGGGAACTCATAAGCAAATTCAAATCCTTGTGACGTTCTCTCGTCTGACTGTAATCTGATGCCATTACTGACTAACTGTGCTCGTTAAATGTCTGCTTGTGGTCGTTCCTAAGTTCTGGTTCCTGTTCACTTTGTCCTGTGCCATCATTTCCCATTTTGTTGATTTTTATTGTTATGATCCAGAACACTAACCCAGAATAGTTTGCTGTGTCAGGCAGGACCAGGAGTGCCATTGCCATGTGATGACGTGTATATATAAAAAAAGGTTGTTTAGATTTTGCTGATTATAGTTTTGCCTGTTGAGATTCTGTTTGTGTGGAAACAAGGTGTTGGTGAAAGCTTTGGAAACTGGGTGGAATGTTTCTGCGGGGATTTTAGCCATATGATTTCAAGTCACGCCGTTCTAGAGTTTTTTTTTTTTTTTTCAATTGGCTGCTGGTTTTTCTTTTTGTTATCTTTAATCATCACATCTCAAGATGGGAGTGTCGACCATTTGTGCGTCATCGCGTTTGATCTCTTATCTGATGGCCGATGTGTGACCGTCAACGTCCACCACTGAATGTGGACGTGAAGCTGCTTCAGGTCAGGAGGAGTTCTGGAGATTAAACCCAAAACGACACACACACACACACACACACACACACACACACACACACACACACAGACTGCCAAATGGGTGCAAACGGGGTGAAGCTGCTCACAAATGGTGCTGGGTCATGCTCCCCATGAATAACGTAGCTGGCTGCAGCCTGGGAATGCTAAGTTTAGCTCAGGCTGAATTGGGGCCCAGAGTTAGTGTAAGACTGAGGCGACTCCATTTCTGCTGCTGGCGGTTGCCATGTCTGCCGTATATACCTGGGTTGTAGATAGACTGGAATTGATGACTTTGCACAGATCTCTGATGACTCTTTGTTGGTGATTACAGGAGAAATACCCTTAGTAACTGGATTAGTTTAATAACAATGTCTCCCTTGATTCCCTTGTTTCTTCTGCTCTTAAGTTGACATGTGTTGACAGTATGTGACTTTAATCGGGGATGTCAGGGGACATAACTAAAGTGAATTAGATTCAGATGTAATAATCATACATATATATTTGTATTGAGGTAGATTCATTGTCAACCTATCTTGTGTTTTAAATGCGTTTTGGACTACATGTTCTCACTGGTCATGCTAAATAAAACATTTGGTTGTCACTTGTGTGGTTTTGAGTTAAAAAAAAACAAATCAGATCTCTTAATTGACACAGCCACATTTACCTTTAGGGCATTTGGCAGACACTTTTATCCAAAGTGACTTAAAAAGAGTACATTTGTCATAAGAAGGTGAAACATTTAATTGCTGCTAATACAGTAAGACAGTCACCAGAACAGGTTTCAAGCATTTCAATTGCTAGATTAACAATTGCTAGTATACAACATCTCTGACTAAGTGGCAAGTTACAATGAGCGATCAAAGTGCCGAATTACAAAGAGCAATTAAAGTGCCAGCTAAAACAAACTTTCACTTCAATTTCCTTCCTTTGGATTGATGTTGTGGGGATTTTGTGAGGGCGGGCACTGAGAATTCTTCAAAACATGGGTCAAATCATGGTGCAAATCTACTACTACTGTGTTGTCCTGATAGGGCATCAATAAACAAATAAGCAGTGAGTTGGCAGTCATTACATTCGGTCATTTACATTCACATCTAAACAGCCTCAACAAATGGGTGAAATGGGTGATTTCCTTCAGCTGGTTTTGCACCTAAATATAAGCGCACACAAACATATCGCATATAGTTAGTTAGTTAGTATAGTTTAATTCCCATCCATGCCTCCATACGGGGGGACCACCCCAGCGCCATGAACCAATCACAGCCCGCCAGAGGGTCGCAGTGTTGCCTCCCTTATCCCGATGCGCGCCGTCCCACTGGCACCGGAAGCAGCCGAGAGGGAGAGAGAGCGAGTGAGAGCGAGGCTGAGCGAGTGGGTGACCAACTTCAGTCCTCAGAAGAAGCCCCCCCTCTGTTCACACCACACCAGACCCCCACACTGGCTTGGCGGTGGGTAAGCCACAGATCCCCTCTGCTCTCCGGGTGTATTGCGAGGAAGAGGAGCGTAATGGAGATGTCCGCGGTGTGCCCGTGTAGCGCGTCTTAGCGTGTCGACGCGCTGCGGCCGCGGGGCGGCTTTAGCGACCCGGAGTCCTCCAACCACTTAACTTTTTCTACATGTTCGAACCGTCTTCGAGGTCCCGAGAAGACCCGAGTGAGCGGACGACCCGCGAGACCGGCGGCGCAACTTTGCTGGCTGCGCTCCCTACCACCCAAACGCGTACTCGCGGATCCCCGTTGGCCGCGTCGCCCCCCACGGTGTGGAGCCGCTCGGCGAGCCGCCGCACGGCGTGGTGGTGCCACCATGGAGATATCCACCCGCACCCCGACACGGCAGCAGAGGAAAACTAAGTCCGCGGCGACCCACCACCACACCATGCCCCCCGTGGGAGCGCTGTACGCGATCGGCTTCGTGTGCTTCCAAGGTGAGTCGCTTCATGGTGCTTCGTGTCCATCTCTTGTTACGCTGCAAACTCCCCAAGGTTTCCACGTTTGTAGTCCATAAACGGGCGCCGAACTTCTCGATTAGTGTTCCACAATGGCCGCACACGATCAAGCTCTGTGGATGTGGAAACAATTGCAAAATATGTTGGTTTTATATGTAACCAAGTGTTTTGGAGACCGGGATTGTGTACATGGATGGTGTGTACTTGTTGTAGCGAGCCTTGGGTTTTGCACGGCGTTGCGGGGTGCCATTCAGAATGGGGGGGTTCGAGTTGTGTTCAGTGCTGAATGAGGTGCGTGATACATCACGTCTCTTTGTGAGGACTCCGAGATGTTGGCTCCATACATGGGAGGGCTCTCTTATGACGCGTTCTCCAGAGTAGTACACTCACACACTATTAACTTACGCATCAGACACCCTGGTTCTTCGTCATCGTATTCATACATTCCCCCGAAAGCCTGTCTGAGCCGTGCTCGTTGTGTTCCCCGGCTACCACGTAGTCATGTTCATGAATGGAATAAAACTTGGATGGATTAAGGGCAGGGGTCGGCCGTGTGTGTCTCTGGTAGTATCTCAGACTCAAACCGACAATGCAACAATCTACACAGACCATCACTACCCGGGCATGGCCTTTAGTACTCGGGCATGGCCTTTAGTACTCGGACATGGCCTTTAGTACTCGGACATGGCCTTCGCTACCTGGCCATGGCCTTCAGTGCCTCTGCAGGGTACAACCCAGTTCTCGGTCCAAGCTGCACGTTGAGCCTTCCTTGTCTCGTACTCGTCAGGAATGTGCAAACCTTGCCAACAGCTCATCATCTTGTCAGAACCACCTGAAATGTGATTCGATCGCCACTATTTGCACCGTGGCAACTCATCAGTCTCACCCTGGTGCACTTTACTATTGCATTTAGTTGTTGTTGTTTTTTGTGTGCCTGTATCGTGTTCACCCTCCCCCCCTCCCCCCCTGAAGTTGAAGTTTGGTGTGTTCTCGCCCTCCCCCCCCCCCTCCCTCTTCACACCCTCCACATGGTGCCCACTTAGGGATGAATGTGTCCACTGTGTGGAAGGCATTCGGGCCGAGGGGGGAAAGTTCTGCTGGCCGCTGTTTACCGGCGGCGCTGAGTCGGGCTAAGCAAGGCACCGCTGTCGACACACGCAAACCCTGAGCCCCGCGTGTCCAGCAGATCTATTTTCCACGTGTTATTTCATCCCCCCTTGTTAATGTCGTTGGTAGCGCTGTGGTATTTGGTACACAAACAGCGTGATCTCGCTGGTTCCCGAGACTGCTCTTGTTTTCAGGGGAAATCTGAAGTCAGGCGCGTCTCCCGGGGGTACCGCGGGTTGTCCCATCCAGGCTGCCGGGGTTGAATATTTACCCTGATATTTGATGTTTTTGTATTTATTTGGATAGCCGGTTTCTCTGTTGGATTCCTCCATATCTGCCCCCTCTCTTATTTCCATTTCCCTTTCCCGCACCACAGTGAAGTGCTCTCGAAAACGTCTCTCGGAGCCGATGGAAGCCACTCTGAGCATCCATAATGTAAATATGTGCTCTTCCCCCCCCCCCCCCCCCCCCCCCCCCCCCCCCCTCCTCCACCCTATACTTAACCACCATCACCACCACAACGGGCCTTCCAGCGCTCTGCCTGCCCACCATCTCCACCACTGTCTGTTTTGGATTTACTTACACACACGCACACGCACACACACACACGCACACACACACACACATATATGTTTGTGTGAGATGAGTGTGGGCTCAGAACCGAACTATTTATATGGAACAACCAACAGGCTAAGCAGTTTGCCTGCAGCTGAAATATTTAGTTAGCATCCTCCTGTGCACAGGCGTTCTCCGGGCTCATGAATAATTGCGGCTGCCGGCCACACCTTCCGACGTGTATTATGTTCCGAAATGAGACCGAAATGAAGGGAATACTCGCACCTTCGTCTCGAGTTGTGTTTTCTGAACCGCTCTGGCCCTCTTAGGCCCGAGAAGAGAGCGTCGTGTTGGTTCTTCTCACTGTTTTCACAGTCGGCTCTCACATCGCTGAGGGAGACCTCTCGATGGCTTCGCTGCTGTACCCGAGTGCTGCTGCGTTCACTTTTTAAGTTTCTCTCAAGCTCACTGACTAAGTAGCTGTACAAACAGTTTCTATTTCTGTCAAGATAATAATAGTTATGCTTGTGCGGCTTTTGTTTTAATCCTTTTCCCCTTTTCTCCGATTTGTGATGTCCAGTGTTTCTCGGTGACCTCGTTGCTATGATTTTCGAAGTTGCCAGGTTGGTCATTTTGCGCCGTATCGACTTGCAGTGTTTTGGTTGGCAGCAATGCAGGGTTCTGTGCAGGGTATTGTAGTCTGCTGGTTTGGGGCACAATTCTGCTGTTTTGATGTGGAAACGCAAAGACAAATTCTCCTGCCCCCCTGCCCTTGGTTTCTGTAGGATCTGCAGGATGTAAATATAGGAATATTATTACGGGAAAGTGTTATTGCACTGTCAGTGTTGGCTGATGCATGAAGGAAAGTTGTGTGGCTTGGTATAATTTATTTTGCACGCTTTAATCCCAAAAGAGACTTCAGCCATAACATTGACATATCGGTGTGGATTAGCGGGCTTGTGCTTTGAAATCAATGATATGCCATTTACCGCATATCTGAATATTGCTTTTGATTCTCTCTTGCCGAGTTGTGTATAAATTGTGAATTAATGCGCACAAATGTGCACAAAGCGCCAACCACCACTGACTGCTTGGACTGGCAGAACTCCCCGGTCTGCCGCGGCTAGCCAGAGTTTGCCGTTTGCCACAAAGCCCTGCGTGGCAACAACACGCTCTGGGCCTGTTCACACGCAACACACCGGAATCCTCCAGTGGGCTCGGCTGGAACTCTTAACAGGAGCTCCAGCGCAAGTGAGGCTGCTGCTGTGTCTCGGGGACATCCACAGTCGTCTGGCTGAGAACCTGTGATCTGAGAAATGTGTATTTTGTGAGTGTAGAACTGATTGGGTGTGTATTCACTGCTTTTCACTGAAGTGTAGGTTTGCAGTGGCTTCACTGCAGTGGGCCTCATGTCAGCGCGACCAGCTCGGTAAACCAGCTCAATATTTTTCTTTTTGACTTGCTTTGAAAGGTGATGTTTGTGCGTGCTATAGCGCATCCATTGCACTCCCTTTTTCAGCATGGGTTTGTGTTTAAATGTCTTTTTTTTTCTTTTTTTTTTTTAAAGGGTGTTTGAGAGGAATAGGTTTGGCGTCATGTATGGAATGTTTGCCAAAGTCAATGTCCTCGCTGCCCGCGATGGAGTGTGGGATGACTAGAAAGCATGGAAACAAACAGACAGAACGAGACTGTTAACTCTGCTGGGGGGGTTTGTTTGAACGGCGGTCATTACCGCGGTTATCGGCTTGCTCGACTTGATGTCCTGGCCCGCGATGTGTTGGCCTGTGTTTTCCGTAGAAGCACGACAGCATTGATGGATGCCGGGTATATTTCCTTCATTTATTTGGCTATGGATGAGAAAAGAACTGACCAGAACCAGCACACAACCGGCACAGGACAGAACCCGGGCACCCGGTAGACGTGTGTGGCCAACACTGTCCCTTTAAATGATGAGCCGTCTTAACTAATTGCCGGCGCTCTTCAAACCAGTATTCCCACACCTGCATGTACATGCCGGCCTGTTTTCATTCAGGCATTAATAATCAAACGCAAGCCTCGGGATCGACCCTGCCGATTGGGATGTCGTTTATAACCCCTCGGCCCTTTCTCCCCCTTTCTCTCTTTCGCTCTCTCTCTCTCATTCTCTCTCTCTCTGTCTGTCCCTGTCTCTGTCTCTGTCTCTCTCTCTCTCTGCCGGCCCTGTTCGTGTTCGTCGTCGTAGTTCGTCTTGTTCTTTCCTACGTTTTCTGTAGTCCAATTATTGTCGGCCCCATCTGGAAAGCCTCTCAGAGCAGACGGTGCAAAGGAATGGGCTCGTGGCTCTGAGGGTGTGTGTGTGTGCGTTCTCTGTTTGGCGTCTCGCTGGGTCTCTGGCGTGATCGACGAGGTCGCTCTGACCGCACCCCCCCCCCCCCCCCCCCCCCCCTCCTTTGGTGCGCCGCTCTCACCTGCTCTGGTCGGAATTTATTGGCTTCCCTGCAATTAGCGTGGTCTCATCTCCGCCAGGAACGTTTGATGTTGGGTTGTATGAAATGGTTATCTGACTGCAGAATCATGCATACATTATGCTTTGTGACAGCTTAATTTATACAGGTTACGGCTTGTGTAAACACACACACACACACACACACACACACACACACACACGTGTGTGCGCTCTGTAGCCAGACTATATCAAGATCACCCAGATTTCCATGCACATAAATCAAGGGTAAACGGACGCTTGTTCTGGTGGTCCCGCTGTGCCGTCGGTGCTCTTCCTCTGACCCCCCCCCCTGCGGAGCCGCGTTGACGACCGCTTCCTTTCGGTTCCGGTCCAGGTGCGGGGTCTCTGCCCCGGGACCGTCTCTGGGCCTCTGGGGTGACAACGACCCGCACCTCGCCTTGTTTGTGTGTGTGTGTGTGTGTGTGTGTGTGTGTGTGTGTGTGTGTGTGTGTGTGTGTGTGTGTGTGTGTGTGTGTGTGTGTGTGTGTGTGTGTGTGTGTGTGTGTGTGTGTGTGTGTGTGTGTGTGTGTGTGTGTGTGTGTGTGTGTGTGTGTGTGTGTGTGTGTGTGCGTTTTAAGGGCTGTCAACAAATATTCAAAATTTGAATATATATATATTCGAATAGTGTTTAACAGACATTCGAAGGTGAAAAGTAATATTTGAATGTGGAAAAACACAGCCGCGGCGCGTTCTTTCTGCTTAGTGAGTGTGCCTGCCATATTTGGGACAAGAGGCGGGACTTTAAATTGCTTGCACAAAACTCTTGACCAGCACTTTGCTGTTGTTTATTTAAACCAATATGCGAAGGGAGCGAGAGAGAGAGAAAAGGAGAGCGAGCGAGAGCGAGGTCTGCGGTCTTGGCCATTAGTTCATTTACTTGTTTTTGTGAAGGTAATATGTTGCCAAATATGTTTAAACTTAAATAAACGACCTATACAAGTAGTCATGTCTCGTTGTATTAGTTTGTCCTGTTATTTACGTAATGCGCGTCAATGACATAATGCGCAAATATAGATATTCGAATATGTTTTTTAGAGGGAATATTCAAAGTGTGTGTGTGTGTGTGTGTGTGTGTGTGTGTGTGTGTGTGTGTGTGTGTGTGTGTGTGTGTGTGTGTGTGTGTGTGTGTGTGTGTGTGTGTGTGTGTGTGTGTGTGTGTGTGTGTGTGTGTGTGTGTGTGTGTGTGTGTGTGTGTGTGTGGGGTAGAGTCACCCTGTAACTTTTTTTTGTCTCTCCCCTGTCTCAGTGAACCCACGCCCAGTGCTCCCCCCACTGGCCTCACACCCCCCTGCCCCCCCCTCCCCGGTGGGTTTAACCTGGGCTGAAATGGCCTCTGGTGTTTTAATGGGCAGGACAATGAGCCTTTGATCTCCGGCTCAATAGCAAAGGGTGACTGATAACAGGCAGCCTACCCAGGTCGGCAGTAGGCTTCCTCCCTGCCTAACACGTCGGGTTGCAGGCCATATTGTGTTTCCGCGCTCGTGTCTTTTACACGGCGTTGAGCTCACCGCTCTGGATCGCCGTTTGTGTTTGGGAAGGTGGAACCGGCGTGCCGCGTCCCCTCCTGGCACGCGAACGGCCAGGTTCAGACGCCCGGGCCCTTCCTCGCCCTTTTGGGTCTGCGTTCGGGCATGTCGGGTCGCCAACCAGCTGCAAAAGTACTCGAGCACAGTGTTTTGAATAGAACATGTTTCGGTTGCGGAGGCTGTTGCATATTTGATCGTCTTCTAGATATCTGGTCTTGAAATGGAGATGAGCCCTACGGATGCTGCATATTTCTTGGTCAGTCTTGTTGGCCTGCTTGGTATTCATGCTGCCTGATTCAAAAGCTGAAGGCAACAGGTCTGGCTATTCTCCCCCCCCCCTCCACCACCACACCCCACCCTCTTTTGAAGGATGTGTTGACACGTACACGTGATCTCATTAGCTCCCTTTGATTCTACGCCTCTGACTGTTCTCATCTTTCATCAAGCCAAATGAATGTAATGTCGGAGCAAAGTGCCGCTATGTCAGGCGGGAAACATTTATTTAGGACAGCTCATGTGTCTCTGAGCATCCCCGTGGATCCTTTTCATCTGCTGTCAGTTGGTTTCCTTGATTGATGTGCATTACCAGATGTGTATTACCGGTGTGCATGACAAGCCTCCTCTAAACTCCTCTATGCATTGCGTAGAGAAAAAAAAAAAAAAAAAAAGTGAATTCACATTATTGCGTAAGTACCTTGGTAGAGCAAGGGGGCACCGATCAGGGAAACGGACCCTCCATGTGGAACTCATTAGACAGGGCTGATTTTTTTTTTTTTTTTTTTTTTGGTTTCCCATCCTGCGCTCGAACTCCCTCTCACCTCCTCTCCTCTCTCTCTGTCTTGTTTTCTTCACTTTGAGGCCTCACCTGAATCTGCCAACCGTGTCTCCTCTGGAAGCCTTGCATCTGTCTAGCTCCCCGGCCGGCATTTACCGTGAAGCCCTTCTGACGGCACATCGGTTTGCATTATTAACGTTTGCCCAGCGGGCAGGTTGTGATGGAAGCTGACGTGGCTTCTTATTGCTCGCGGTGGAAACGTCCTGCTGTTGGGGGGGGGGCGGGCGTGACTTGACATGGCCAGGTGGTCCAGCCGGACCTCTTCCAAGTTGGAAACCTATAGACCACCAACATGGGCGAGGTACATTTCAGCCCAAATAAGGCAGGCCCGCTCCGTCCACATACCAGATCAATGATAAAGCCTGCTTCGCGGGAGCATACAATTCTCTAAATCTATGCTAACATCAGTTTTGTATAAAAATGTGCTGACAGAAATTTGGCTTTCTGGGGGGCTTGGGAATGGCTTTGTCGGTGGTCTATCCCTTCATCAATTTAAACTCGCAGCGCTGTAGAGACTGTCCCTGTGCAGTCGCTGCCACGTTATTTCCCCAAGGTGAACCACTGATCATCATCCTTCTCTCGCTGAGCCCACCGACATCTGGCTTGTTGGCCTGCTTCCTGTTTGCCCTGGACTCCGTTTCCCCCCCCCCCCATCCGTCCGTCCGTCTATGCGGGGTGTTGTGGAGAACCAGCTGGAGCCGCATCCTCGAGAACACAAACACGGCGCGCACAATGTCTCGCATTCTTGCCAGCAGAGGCTCCGGCAGAACGGGAACACCAGTTATTGTTTCCTGCGTTGGGGGTCCGTCGAGGCTGCTGATGGAAGCCCGACGTGGCTGCTGGGTTGTTGTGTCTAACGGACAATGGCACCTGGTCCTTCCTGCCGGATGTTTTGCGCCGGGCCGCTTCCTCCCGCCCGTCGGGTCAGAGCGGCGGAGCTCTGATGCTGGCCGTCGGCGTGGAAACTGAAGCCACATGCCAGTAGTCATTCCGGCGGTTGTCTACGCGCCATCTGTATTCCTGCCCGCTTGAGCGGCCGCGGTTGGGGTTTGAAACGCGCGCGGGGGGGGATGGGGCTCTGCCCGCTTCCCGAGGCTCTGTCCTCACTGCCGCGGGTCAAGTTATGCTTTCAACTGGATAGCTGCCGTTTCCTTTCCTCTGTGTGGTTGAGGGATAGGGCCCCCACATAAGGGATGCACGACACTCCAGGGAAGGGGAATGGCAATGTGGCCCAGAAGTACGGCAGCTTCAATGGAGATCCGTGGCAGCACCCCACCCCCTCATGTGCTGGTTTGTATTGCTACTCTGTACACATTTATACCATAGGGTACCATTTGTACACAGTCATCGGCTTCATCCTGCCAGTACAGGAGTTTTGCTGTTGTTTAAGTTGTTACGCGGAGTGGACCTGTCCTAACCCTTTTAGGCTGTGTTCTCTGTGTGTTCTCCGTGGCGTGACTTCACCGGGTCGGTCATCTTAATGATTGTCAGGCGGACATCTTGCTCTGCTCTCTAAGAGCTTTCTTGTTCTTCCATTACGGGAGAGACGAGAGGAAAGTGTGTGTGTGTGTGTGTGTGTGTGTGTGTGTGTGTGTGATGAAAAGGTACACCTCTGCCTCCTCTACAACCCCTCTCCTCTTGTTGAATGAGGTCAGACGACACCTGAGAACAGGGTGCAGCTCTCTCTCTCTCTCTCTCGCTCTCGCTCTCGCTCTTCTTCCCCCCCTTCTGGGGCAGGGTTTAGAAACACGGAGCCCCTTCATCAAAAGGTTTCCGTCTTTGACCAAAAACACCCAATGTGGAGATGCTGGGGTGATGTCCATGTCATCGCATGCTCAAATTTGATGGAAGGAAACCATATGTTGACCATCAGCCAAGTCATATCAACACCACAGTGCCCCCCCCTCCCCAAAGAATTGAAAGTACATGGTGTACTCACCACTCGGCTCATCAAAATGTGGTTTTCAAAGCCCGTATAACTCCTCGTACAACGGCCTTCCTTCGGGATTCTTACCAGGAATGCAGACCAAGCATGAGAGATGTTGAATGTAGTCGAGGGACTAAAATGCTTGTGCTGCAAGCTTGACGTGAAACACGGCGTAACAATCAAAGCTCTTTGTCTCAGGCCTGCCGGCATCAGTCACGCACGGCGAGGTAAGTGGACCATCAGATTAGCGCGCTGCTCACCCTTCAAATCCACTGCCGTGGATTTTTAGAAGTGATGCCCTCTAAAGACCTTCAGTAATGTTTGTCATCTCATCTCACACGCACTGTGTTTGATCCCCCACTCCGGTGGGCCGCACACAATGCATTGAGAACGAGGCAGCTGCCAAGTGCACAGCAGCCACCTGGATGTGTTCATAATGTGCTGAGGTGGAGCCTCTTGTTATGCAGAACAAGCTCACCTCAGTTGCCATTAGACGTGCATTTTGTGTTCCAAAATAAGTTGGGTTAGTTGGAAATGACTCGCCTGTTCATTTCTGACCAGATAAACAAGAGGTTGCCGCTGGGTAATGTGCAGTCTTTTCTTTGATGTTTGTTGAATACCTGTGACTGAACTCCATTTCATGTTTTTCATTTTTTCCCCCTTTTTTATATTTGTATAATATAATTTAAAAAAGTATATACTTTCGTTTTTCACTCCAATATAAAAATGGTCTTTGTATATTTACATATCTTAATTCGGCGAGCATGTATACAATGCTGACGGTTACTGAACTATGAGGGAATGTCAGAGCACCAGACAGACGTAACCAAGACGGGAGCCTTTTGAAGTGATCGGCACAACCAGGGAGCTTTGGTTGAAAGTCCCTAAAGTACCATAAGTGGCCCACAACTGAGCAGAACTAGAGAAATGTGTAGGGCCCTGTGTTTACCTTTCCAAATCAAAGAGCGATTGCCCCCTTTTCATGTCCCAACTTGAAACCAGAAGGAAGCCATAGATTTGGGTCCAAACCACCTATATTTCAAAGTTTCTTTAATGGTTTGTTGGTGTTCCACAGATCTCTTGGGTCCCCCCCCACCATTGGTGTTCAGCTGTAAAAATATCTTCAGTGATCTACCACGGTCTGGATGATTATTGAGTGAAGAATTCCGGTGAAGAGTTGGTGGTAGATTGGTGTAGGTCAGTCAGAGGGAGGACATTAAGGCCACGGGAGAGGGCTGGCAGAAGGTCAGAAACAAGCTAAAGGTTAGCCCTCGAAGGATGTGCTCGTGTTTCATGCCAGATGGCCCTCTAATGACCATACGCCTGCTACACGGAGAAACATTGAGCGGTTTTCTGGCCAGGGCAAACTGGGGTGAGGGCCCCAAACCACTCCAGTGTGAGGGGGTATAAGGTGACCACAAAGGATCCATTCGGTGAGTTTCTAAAGGGAATGATCTCATGGTCTCCTAGATGAAGTGATGAAATGTGAAAGTGAAGTCTTGAAATTACAATTAATCAAAAGTCTTAACCGAAAGCTGCAATACTATAGCTGGGGAACCAGATGAATCTTAAACCTCATGTTTGATTTGTTCTGGCATATGCTTCTGGCTCCCCTCCTCTTCAGAGATGTCCTGCGGACTGGCCAATCACAGCTGTTTATCTAATATGGGGCGGGTCTGATGCGAGGACAGAGGAGGAGCGCCCAATGGGAGCGCTGTCGTGCAAATCAACCAAGATGGCTGCCGCTGATGTGCCAAACGTCTCGTTGCTCTGATTGGTTGTCGGCCTGTCCAATGGTTTCCAGAGGCATTTTGCTCTCACGCCCTGAAGTTGGAGGTTCCGGACTATTATGCACTCACGAAATTGGCACAGGGAGCTCAGGCTGGCGGCGTTCCAAAACACTACGGAATACCGCAGCTCCGCGCGTCTGACTCGCCAATCGAGAGTTGGAATTACATGAATGAGGATGACCTCAAAACTCATTTTGAAGCTGCTGTTCTGTAATCCCAGGACATAACATCTGCGGGTGATTCTTCATTCCCTCCCGATGCGGCGGCGGCGAGAGCTTTTGACACACTTCACAGCCTCCATCCCCTTGAACTGTCCCCGGCTCCCCACGCACACTCCCTCCATCCAGCCCCGCCATACCAGTGGCCACAAGCTCCACCTGGGTCCTGTGATCCGGGTTTCGTTCACCACAGATCCAGTGGTGTGTGAGTGTGTGTGTGTGGGGGGGAGCACTGGCTCAGATGAATGTGCTTGATTCACACTCCCTCCTTTGATGCCGCGTCGGTAAGCATCCACCAGTGAGCCCTGTGAGTTAGCGGGAGTACTGGCAGCCCACTGGCAGCCCCGCTCTTTGGCGTGCAAGTGAGTTAGCAACACTTGACAGTAAATCATCTGTTGAAACAAAGGTGGAGTTCTGGTGGCTGGATGCTGTGTTTTCCCATCGGGATACTATTACAGTACAAACACTAATGCACGAAGGAATACTTCTACAAATCAGAATGTGTTTTCTAGTTGCATGCGTGGAAAACGCAATGCATTCCTTTTTGTACTTGACCTGACCACAGACCTCCTTGTTCATTTCACTTTGTGGCCTGAAGCCCACGTACAGAAAACCCTACGTGAGGTTATCCTGATGATGGTGATGCCCTGTTTCTTCACCATTGATTATATAGAGTGGGATTATAGATGCGAGGAAACGTGTTCCACATCCAGCACGATGTTGTCGGGATAATCACACAGACCGCTTCTGCAGAGCCGTGCCTGTCTCCCCGCACCCTGTAATCCAGTGCTATCTGTGGGTCTCTCTGCAACCAGTCGTGTTCGGTGCTTGGAAGTGCGACTGCTAATGATCCCACAGCGTGCAAGGGAGTACTTCTCTATGATTTTTTTTTTTGTGGTGCTTTTAGATGGTGTGTTGTTTGGTCCCACGTTTTAATGGCCAAAGGCCGCTCTTAGGGGGCTGGTTCCGGAGGGTAACGCTGGGCTATGTGGTCAGAGGGATCCTAACTCTTCCCGACGTTGGCCAGCAGAGAACAAGTGGTTCTTGTTGGATCCGTGTACGGGGAAAATGGCGGTAATTGAATCTACAACCATGTGCTTCTTATTTAGCCTGAAGAAAAAAAAACTAGATTTCGCAAATTGTAGCGTTGCCAAAAGTTTTCGGCACACTTCAAACCTTGTAACAATGGCCTGTTTCTCCCAGGTTAGAAGTGGCCGATTGCACGGCCATTACCACAGAAACTTCACAGGATTTAGTTTTTTTTTCCTGAATTCATTTTGGCTGCTCATATTTATTTAATTCACGCCCGATGTCTGACCCCATAATCAAATATTCCTTACCAAATTTGCAAAATATGGTAATAGATTGCCGACCTGTATTGACAATGGCCTAATGTTCATGTAATCTATGGCATATGTCCCCCCCCCCCCCCCATCCCCCCCGACACTTTAAGTCTAACCCTGTTAACGGTCCTCCGAGACAACAGAGAGTCCTTCTCTCTCCGCTCCCTGTGACTCCTCGGGGCCTCGCAGGACGAGCCGGTGTAAATCACGTGAGCCCGCCACGCAGGGCCACATGCGAAGCCTGATTGATTAGCCCATCGAGGTACGAATCACCAAACAAGAGTTTTGAGCCGGCTGGTTTTCCTTGGCGGCGCTCCAGCGAGCAACAGAACGCCACGCTAATCCAAACGAGGCAGCGGCGGCCCGCTGCGAAAACACTGGCCTCTTCCCTTCTGTCGGGCCCCGGACCGTGTTTGTTTTACAGTGTTGTCGGTTGGCGGGAGGCACAGCGTTGGCTTCCTAAGAAGTTTCCCCCCTTTTTTTTTTTTCTCTCGACGCATCGGCGGCAAGGTGGTGTTCTGGTGTGGAGGTGGCCGTTGAAAGGTGCTCGGGGGAGAGAGAATGTTCCCGATGATTTATGGTGGCACCATGGGATCCTCCTCCCTCATCACATGTCAACAGTGGAGCCGTCTAGAAAGGATTCCTGCCCTCCGACGTGTCTCTGTTGGGAGCAAGTGAGACACGCTGTTTCCTTCAAAGCCCCCCCCCCCTGCTTGACGGCGGGTTTCCTGGATCAGTGGCTCAAGATTAGGGTACACGGCTTTCTGACCCCTCCACTTGCGCACACAAGGGCGATAAGTCGGGGGGGGGCTGTGTGTGCGTTAGGGTGACCCAGAGTGCCATACATGTCAGTCAGAGTTAGAGCTTTGTGACCCCGGGCCAAGACATGAGCTCTAACCTCAGCCCAGCTAATCATGGGGGGGGTGCTCCACTCGAAACGCGACCCCCCCCCCCTCACCTTTCTAAACAAGGCAAATTATTACCTGAAACGCGTCTGTGCTGACCGAGTGCCGACGGCGGCCGCGTCGAGTGTTTATTTGTTCGAATGTTTGTTTTAAGGCCCCACATTCTAACAGGTTGCCTGTTGTCTCCTGCCACTCACAGTTGCCCTCGTGTTCCCTTGTCCCTCCGTTCAGTCAGACAAACAAGTAAGTCGGCTGAGGCTTGGGGGGCGGGGGGGGGGGGGGGAAAACGGAGCATATAAATTATCTGATTGTTTGTGCTGCAGGGTTAATGTTTCCAAGCTGTCGGCGGTAACATTACCATTCACCGGGCTGCCTTTGAACCGAGGCAGGGTCTGACGCTCTGGCAGACCACAACCCACACACACACACACACACACACGAACACACGAACACACACACACACACACACACACGACCACAACACACACACACACGAACACACGAACACACACACACACACACACACACACACGAACACACGAACACACACACGACCACAACACACACACACACACACGCGCAAACACACACGAACACACACACACGCGAACACACACACGCGAACACACACACACACACACACACACACAACCACACACACACACACACCCTTTCAATCTGAAAGTCAAACAAAAGCCCCATGTCACCTTGCATACCTTTGCGTGCGGTAATGGATTTCTTTTCCGCCATTGTCAACAAAATGCATCATACCCTGGGAACAACACACAGAGGGGGGATGGCTGGCTCATTGTGGAAGTGGCCACAAAGGTAAGAGTTAAGGCGGGAGGCTCTTTGACAACCCGGGGCATTCCTCCAGTCGCTTTGTTGGGCAGCTCCTCGACGCGGAGGTGTGAGGCAGGGGGGGGGGGAGGCTGAAAAACAGGTTCCTTGTGATAAATTGAAGGCCGGGGTTGGAAAGTGTCTCCTTTCTGACAGAATCTTTGAGAGTCTTTGTCTTGAAACCTGAGCCGTCTCCATGCAGCCACTGCCAGCTTCTCAGGGGCTCCCGAGTATCAATGGGCCCGGGGAGAGGGGGAGGGAAAAGGGGAGAGAGAGAGAGAGAGAGATGGGGATGGAGAGAGAGAGAGAGAGAGAGAGAGAGAGAGAGAGAGAGAGAGGGAGGGAGAGATGTGAGGTAGAGGGTGTAGAGAGGGAGAGAGGAAAGGTCACGTTACAAGAGATGCCTGCAGGTTACTAGCAGGGATTAATTGAACTCTGTAGTATATAGAGTATACTTTGCTTTTTGTTTTTTAAAGGGATTACAGTAGGATTGTGACACAACTCAAGTATGGTCCAGTATTTTTCGAGGTATTGCATTTAAGAGGGTGACCGGGCGCAGGACTTTGTGTAGTAGGCATGTTTTACAGTGTACCTCCCCCACATTTATATATTTAACTTTTTTTGTAAAAAAAAAAAGAATGAAGGAAGTCTAGTTTGGCACTACTTCTTACTCCTCGGTTGCAGCCCTTGATCCAAAGGGATCAAGTGGTCCGTCTGTGGCTGTGGCGTGGTGGGTGTCTTTTGTGTGCGCGGGTAACAAGAAGACAATGCGGCTGGCAGAGACCCTCCTGCCCCCCCCCCCCCCCCCCCCCCCCCCCCCCCCCACGCCGGGTCTGCGCTGACCTCGTGGTCTCGGCAAATGAGCCTCCCAGGGTCGTCTTGGTGCCGGGTCCGGGGCCCGCTTTGGCAGCGCCAAGCGCTCTGTCGGGTGTTCACCGGGATTAAAGTTTGCCCACAGCAGGGGGCGTTCTGTGCCAAGCATAACTTGTCACAGGTCACAGAGTTTACTCCCCCCCCCCCCCCCCCCCCCACGTCTTGGCACAGTGGACCATTCAGGTCGGCGGTGCCAACGGGCCTGTAACAAATATTCCACCTCACTATTCCTGAAACACACACACACACACCCAGACACAAACACACACCCACACACACACTCACTTACACACACACCCACACTCACTCACTCACTCACACACGGGATCAAAGATCAACACGTGGGGACCGTTGTGATGGTGATGTCATGTTATCCAGCAGTGTGTCAGTGATCTCTCTCTCTCCTCTCCCTCCACCCTCCCCCCCCCCCTCCCCCTCCTCCCTCCTTGGCGTGGAGCCTATGAGATTAGCGTGATGGATGCCGTGTATCTGATCCACCGTCGCCGTGTCACTGATGGACGTGGATAGCTGCCCAGGGTGCCCTGTCACCTCATTAGCCCGTTCTTGCGGTCAGTGTGTCGGGGCGAGTGCCAGGACTCCTCGCGGTGGGGGGGGGGGGTACTCCTCCTGCCTGGGGCTGCAGCGGCGCCTCCTCTCAGTGGTGCCGTGACCGGGCGGAGGAGAACTGGGATGAATGCGTTTGGATCAGAACCATCCCGGGGCGTTTTCTTTTGTGTGCGGACAAGCATCACATTTAACCCATTCTGTGTCGGGAAGTAAATATTACTTTGAGCGATGTGAAGGTTTTACCGACATGAAGGTATGATTAGAGAGCGATGGAGCCACCTGGGTCTCGCCCACCCAAATGGAAACGAGAGGAACACTGTAGATGAGGCCCTTCTTAACAGGGGCACAGCTGTTTTTGCTTCTTTCTGGTCTGCATTTCAACCCCAAACATGTTTACTCCAGTCATTGTGAAGATGCGCAATCCCTCTGGCTGACCTTTGCTTGCAGACATGGTATTTAATTACACTTAATACATGTCAAGTGAGACATCTTCCCAAAACACGGCCGGAGTAGGTTTGGGCTTGGAGCGTAGTGAGTCAGCTAAGTGGCCTTTGTTTGTCGGCTATTACACCACAACACTTGACCAATTTCACCTAAACTATGACTATGGCTTTTCTCTTGAATGCTCTCCTCTCCCTGCCTGCCCCCCCCCCCCCCCCCCCACCCCCCTGAGGAATTCCCCCTGTACTAACAACGAACAGTAACGGACCAGCACGCATAAGCTTGCCGCTTCCATCAGAGGGCCCGGAGCGCGGAGGTCGTGTAGGTCCTCCTGGCCGCGTGGTGGACCGGCTCCCACACACCGGGAGAATCCACACGACGGCCCACTCCTCCAGGAGGCTTTGATCACCGGACCACGGTGAACAGTGGGGGGGGGGGGGGCCTAGCCTGGCCCCAGACCCCCAGACCGGAGTCTGCTGCCGCCGCCGCTGAGCTCTGGTGAACCCTGACTCACCCCGTCTCATTAGGAGACTCTGACCCGTACCCCAGACCGGATGGCGGACCGTTAACGTTGGCCCCCACATGTTATGTGGCGCGTGAAATGTAATCGCTCGCTTTGAGAGAGAAAGAGAGAGAAAAATCCAATGATCCGGCACACTTTTTTTTTTTTTTTTAATATGTCGGTTCTGGACACGTTGTTGTTGGAATAACTGACGGTGTCGTTGTGCAGACGTTAAATCAAAGATCTTTCATCAGCTGCCGTCAATAGTAGGAATTTCCTCCAGGTCCCCATCTGTTTCCAGAGCCTTGATTTATCGCGTCTGCGCGCTCCTGATGCTAACGCTCACGCTGCTGTCTGGAGCACATTCTCTAGGTCTGGGGAGCTGCTGCCTGGCTGTCACTGGCTCATTGAGGAGCGGAGGAGTGAGCCCCAACTCATCTCACTCCAATACAAAGGGGGGGGCTGTGATGCACATACAAATGAGCCCATAATAGGTGGTTTTGTCACTCAGAGTGAGAAAGGAAAAAGCAGACTGGAATTCCGTTCGCGGCGAACCTCTCTCGCTCATTCTTTCTCCCGCTGCATTCACTCTGCGCATGACCTGCAGCAGACGGTGTGTGGAACAGGAAGTTATTAGAGCTCATTATTCTGTTTAATCGCAGCGGGGGGAAAGTTACCCTGTTGCTGATTTGCTAGTCGAGCGCCGGCTAGTTTTTCCCACTCCGAGCTATAATTATTTTGTGAACGTGGACACTGAAAGGTTCATTGTGTTGTAGTAAGACCTGAAACCAAGGGCTCGTTATTCCCTGGTGCGGACCCCGTGGAGTCACCTGGAGCTGGGCCTGACCCTGCCCACGTGGGGCTTTTTTTTTTTTTTTTTTACCTCTTACACCAGCTTGGAGTGGAGACTGCTGTTCAGGAATCATCATCCATTATTTTGTTTCTGAATGTAACCCACGTCACTCTTGCTGTCAGACTCATCATACTGCTTGTGACACCCAGGATCCTTTTCTATTTAATTCTCCAATCACTTGAGTATACACACATATTACTTTGAGTATACACATGCACCATGCACACACACACATTCGCGGGCATTACTCTGCGGTACTCTGCTCCAACACTCTAGAATACTCTCTTCATTCAGTCTGCCTAATCTTGTGCTGTGGAGGACAAAAAAAAAATACTGTGGCCTCATCTAATATGACCTCTGACCCCGCCGTGCAGGGTCTCGTGACCCGAGCTCTCATGTAATTTGTGACTCCCACCCCCACGTGGCAATTAACTCCTCATTCTCCCCCCCCCCCCCTCCCTCCCTCCCTGTGTGGCCGTGACGGTGCTGTGCTGCTAGTGATTACTCAGCGATGTGCTCTCTGCATCTCCGTGGCGACGGCGGCGGGGTTAGCCTGCGGTGGGCGTGCGGGCCCGGGTTGCCGTGGGGGACGCGGCGGGCGGCGCTGGTCCCTGATTGGCTGCCGGTGTGGCGTCCCTGATGGGTTGATGGGAGAGAGAGGGGGAGAGGGAGGGAGAGACAGACGGAGAGAGGGAGAGAGAACGGCAGACATCACTGCATTATTCAGCTGCTCCACACATGAACCGCTTTTATTTACAGACCTCATTTCTTCTTCTTTTTTTTTTTTTACACTTTGCCACATGAGCTCGTGACTTAGCGCTTATTGCCCTCCTAAAGCAGGCAGCCCCGGCCCCCCGGATCAGCCCGGGCGTCGGCCCTCTTCGCCCGGGCTGAATAATGTATATCTGCCCGGGGAACTCGGGCACGGCAGTGGGGTCGCGACACAGCATGCCGGAGGCTCCAGCAGGCAGCGTGGGGGAGCTGCTGCTGGAAACCCGAGGAAGAGGGCTGGCCGGGGGGAGGGGTCGTGATGAGTCTCCAGTCTGTGTGGTTCGCCAGCCAAGCGTTTACAAGGCCACTCTACATGTCTGCTTCTCGCTGGAGTGGAAAGGATTCCAGTGGGCTGAGCCCACCCCCATCCCCACCCCTCTCTCTCTGTGTGTGTGTGTGTGTGTGTGTGTGTGTGTGTGTGTGTGTGTGTGTGTGTGTGTGTGTGTGTGTGTGTGTGTGTGTGTGTGTGTGTGTGTGTGTGTGTGTGTGTGTGTGTGTGTGTGTGTGTGTGTGAAGACGGGGGGGGGTGGAGCCTGTTGGACGTGGAAGGGGATGGAAGTGGTTTGGGGGGGGGGGGGGGGGGTGCATTCCCCTAATATACACAGAAACCACACTGTGAAAGAGAACCTGACACGGCCGCAAATTAATTCAGCGTCTGAATGGATCATCTCTTCATTTGGATGCATTAATCCCTCAATCCCCTCTTTTTTGTCTCTCCCTCCAGCGCTCATCCCTTCCCTCCCTAGCCACCCCCCTTTTTTGTTTTGTTTTCCGTACTACGCTTTGCATCCTCATTACTCCACTCTTACTGTCCACATTTACATTTAAACCGCCACAGCGCGTCAGAACGGGACGACTTGGCTGCAGAGCCGGCCGTCCCCTTTGTGCCGCTCATCTACATTTAATTAAGAGGCCACAAGGACTGCAGGCTCCAGCGCCGGGGATAGAGCACAGCGCGTTTCTCTGTTACACTGTAATTCCATGACCCAATTTTTCGTGAATCGGTTTGCCCTGCGGCGAAAGTATGGCGCACTTCAGGAACGAGGCTGATTAAGATGTTTGAGTAGTTGTAAAAAAAAAGAAAAAGGTTTTAGGGTTTGTTTGTTTTGTTTTTCACGTCACTGTCGTTATGTTGCATTGACTCGATAACCGTGTGCACGTCATAATGATCTTATCAAGGATACAATTTAGAAGAAACCACTTTACTTTATAGCTTAATGCTAGAGTGGGGTTTATGCAATGTCCTCACAGAAGAGTCTTTTAGGCTTTTTATGCATTCTAAATGAGGCGACCCCTGTGGTGGTTAAAAAGCTATCTGTATTAGCATTTCATTCACGCATAAAGAGCCGTGCGTGTGTCGCACGCAGCCACGTCAGAAAGGTCTGCGCAAACAGCTAGCATGATTGAGGACTTGCGTGTGCACCGCGGTGCCGACCTACACCAGTTGTTGTGCTGTGAGATTCCATTGCTCCCCAGCCCCCCCCCCCACCCACCACCGCCGTCTCCCTTCTCCTGCTTGCTCAAGGGGAGGAGGTGAACGGTCGAGTGACCCTCTCGGTGAATACCTATCTTTGTCCCGCCAGGCCGTTTTCTGGAACCCTAGAGGCTGGCGCGGGCCATGCTGGCCGGGGTTCAGGAACTCCACTGGGCCACGGGATTAGCATGGCATGGAAGGATCCCTGATAACTGACACCCCTCCGCGCAGGCATCCTAGCCCCTCTCCAATTCCGCTAAAGACCACCGCCACAAAGACGCCATTCAGCGGCGTCGACGGTGGCGCTAATCCCCTCCCGCACAAAGACCCGAGGCCACCGATAGCATCTAAATAACTCCCCCAGTAAATGTAATTTGCCTGAATTAGACATATAGGATCTCTCTGATGGCACGCGGGTTGCGTTTGCAGCTTCCGTGGCAATATTTTGTCCCCTTGTTGTGGTTTCGATGCGATGCGGCGTTGCGTGCCGGTCTTTAGCGTGCGCCGGCGAGGAGAAGGTCGCCTGTAGGAGCTGGCCGCTGCCGGTGGGCCCCGAGGATTTGGGTCACCCCCTAAGTGCTGCCGCTTTGTAGAAGGTAGCCTTAATATTCATGTGGCGTGCAACCATGTCACGGTTGGTCCCCCCCACCACGGCCTTTTAACCGCTCGCTGTGGCCGTGATGCTGGGCGGGGCCGCGACCCTTCAAAGCCATCCAGTTGGTTTCTCCTTGAGGTTTCCTGTACGCCGTGAGGGGATGATGCCGTCACAAATGGCCGTGCAAGATATTTGATGATATAGAGACTGGAAACAACATGATTGAAGTGGCCCTTTTTTTAACTCATGGTTCTCTCGGAGGACTTGGTGTACTACAAATACAAAATCAGTTTCTAAAAGCCATCAATTATAAATCTCGCCCTGGAAGGATGGGACTTTAAAGATCAGGGTGGGGTAGAGTCACTTGGCAGAAATAAATTACTCCTAATTGACCTTTTTGACCTTTGGTAGAGCACTCGCTCACGGGTTGCGCTGTGGTTGTCTTGGAAACCCCTTTGGTAGAAGATGCTGGCTGCCTAGACAGACCCTGGAGTGATGGTCTGGGTCCTGCACATCCATCAAATCCCCGCCTTCCACCCCAGACCGCCATCGATTACACAACCCATTGTTTCAATATTTAAATTACAGATGTGCTTAACCTTTGACCCCCTGTGCCTCTTATAGCTCTTAAACACAATTACGGGATGCATTCCAGTCGTCTGACTACTGTTTCTGCACTTAAGCGAAGGGCGTATCCCACGGGTTACAATGAACAGCTCCTTGTGTCGGGCCGTCGGTCCATTACCAGGGCGGGTCTGGGTCTGGGCCTCCCTCCGACGAAACCTTAACCAGCGCACGGCTAAGGGATCAATACGCCTCCCAACAAAACGGGGAACAGCAACAAACAAGCTGTGCATTACAAGGAGGATACAAGAAGTTCCTGCATCGCTGCTACTACTCTCCCTCTCTGCTTCCTCCCAAAGGCCCTGCTTGGATTTCATGTCTTGAAAGGATTTTTTTCCTCCTTTTTTTGTGGTGGTGGGGGGGGGGTTTACTGTTTCACCACTGCTCCTCCTCCAGCACAGCCCCGATCGATGGAGGCCGACAGCTGAGCGACACCTGGGTCACGGTACCCTTCAGCAAGGCTCCCCGGCCAGAGGGCCGGAGCAGGCTGTTAGCGGACACCACAGGGTCGACACCGGGGGGGGGGGGGCTTCCACGCAGACCCCCTCTCGACACTAGTAACATAATCCCTCTTCAGTTCACCGTTTGCTCATGAATTGCTTTCGGGAAGGGATATTTTTGGTATTCCTGCGCAGTTTCTTTTAAAGTTGAGACTAGAGCCGTCAGCGAAGATAACATCTGAGGAAAATAAATAATTGAGTCAGTGGGTCTTGGGGCAACAGCCATTGATGTGGGCAGAGGCATCAGGTGTTAGTAATGCATGGGCCGGGGATAAAAAAAAAAAGGGGTTGGGGAAGGACTGATTGATGCTTTTTGTGCGAGGGTTCCCCTTACAGTCAATGCAGCGGCTCAGGATTTATCGGACTGTCTCCTTTTTGAAGATGGTCTGAGATGAACAGGGGGCAGTGAGAGATCCAGGTGGGCTGACCCTCACTCGCCTTTCTTCCCGTGCGACATCTTGAGTTTCATTTGACGTGCGAGGCTTTGACTAGTTCACAGCATCACCAGCATTTACTGCCATGTCTTTGTGACTTTGTGACGTTGGGTCTTTATCGTCATCCGAAGAAAGCTTGTCTTTTGGAATACATTTTATGGTCTTGTATAGCATTTTTTTTTTATTATAGGTTATAATTATAATACAATTAATAATCTATGTATTTTTCTTTTTTTTTCCGATGATTGAATGATTTCATTGCTTTATACAAACACCATCAAACTAATACTATTTTTATCATGTAACGGATGAGAAATGGCTCAGGATGAGGGCACATTGGGACTCACTTCCATGCTGACCCGTGCATCTATTTGCCTTTGCTGCTCGAAGCGCGCGTTGCCCTCCACAGCAAAAAGTGTAGACAAATCCAGTGGGTCCAGTGGCTTGCCAACAGATCTGCAACTTCAGCGGCGCTGAATCCCCGGCCGCCTGCCCAGTGGGGGATACGGCCGGCGTGGGCGAGGCCTGGCCGTGCCTGTTTTCCTTCATTAGAGCTTTCCACCAGCGCAGAGCTTTCCATTGTCCTTGCAGAATGACCCTTTGACCCCCCGGGGTCACCCCTCCGTCTGCCGTCGGGCCCGCCAGGGGTCACCGCCGGCTTGTGTTCACATGTTCTGCTCAAAGGGGTCCATTTAGACATCCCGACGCCCTACAACCAAGTGCCACCGACCTTATCTGCGGTCTGTCACCGGTTACGTCTCCTGGTTTGAGCCATAGATCAAGCCTAACTACACCACACGCTCACGACCGCCACACCCCCAATCTCCCGAGGGCACAGGGCTTTGGCAGAGACAGAGCGTTCTCCTGCAGACTCTCTCTTCCTGTAATCTTCTGCAAAATAGGCCACTGTTTCTATTTTACAGGCGATGAAGCAATGTGTGCCGAGCCTGTCAGGGGAGGTACAGTAGGCTGGGACTCGGGTTGGGGGTTAACGCCTGCCATCGCTCTCGCAACAAGAAACATTTGACCCCCCCCCCCCCCCCCCCCCACACACACACACACACACACACACACACACACCACTCCGTTTTGTTAGGAGCTATCTGTTATCCTATCTGTTATCTGGTGCTTGCCTTCACCTCCACCCAGCGCACCACCCCCTCCATGGGGTAGAACACGAGTCAGGATGAGCCCAAACAGCAGGAAGATGAACACAGTGCAGAAGAGATTTATATTGCACCGCTCAGGCGTGGGGCGGGGGGGGGGCAGGGAGGGGGGATGGTGCATCTTTTCATAGATCTTCCCTCTGAGACCGAGCACGGAAAAGCTGAAAATGCAAGCCGGGGGGTGGGGGGAGCGAACACAAAAATCCTGAGTGGAAAGAGGTGCTGGAATCCCAGCAGCAGACTATGCTGAAGCTTTCAGCTCTTTGGCTGCATTAAAAGTGGTACCCTGTTTCGCTTTCCCACACCGCGAGCGAAAAGGAAATGTAAATCCATCACGCGGCTGTCTGGTTTGGAGCCAAACATTTGGCATTTGTATTTCCACCTTGGTTCAATTACCTCCCCCTCGCTCTTAAGCGGAGCCACACCAGTGTTGTTCCATCAACAGAGACCTGCGCTGAGCATAGTCATCTGGTTGGTGAAGTACGCGTGGAAAATGGCTTCGGAGGGAAAAGTATTGTGCTGCGTCAAGGTTGGAGATAAGGTGCTTCAGATGTTGGACTCTCAGCCCAAAGCTTCTGGTTTGGATTCCCAATGTCCTAAGTCCTCAAAGTACCTTGCAAGCAAGATGTCCAACCCCTTCCATTGCTCACAAATGACCGGTATCTTTCATAATTGTATTGTCATTGAATAGATCCAGTGGAGGAAATGATGGCAGGGTTACCAAGATTCTGCCATTTCCAGTACTGACATGATAAATATAATGATTTAAGATTTTGTATTTACATAAAGGAAGGAGAACAAACATTTATGTACACCGTTTGCATCCCTCGCATTTTAAAGTTGTTCAAATCTTATGTTCAATTAGAGCAACTCATCAAAGTTACCATAAGCGAGTCAAACAGTGTATTGATGCACTTTCTGTTGTCGCTGTAGATGTTGTTCTGTCAGCTAACCCTGTTCCTCTTCTCTCCTTCCTTCTCTCCCCATGTCGCCCCCCCCCCACCCCCCATTGGTGTGATGGATGACGTTACCACCTTCAAAGGTAAGCTTAAAGTGTTGATGACACCGGTGTTGTTTCCATTGCGCCATCTGCTTCAGAGTTGCGCGAGGCTCCTCTGAGTTGACCACCACGCTGTCACAGATCGGCCCGCTGTGCCCACTCACTGGTTAACCATTTTAAGGTTGCTAATTAGAGTTAGGCCCCTAATGTGCGCCTCTTAAGGCTAAGTGCTCATGGGCGTGAGTCATGTTCGACACGTTGGCCGGCCGCTTGTTGTGAACACGTTTTTATTGGAGCCTAACTGATGCCGCACATCCGACATCAAAGCGGGCCGGTGAATTCCTATAATCAACCGTTGGCAATGTGACGGTCTGCGGACAGGATGACTGCAGTGGAGCTTTGCCGGCACATGTTTTGGAAAGTGGTCGGAAGAAGGCAGACGTAACGGAGAACCCTTTGATGTGCCGCGAAAAAGTAATATGACTACTCGCGGTCCACAACAACATGAATGGAAACCCAGAAATGGACCCGGGGACCTCGCGGTGCTCGTGTCTGACAAGTCTGGCGTGGAGCGCGACTACCGCGGGATGTTGGCCCCGGCCACCGTCTCCCCGGGAAACCGTGCTCCGCAGACAGGAAGCGGTATTGTCCAAACCCTCTCTTTGAGACTAGCAGCGCCCTGACAGACTCAGACTCAGGTAATTGGTTGTCCCCATAGGGCGGAGGCACCAAGTTAGACATGGCTATTTATTCCCCTTCCATATATGGGGCGCTACCCCTTTCCTTGCTCTCTGTCGCCCTTTCTCTTAACCCCCATAGATGCTGCTCTGAACAGCTGCCGCCCCGCACTCACCCCGCACTGCTAAACATCCACGCTGGCCAATTAGGAGAGCGGGAGAGAGAGGGAGAGACTCGTAGGTGTCATTTCGTTAAGCCCGGGGGGGGGGGGGGGGGGGGCGTCCAGCCACCGCCTGCTGTGCACTGTCTCCACGGCGTTTGAGTGACAGCGCTCTCCGAGGGGGGTTCTTTGTGGCGGTCAGGCCTCGCTGATTACCAGAGCCCCCCCCCACCCCCTCTTTTCACATTCAGGGGAGAGGAAGTCAGTTTGTTGTGCACTCGGTGTTTGCCAACGGCCGAGGAATGCAAAGATGGGTCCCCTCACCACGCCGATTAACAGTTCGCCTCGGAGGGGTTCATGTTCCTCCTTTTAATTGTGCGGTGAATCCATTTTCTCCCGCCCCTCCCTTTGACGGCCTGCCGTGGGCGTGAGTGTGAAAGCCGAGACGGGCTTCACCTGTCGCTCTTGTTATCTTAAGCATTTTCATCCCGCGTGGACGAGGGTCAAGTAGCGAAAGCTGCGTGATTGACAAGACCAGGAGGCCAGCCCTTTTGTACCCCCCCCTCCTTAAGAGTGCATTGCTGCGTGTTGCTTTGTGAGATGGATTTTTCTGTAAAACACACTGCGCCGTGTACATTTTCAGCTTAAGTTGCAAATAATCTTGTTCCGATATCGCCACACACTCTGTGACGTGGGACTAGGCCCACGGTATCGCGTGACATCGCCTCGTGTTTTTGTATCGTTTTACTCTACAACAAACGGGGTTTATTGTCTCGTCTGACTGCAAGACCTGATCCGTGTAACCTTCCTTGGCATTGGCATTGTTCTGCAGAGAGCACTCACACTCTCCTCACAATCCAGGAAGCTATAAAGGGGCGTGGGCGCTTCCTGCCTGCACTTAAGTGAGCGTAAGCTTATCTTGGTTGTTATGCGTCGGAGAGGGTGCGAGACGCCAGACGGAACTTCCTTCTAATCTCTCGTCTGCGAGGGTTTTACCCACTTAAGGAGACTGATGAGTTGCGCATGAGTTTACTCCTCTGTTTTATTTCAACGGTGGGCTGTGGGGTCCCTACCCCCACCACCACCACCACCACCACCCACAGCTGAGATGTTCCTGGGACCTTTTGTTTCTGGTGATTGGTCGCTTGACACCTCTTCTTCAGAAGTTCACGAGCTTCTGCTTTGAAGTCCCTGGAGCGTGGCCTTCCCCCCCCCCCCTTTGTCGAAGCTACTTGAGCTTTATTTGCAAAATCCCACATCTCGGTCCCACATCTTGTGAAGCACTTATGAATTTGCCCCCACCCCGTCCCCACCGCCTCCCATAAGGAGCTTGTTAAAGAGATGGCTGCATACTTCGAGCTACTGTAACGATATGAAATCCCTTCAGCCTTTTTTCTTTGTGTGGTTGCAAAGCAAGTCGCACTGCTGCTATTCTGTCTTTGTTACTAGTGTTATTCCCCCCCCCCCCTTGTTTTCTGTCATGATCTCCTTCAGCTTTTGAGGGATCAACTCCAAACCACTTAAAAAAAAGTCACGCATGTATCCGTGCGGTGTGTGCGTCTCCCCTTACAGCCCAAACATTGTATACTTTTAATACAATTCAGTTAGCATGCTCACCGAGAACAGTGCATACAGTGAGTTGGTAGTCACAACATGTGCAACATGTCTGGTTTGATGTCCGCCAGTCCAGAGCCAAATGGGAGGAGCATCCTGAATGCATCTTTCACCCACAACACAGCAGAGTCAAGTCAACCACAGACGCCATCACCGTAGTCATTTCAAACGGTCAACGAATGAATAACGTTCAAGGTAGACAGGGGGGTCCTGATTTGGATAAATCAGACGACCTTTATTCCCGGTGCAGGCCCCGGCAGTCCAGAACCCCTCAGTCCCAACTCCTCATTAGACCTGAGCTCCTGAGCGGAAACAGACCTTCCAGACGAGAGCGCGCACACACACACACACACACACACACACACACACACACACCTCTTCCCTGAAGGCTGGAAATGTAGTGTGATGATGAAGCTCTTAGGCATAGAGGCAAATCACTAGCACATACACACAGATGCACACATACAGACACACACACACACACACACACGGTATACTTTCTTTGTTCTGTCCAAGGCCGCACAACATCATTCATAGTTTTTTTTTTTTCTTCTTCGTTTTTCACAATTATCCTCATGGCCTTTTCCTTAATTGTCTCCCCGCTCGTTTTTCTTTCTGTCAATTAGATTTCACGATCCCCCACTCCGTTCCTCGGAGATGCATTCACGAGAACACTATCGATTCCCGCGCAGCGCACATAAAGTATGTTAGGCCTGTTATGTCACGGACATTTGCACAACAGATGCGGGAGATCGGCGTCCTGGAGATGGAGCAGCGTGTGCTCGTTATGGTGGGCCTGCAGACCGAGCCTGCTTTCCTGGGGGAAACACACGACACAAGTAATGCTCCCTGCGGAGTCTCGTCACAATCAGGCGCAGCTCATAATTCCCCAAGGGATATTCCGTGGCTCTTTTTTTAATGCCAGTTATTTCCCCAACGGAGTTCTCCCGCTTGTTAATCCAAGACAATATCGTGCATGGCAACTACAGGAAGGTGCACTTACACTGTTTTTAGATGTTTTTGAAAGTATTTGCACGTCCATATTTCATCCAAATGCTTTGTTTTTAATATGCAAATGACAAACGCAGGACTTTTAGCGGGTGAATTGTGAATCATCCGGTCAGTCGTTGTAATCTTGGTGTGGATTACAGCAAGCGAGGGCTACGGTATCGTTTCCTGTTGGGTTTCCGTCGGGTATCAGCAGCACGTCTTAAGGTGAAAGACCCGCCGATGGGCTCGAGACGAGAAGGGGATTTGAGCGGAAAGGTCACACCGCATATCACGCCCCGCTTGCATTGTGGCGCCCTGTCGCGGAGCAAGCCCTTCAGCGGTCACACTTATCCCCCGGGGGGGAAGCCGGCTATCAGTCTTCCTGTCCTATCGGCGGGTCCGGTTGTTGGGTGTCTAGATCCATATCAACAGGTCCCACTACCTGTGCAAACACCGCGCGCCACCGCAACGCACAGCCCAAACATTTAATTTCCTGCCGCCCAGGAACCTTAATCTGCCGCGGCTCGTCCGGGGCGAGGTGTGCGTGCACGGCAATCTGCCGCAGTTCTGACTTCATATCTCAAAGACACAAAGGCTCTGTTCAAGGAGGGCGGGCGCAGAAGCACCCGGAGCTCTCACAGCCGTTTTCCAGCCACCGCCGCCGCAGCCGTGCGGCGACCTTGACACGGTTCGGCCCCCCACCCCCGCACGCCAAGTGGACACACTGCGTGCGACGAGTGGCGTCTGTTGCCAGGTAACGCAGCCTCCCGGGCGCCGCTCGGCCGTGATTACACGCGATCACCGGGGCGGGGGAATGAAAAAAAAAAAAAAAGAGAGAAGGCGGTCCGTCGAGGCTGATTGGCCGCTCTCGACTCGAAGCCATTAACGGTTCTCCGGGGGAACGGAAGACATGCCGGAGCCTTTAATGGCGTAAAAGCGCCTCCCAAATCGCCACTTATGCACTTGACTCGCTGTTATTACGGCTCGACTTCACAGGTCGAGCCGGTCGATTTTCACCGGCCCTCTCGCTTGGGCGGACGTTGATTTGTTTGCGCTCGTGGTCCTCCGCGGCGTCCGCTACAGCGAATGGCGTTCACGGAGGACGAGGTACACGCCGTGGCTTCTTCCCTCCATCCCCCTCTCTCTGTGAAGGACGCCTGCCGCCACACATTAATGAGAGCCGGTTCGGCCCGCTTCGACACTAATCAATGCATCGCCATCGTAACCGTGGGCGACCACCCCCCCGGGGCGGGGGTCACCTCACTAGAGGAGCTCTAAAGGTCTTCATCCTGCGGCCACACAACGCGCCGCGGGCCCAGAGGAACCGTGCCCTTTTGGAGCAGAATGGCTGATGGAGGGGGGGGAAATCAAATGAGGAAGGCTCATAAATAAATGCATTTGAACCCTTTAGACGGGCCGATGCCGGCGCAGAGAGAGAGAGCTTGTTGTTGTCTGCAGGTCCCTCTGGAAGACCCTGCAGGACGCGGGGTTGGAGAGCAGACATTAGCAGCTGTTCTAACAGCCAGTCTAAATCGCTCCCCTTTTCTCTTCACTCTCGCTCATTTCCTCCTCCTCTCCCCTGATTGGCGGGTTAGTGGACCACCTGCTGCCTCTCCAATGCCCCGCCCCCCCCCCCCCCTCCAGCCTACTTAATTAAGGGGTAATATACAATGCAATCAGAATCTTTTAATATATGCAATGTAATTTGATATTTGAAGGCGGCGGATGAAACACAACACAGCCAGCCCTGCACACACACACACACACCCTCTCCCACTTTCTCCCTCCATATTTGGTCTGTGCTTTTCCTTCTCCCTTCCTCTCGGCGCTACAATGCCTTGATGTCTTTTTTTTTGTTGTTGTTGTTTGTCGGATGACCCACTTTCTCGTAAAGTGCACGATTAGTTCCTTGTGTCTGCGGCTCCGCCGGGGTCTCTCGGCGGGGGGCCAGACACCTGGTTTGATCCTCTGGATGCAGCTGTAGGAGATCCTCTGCGTTTGGATTAAAACCACGTGGCCGCGTTCTTTTTGTGTGGTCATCATTTCCTCTGGCGTGCACTCTCTCACAGACCTTTGTCTCTCTCACGGACCTTCGTCTCTCTCTCTCGCAGACCTTCTCTCTCGCAGACCTTTCTCTCTCGCAGACCTTTGTCTCTCTCGCAGACCTTTGTCTCTCTTGCAGACCTTTGTCTCTCTCGCAGACCTTCACCTCTTTCACAGACCTTCGTCTCTCTCCCACAGACCTTCATCTCTCTCACAGACCTTTGTCTCTCTCTCACAGACCTTTGTCTCTCTCTCACAGACCTTTGTCTCTCTCTCACAGACCTTTGTCTCTCTCTCACAGACCTTTGTCTCTCTCTCACAGACCTTCATCTCTCTCTCGCAGACCTGTCTCTCTCGCAGACCTGTCTCTCTCGCAGACCTGTCTCTCTCGCAGACCTGTCTCTCTCGCAGACCTTTGTCTCTCTCGCAGACCTTCACCTCTCTCACAGACCTCCATCTCTCTCACAGACCTCCATCTCTCACAGACCTTCACCTCACCACAGAACATCGTCCTCTGTGGTACGATGCGCTCCGTGATGGGGGGGGCGGACGCGGCCGCAGGTTCCCTCCGTTGAAAGAGAAGGTTTCTTTTGGACGAGTCCGGCCCCTGCGCCGGGCGCACACCTTCTCGCGGGCTACCCGAGGCCTACATATCCTCACAGACCGTCTTTGTTGTTGTGTGAGTGGAGCCACAGTGGGCCCCAGTTCGGGGAGGGGGGAGGGTTGCTAATTAAGGTCTGATGACCACACGGTGCTGCTTACTCACTGGCTCCTGCTCACCAGTGCTGGGAACCCCGCCCCCTCCAGAGCTGACTGGAATATAGAAACAAGCTGCGAACAAAGTGTGCTTGGCTGGCCCCAACCAGAGTAAATACCTGACCGTGTTTGTGTGTGCGTGTGTGTTGCGTGTGCTTGTGCGCGTGCGTGCGTGTGTGTGTTGGGACCACCCATGCTCTTGTAACATTTTTCTTGAAGGAAGCGAGTGTGGCACGGCAAGACATATGCCCACATCTCAGTCTTGTGGACATGTGTGTGTGTATATAGAAGGACCCCTGTGGTCCATTTGTTAGGTCCATATGGGACTATATACTGCATACGGGCAGACAACGAATCGGAACAGTCATTTGTTTATTAAGAAAGCCTGGATTGCTTCATCACCGCTTCAAAATGACCCTGGCAGTTTATTAAACCACAGGGGTCAGCGGAAGCTGTTTGGTACACATAGCGCGCCCAGACTGCAGTATCAAATGAGACCCATTTGCAGCTGCACGTGATGCACAGAAACAGACATGGATGATGTGGTTTAATGGAGTCCAAATTGCACCCAGGAGACTCTTGGGAGGAAATCAATCAGAATCAGTCGCTCTGTCCATCCAGCCGCCCGTCTCTCAATCCTTTGCCATTTCTTCTGCCGTTTGCTGTCCCCCCCCCCCCCCCCCCCCCTTTTATCTGACACCAGTGGATGGTTTGGACATAAGAATCCAATTTAGCTATTTTTTATGCCATCCCTTTAAAGTTGCCCTTTAATTTGCTGTGAGGCGATAACAGCCAGCCTTTTGAAATGGCCGATCTGGGGTGCTCTTTTAAGGACCCCCCCCACCCCCATGCTGTCCTTTTATTTGCCACAGATCTTCCTTCCTCTTCCTCTTCTTCTCCGCCGCTGCCTCGTCGCCCATACTTGATTAGCGCAGCGGGCCGCCATTCCCCCCCCCCCCCCCCGCTGTGTCTGAGCCTCGCCAAACGTGGAGGCATGTGAGCCAGAGACGGCCTGTGGAGACGGGAGGCTGTGGCGGCATAGCCAAGTGTCGTCCATCTGGTGCCAAGCAGAGAGCAGAGGGAGAGGGAGGGAGGAGGAGAGAGAGAGAGGAAGAGAGAGAGAGGAAGAGAGAGAGGAAGAGAGAGAGAGGAAGAGAGAGAGGAAGAGAGAGGAAGAGAGAGAGAGATTCATTCACTACCGCTGCTGCCTCCTGATGAGAAAAGACACTGGCGGCGGGCCTCGCCAGAGAAGTATTGTCTGGCGTTTTGGTTGCTCCTACTCGGTAGGGTTATGGGCCTGCAGCGGTCTCCCCCATCTGTCTCTCTGCCTGCCTGTTTATTTGGGCTAGGCTTTCGGTGGTGGTGTGGGCCTGGGGAAGGGGTGGGGAGGTGGATTGGTAATTTATTTCCCCCCCCCCCCTCCTCCTTTCTGTGGAGGCCTGTGACATGGTTGATCCTCGAGGATCATATTTCAGAAGACTGGAGACACGGAGGCAGCTCTACCCCCCTCCCCGCCCCTCCCCGCCCCTCTGCGTCGTCTCCAAGCTCTCTTATTAGTCTTTCAAGGCTGTGTCCACAGGGCACACACACACACACACACACACACACACACACACACACACACACACACACGTCTCTCTTTCCCCTCAACCAATGTTTACCCCCCAGCGCCTTGATGGACCCCCCCCCCCTCATTGTCCGGACATTTCCTCGGACTCCCCCGAAGATGTTTAGTCGGCGGTGGTTTACATTGTCCTCCGCCAGAGTGGACCTCACACAGTTTTTACGGTGCCACCATTTCATGCTCGGTTTGATCGGGATTCCAAACCGACGCAACAGCAGAGGTTATTATCCCACGGGGGCCCCTCTCCGGTGGGGGGGGGGGGGCTCTCGCAGAGCGGCCGTGTAAACGCTCACCGTTGGGCCTGTCGTCACGTCGACCGCACCGCACATTCTTTGTTGAAACGGAGCAAAGCTAAACATGTATGTTCTGCCCCCGCCGTGGGTCTCTCGCGTCCCCCCCCCCCCCCCCCTGTGCTAAAGTGCTTTCATTATTGGATTAGGAGGGGGGGCCCGGTTCTGTGTGACCAAAGCGGGCCGCCCTTGGCCCGGCCCGCTCTACCTGGGCCAGAGAGCTTAAGCCGCTCCTAATCTCATAATTGCCGGCGCATTCATGGCCTCGCGGAACACCGCTGAAGGCTAGGTGGGTTTCGCCTAAAATGGGACACGTGAACTGAACCCTGGGTAATATTACCCAGGGTTCCTTTCAACTGCCCGGGAGCAGGACAGTAGTCTCGGGGTGTTGTTGTGTGCAAACATTTATTTTTTTCCTTTTTGAGTTTTTTTTTTTTTCTCTCTTCTCGCCTTCCACGCGATTTCGAGAGCTCCAGGCGGAGCTGATGTAACGTCCGCTTGGGCCCTCTCCCCCTCCTCTCCCCCTCCTCTCCTCCTCCTCACCCCCTCCAGCTCGTCCTCCTGTCCCTTTCGCGGGGGGGAGGTGCGGGGATACATCGGTGTCTCGACAGCCGGCCTCTCCGTATGCGCGGGCGTTGAAAGTCGGGGCAGAGCAGACGTCTCTATTTTAGATGTGGAATGGCAGCTATGGGGCTTCTGGAGCCGGAGGACCAGGGGGTCCCGGGAGACCAGGGGGTCCTGGATCACCCGGTGGTTCTGGATCCCCGCTTGTGCAGACCGGTGGCAGCGCTGACTTGCAATCGTTGGCCTTTTGTAGCTCACGGCGGTTCAAAGAAGCGCGTACATGAACCTGGAAACTGTATTAAGTTAAGGAAATTAGCAGCTGGGGGATCCTCTGCTGATTCATCAAAGATTCATCCATTTATAATCATAATAGTATATTCTTCAGAAGTTAATAAGAAGTTATCTTATTATTCAGAATGAATAATTAAATTGGCCAGATCATATCTCCATGTGTTGCTCAGCAACAGTACACCGCCCCCCCCAAGACACTGCCCAATGTCTTCATTATGGCGCCTGGAGCTGTGGACCCAGCCCCCGCCTCCCTGAGCCAGCGGCCCGGCTCAGTGGCACGCTAAGGGCCGAGGTGCTGGAGCCCTCTCGGAGGAACACTCGGGTCCTGGTGCCGCCAACGCCCACCTCCAGTGCACTTATTAAGAGATTTATACCTGCAGTCGACACACTCGCACACACACGAGTGCTATTGTTACTCTTTGTTGTTTGTCATGGATACCACATGGGTGGGCTGCGTTCAGCTTCAAAGGCGTACCTGGGCTTGGCTGGCAGCCAGCCGTCGGGGTGGTGATGGTGATGGTGGTGGTGGTGGTGGTGGTGGGGGGGGGGGGGGGGGGGCGCGGGGCGGGCTAGAAATTCATCAGCGCGCTTTCGCTTTGAATTCAACTCCGCCGTGATCTCTACTCGAGTCTCGCTGTCGTGTTCCGAGACCAGAGCGCTAATTGTGCGAGCTGTCACAACAAGACGAGATCAGACGGCACGCGTCCGGTCCTCGTGTGCGGGCCGCGTCGGCGAGGACCTCAGACCGACGGCGCCCCACTGCTGTGTGAATACCTGAGGTCACCGCTTGGAGAGGGGGAGGAGAGGGGTGAGGCGGCGGATACGGTTGCCAGGCTACCGTTGCTTGGTAATGAGGCGTCCGGGGGGTCCTTGTGTAGGCCGCCGCGCCACCGCTCCCCTCTTGAGACACCGAGAGAGACGACCGCGGCGTCCTGGAGGGGGCTTGGCCTTAATGAGCCCCTCACCTGTACAGTAGACTCTCTCACCACAGTCCAATCTGCACGCCGTACACCCGGCCACAGAGAGGCCATTACCTGACACAGTACGCTGCGGGGATGATTGGATGAGGCGGGCTCCTCGTGCACGCCACCGGCGCACACGGGCATAAAAGAGAGCGGTCTCTGGCCCCTTTGAACACGTTTTCCATTACATTCCGCGGAATGGAATAACACTGATGGAGTAATTGACTTTGGTTGTTCTGGGAGTTCAAACCGCCGAGAAGACGAGACCGTGTTTACTTTTTTTAGTTTGAGCCTCTTGTCCCATCTCTCTCTGTCTCTCTCTCTCTCTCTCTGTGTCTCTCTCTGTGTCTCTCTCTGTCTCTCTCTCTGTTTCTCACTCTCTGTGTCTCTCTCTGTTTCTCACTCTCTGTGTCTCTCTCTGTTTCTCTGTCTCTCTCTCTCTGTTTCTCTGTCTCCATCTCTCTGTCTCTCTCTCTTTCTCTCTCTCTGTCTCTCTCTCTGTCACTTACTCTGTGTGTGTATGTGTGTGTGTGTCTCTCTCTCTCTCTCTCTCTCTCTCTCTCTCTCTCTCTCTCTCTCTCTCTCTCTCTCTGTTTCTCTGTCTCTGTCTCTCTCTCTATATATATGTTTATCTGTCTCTGTCTCTCTCTCTGTCTGTCTCTCTCTCTCTCTCTCTCTATGTTTCTCTGTCTCTGTCTCTCTCTCTCTCTGTCTCTGTCTCGTCCTCACATGCTCTGTCGTCCTCCGTCGCTGAGGGCAGTCATGGCGGTTGCTGACGCAGACTGTGCAGAGAGCAGCCGGCCAACACGATCACCAGAGCATGCAAATGCACTTCAGAGTGAACGTAGCCAAGATGACATCAAAAGCTGAAGTAAACACAACTTTTTTTTGGTTTATGGCTTTCTAAGGCCGGCTGCATCCAAAAGGAAATATAAAATAAAAAGAAGCCATTAATATTTTCCACCCAGGGCGCTCGGCAAATGCAATATTCCTCTCTCTAGTGTACGAATAGCGCCCTTAAACTGAAGTTGAGAAAATATGGCTTTTATATATTTCAGGATAGAACGACCCCTTCAATACTGTGCACAATGGGCTCGTCCCTTTTTCAGCCTGAGTTTAGTTATGCATTCATCTGCCCACGTTTATCTATAATTAATCAGAGAGGACACAAAGAGAGGCACAATTACACTGTTGTTTCACTGCAGTGTAGCATACAAGTCGTTGGTAATTGGCAAGACTGTACTACGTTGTCAACCATCTTTCCAGGCCATTTACAACCTCTTAAACGCCCCTGGCTCGCGAGGAAGCTGTGCACTATTCCAGAGCCGTTCACCGCCAGTGTTATGCTATGCAGGAAACTATAACATGCAATCCCTTGAAATGAGCGTAAGCATACCCAAGGTTCCTCATGGCCACACACACACACAGACACACGCACGCACGCGCGCACACACGCATACACACGCGCGCACACACACACACACACGCTCACACAAACACGCACAAATGTAAGAGCTCTTGTCAAGGAGTTGACTGCAGATTCCCATAGTCTGAGGCATTTTTCCCCCCACTCTAATTAATCTCCTTGACATCTCTGGCTACAAAGAGTTTTTCAACGGAAGTGTGTTTATTTTTCACTTATTCGCTTTGTGGGGGAAAAAAAAAAAACAAATGTCTCTTTCTTCCCTTCCCGATGCTATCTGGCATGCCTCGCTCCCCGCACCACTTGTCGAGATGGCGTAGGAACAAGAACAAATGCTCCCCCGGTTAAATCTAATTATGGCTACAAATAACTTCAAATGGAGACACTGTACTGGAGATGCCAGGGCCCCGCGGCCGGCCGTCTCCAGTGGTGGGCGGGGCCCGGCGGCCATCTTGCGGTGCGTGGGCTGCCGCTGGTGGCGGTTTGAAGTGGAGTTCCATTGAAACCAGGTGTCGCCACCGGAGAGCTGACCCGGCCCACGCCTCGTCCAAAGGTCGTTATTGATCAATTGATCAATATCCCCTGATTTGATCTCCCATTTTCTTATTGTTTTGTTGGTTTGTATATATATTTTTTTTTTCCCCAGTGAGATGAACAACATGCATATGGTAAAGAAATAATTTAAAGAAAGGCAAAACTAAACTTTTTCCTTTATCAAAAAGAAATGAGCAACATGAATAATAAATCAAAGCAAGAGGAAGATGTAGATTATGTGATTCTTCCAATACATCATCATGAAGTGTTGTTACATTAGCTTTCTTTATAACAGTCATTTGGTCAAAAAGGAAGTAGACTCCCATCCACATAGAAAGCCGAGTCATGCTCAACATGTGGCTCTGACTCATCCCTCTCCCCCTTCACCTCCCCTCTGTCCCTTCCTCCACCCTCCCACCCTCCCCCCCCCCCCCTCCACACCTAGTGTGTACCACACAGACAGGAATGCAATTGATTCTCCCCCTTCCAGAGCAGTGGGGAGTCTGCCCGTTGCTCTTGAACCCCCCCTGGTTGGAAGTAGAGGACGTTCTGAACGACCCCCCCCCCCCCTTTGGCTCAGCTCAGC
This sequence comes from Urophycis tenuis, assembly GCA_036785325.1. Taxonomy (NCBI): domain Eukaryota; kingdom Metazoa; phylum Chordata; class Actinopteri; order Gadiformes; family Phycidae; genus Urophycis; species Urophycis tenuis. Next base: position 12,815,891 of record JAXIVH010000004.1, on the reverse strand, counting down.
TGAAGACGTGTCCAGGGTTCCTCATTTCATAACTCGCAGAAGTAATGACTTGCACAGAAGGGTGCACTCCAGTGAGTGAGCTGCTCCTGCGGTCACCGTAATCACAGTGAGCCGGGGAGTTGATCGATTATTGATGTGTATGCCGGAGCTGTAATCGCCCGGCCGTCGTTTCCGCCCACTTTTGAATTCCCGCCGATTGTCGTCAAAGTTGTGTAAATTGGGCTGATGTAATCTCCGCTTTTAGCTCTTTCATCTCTAATTGAGTTATGTAGATTTCGAAGCCTAAGGCCTGGGCGTGTGTGTGTGTGTGTGTGTGTGTGTGTGTGTGTGTGTGTGTGTGTGTGTGTGTGTGTGTGTGTGTGTGTGTGTGTGTGTGTGTGTGTGTGTGTGTGTGTGTGTGTGTGTGTGTGTGTGTGTGTGTGTGTGTGCATTCGCCTCTTGAGTTAAAACGATGATTCTATTTGACGGTAAAATGTTACTTTGCTTCCATAAGAGCAGTCCAACCGTTGATTGAATCTCGTCCACATTATGGTCATCACCTGAATGTAATCATTGCCACAAATTGATTCTTTTAGTCACAGTATTCCAAGAATGCAGTAAGTATAGTATCAAGCCAATGCACAAGGGTGTGTGTGTTCGAATAATCCCTCTAAAAAAACACATATATTCGAATATCTATATTTAAGATTATGTCAATGACCCGCATTACATCAATAACAGGACAAACTAATACAACGAGACATAACTACTTGTATAGGTCGTTAAGTTTAAACATATTTGGCAACATATTGCCTTCACAAAAACAAGTAAATGAATTAATGGCCAAGACCGCAGACCTCGCTGTTGCTCGTTCGTTCGCTCACTCGCGCGTAATGGTTTAAATAAACAACAGCAATAAACAAATTGTGCTGGTCAAGAGTTTTGTGCAAGCAATTTAAAGTCCCGACTCTTGTCCCAAATATTGCAGGCACACTCGCAAAGCAGAAAGAACGCGCCACGGCTGTGTTTTGTGTTTTCCACATTCAAATATATATTCGAATTTTGAATATTCCGTGGGTGTGGGTGTGTGTGTGTGAGATGCATACCTGTGTGTAATGTGAAGTGTTAGCCCAAGGCTCTGGGTTCTGCTTCACCTGACTCCTCTGCTGACATTTGTTTAGATGTTCTCCACTGACAGATTGATTAAGCACGCAGACGGGCCACACTGGAAAACCTCACAGCAGATGTGAGTGTGTGTGGTCAACCTCTTGAGGGGAAACTTCTGGAGATAAGGTGCAGACCCTTTGTCTGGAGTGTCGCCTCGCTGCAGGACGACAAATGAGCAGCGCCCCGATTACACCCTCCTCTTCGCAATAACAAACCTTCCCCTGGACTCACTGATCACAAATGTCCCTCTTCACTGCGAAGAGGGACATTTGTGATTCATCACCGTTTCTGTGTGATGATGACATTTTTCACCGTGTTTCATACAAAATATGGCCCAGGGTCTTTGACATTGTTTTGGTTCTGTGGTGTGATTGCAGAAGGATCATCCATAATGTCTCACAGCACCAGGAGCATGGTGTCTGTTTCATAGCCCTTCTGAGTTGTGTTGTATTTGGACCAAGGCAAAACGAACCCTGTTAAAACAACAGGCAGCACACATACTTGCATATTTGAGAGCGAAAGAGTAAGGGAGATGGAGAGAGACCAAGAGAAGGAGAGGCTGCCTTTGGGGCCCTGTGTGGCAGGTAGATACCGCGTGTCAAAAAAAACTTAAACTGAACTGTTGTCTGTGACGGCCTGGCTGGCTGCATGCTGACAGACTGACTGACAGCCCAGCCCTGCCTAATGGGGCTGGCAGGCCCAGTTAACGGGCCAGCGTCTCCCTCCATGCAGATATCCCCCCCTCCTCCTCTCTCTCCGTCAGACCCTTCCAGTCTGTTCTTGTCTGTGTAGTACGACCAGCGCATTGTGGACGTGGGAGTACAGCACACGCACGGCCAGCCCAATTTGTCCTGTTTCTCATCATCCGGCTGCATGATATGGAGAGGCCTCAGCATACAGTCGGTCTCTCCTAGTGCCTCTGCATAGAGTCGGTCTCTCCTAGTGCCTCTGCATAGAGTCGGTCTCTCCTAGTGCCTCGGCATAGAGTCGGTCTCTCCTAGTGCCTCTGCATGGAGTCGGTCTCTCCTAGTGCCTCGGCAGGGAATCGGTCTCTCCTAGTGCCTCTGCATGGAGTCGGTCTCTCCTAGTGCCTCTGCATGCAGTCGGTCTCTCCTAGTGCCTCTGCATGCAGTCGGTCTCTCCTAGTGCCTCTGCATGGAGTCGGTCTCTCCTAGTGCCTCTGCATGGAGTCGGTCTCTCCTAGTGCCTCTGCATGGAGTCGGTCTCTCCTAGTGCCTCTGCATAGAGTCGGTCTCTCCTAGTGCCTCTGCATGGAGTCTGTCTCTCCTAGTGCCTCTGCATGGAGTCGGTCTCTCCTAGTGCCTCTGCATGGAGTCGGTCTCTCCTAGTGCCTCTGCATGGAGTCGGTCTCTCCTAGTGCCTCTGCATAGAGTCTGTCTCTCCTAGTGCCTCTGCATGGAGTCTGTCTCTCCTAGTGCCTCTGCATGGAGTCGGTCTCTCCTAGTGCCTCTGCATAGAGTCGGTCTCTCCTAGTGCCTCTGCATGGAGTCGGTCTCTCCTAGTGCCTTTGCATGGAGTCGGTCCCTCCTAGTGCCTCTGCATAGAGTCGGTCTCTCCTAGTGCCTCTGCATAGAGTCGGTCTCTCCTAGTGCCTCTGCATAGAGTCGGTTTCTCCTAGTGCCTCTGCATGGAGTCGGTCTCTCCTAGTGCCTCTGCATGGAGTCGGTCCCTCCTAGTGCCTCTGCATAGAGTCGGTCTCTCCTAGTGCCTCTGCATGGAGTCGGTCTCTCCTAGTGCCTCTGCATAGAGTCGGTCTCTCCTAGTGCCTCTGCATAGAGTCGGTCTCTCCTAGTGCCTCTGCATGCAGTCGGTCTCTCCTAGTGCCTCTGCATAGAGTCGGTCTCTCCTAGTGCCTCTGCATAGAGTCGGTCTCTCCTAGTGCCTCTGCATGGAGTCTGTCTCTCCTAGTGAAGGCACACTGGAGGCACACCAAACATGCACGTATTCAAAGCTGATCCGATTCTGTCATTTATGTCTATGAAACATGAACAAAACGTCATGTTCGCTGTTCTCTGTAGGCCAAAGGCTCTGGAAGTGGGGTTCTGATGGGGTCACAGGAGAATTGCTGACATAAGCTCTATAATAGTTAGCTTTTATTACATGTATATTATTTGAAGGTCTTGTCGGTGACGTCTGTGTGTTTATGAACTTCCTCATGATTCATAGCCACGAAACAAATCACTGTGTCCCTCAGCGTGTTGGGTTCACTGAGGGAAAACAGTTTATGTGGAACTCGGTGCATTCTTGTCAGGCAGTCTTGTTGTGTTTCAGTGTGCGGATGGATGGATGGATGAGAGACGTGTGTGTGTGCGTGTGTGCGTGTGCACGTGCGTGCGTGTGCACGTGCGTGCATGTGTGTGTGCGCGTGCGTGCGTTGGTGGCAGTGCTGCTGTGTCGTAGTACTGATATGTAGGTCACCGTGCCTCCTTGGGTTTCAGCAGCACGGTGAACTTGGCACTCTCTCCCCCGATCCAGTGGCCCTGTCAACTGTCCAGGGCTGTCCCTCCTTTGTTCGCACTCTCTCTTTCTTCCTCCCTGGCCCTCTCCCTAACTCTCTCCCCCCGCCCCTCTCCCCCCTCCCCCCGCCCTCTTTCCCCACTCTCATTTTGCGGTATGTGAAAACGTCTTATCTGTTTGCACCATCTCTGCTGGGATTCTTTTTCCTTGGTCGTTATTGCTTCTCTGCACGCGCACACCCTCTCACGCGCACACACATACACGTGCGCACACACACATACACGTGCGCACACACACACACACACACACACACGCAAGCACTCACACTGTCAGCATGCATCTCGGATGAAACCATCAACATCATGCTTTGGCTGTGTGATGCGTCTTCCGAAGGTAACACCTTGGTGCGGGGGCGAGGGGGGTGAGCTGGGGCGGGGGGGGGGGGGGTGTCTGTGTGATGAGGGTGTGCGTGCTAACCGCTCCACGGCCCAGCTGCATGCCTGGCAACCACTCTTTGGCACGGAGCACCCTGTCGGGGAACATTAGCCGTGAAAGGGCCCCAGTCTTGTCGTTTGCTGCTTCTGCTTCTTCTTCTTCTTCTTCTTCTTCTTCTTCTGTCTGTTGGGTGTTCCTGCGACTCATTTACAGTCTTGTGAATGAACATGTTTGAACGCCGCCCCAGCCAGGCCACGGCCTCTTGCGGGGGCAGCGCGGGGTCTCTTGCGGTCTTGTGGCCGGAGTTGACTCAAGATGAGTCTCAGATGGCCGTGAGAGGGCCTCTGTTCTTCTCTCTAACACCCCAGACCAACCCCCTCCACGTGCTGTCTGTCTGTTTTCCTTTGGGCCCCCGTCTGCTGGCTGTCCCTTCACCCAGTGTGTCTGTCTGTCTGACTGTCTGTCCGTCTCCTCCACATCCGGTCCACCGTCTGCCTCGTCTGTCCGTCTGTCTCACTCCCCACTGTGTTCCCCCCGGCACACTCCACCTGCCCACCTGTGGTCAGACAAAGGCGGGCCTCATGAGACAAGATGGGTCCCCTCCTGTGAGACAGGAGGGGATGGAGGAGGAACCCTCGTGGGCAGCGCCGGCTGATTTAATACTGGTGAAAGATCCCCACACACTCTTTCCTTGTTTGCTTTAATCCCGAGGGAGATGAGCCAAGACGAGCACACACACACACACACACACACACACACACACACACACACACACACACATGTCCAGTCATCCAGTGGACCATTCCTTAGCACAACAGTCTGCCGCTATGATAACAGCGTTTGATGCCGGCCTGTGAGGAGCTCAAGAAGCTGGGTTATGGATGAGGTCAAGGAGGACACTTTTCCCCCCAGCGAGAAGGATGGCTGCAGCTGCAGCCGGGAAGATGAAGAAGCGAGTTAGACATTGGCAGACAATGGGCTTAAATAGTTCTGGGCAACATTGATCAAAGCGCCATTCATCATTCGAGTGCGTTTCCGTTCAGTTCCCCTCTATGTTCCGTGGCCCTTTGTCTCCTGTCCTTATTGTTTTCTCCTTGGGAATCGCATTAAAGTCCCCACACACCGTGTCGCCCTGTGTTACATTATGGATGGAAACGTGCAGTCCTGCAGTGACTCAAACTGTCCTGATCTCTCTCACTCTCCCTCTCTCTCGCTCTCTCTCTCTCGCTCTCTCTCTCGCTCTCTCTCACTCTTGGCCGCTGAGTCACAGTGAAATAGGGCAGAAATAATTTCAGTCGCCGAGACTGTGCAGGAGGATACAAACGATTTAAAGTGTGTGTGCTGGGGGTGTATTTGTGGCACACCATGTGTCTTGGTCTAGTATTTAATAGGGCGGTCTCACGCAGTGTGTGTGTGTGTGTGTGTGTGTGTGTGTGTGTGTGTGTGTGTGTGTGTGTGTGTGTGTGTGTGTGTGTGTGTGTGTGTGTGTGTGTGTGTGTGTGTGTGTGTGTGTGTGTGTGTGTGTGTGTGTGCGTCGAGTCCCTGTACGAGGACGCGGCCTCGCCGAGAATACAACGATTCCTCAGTGGCGGATTCTGATGATTTACGACGATTACAAGTCAAAGCTCAAGCCAGCGTCTCGGGCATGAAGTGGCTGCGTGGCGCGAAGCGGGCGGCTGTGGTTCGGCGCTAAATGAATGGAAACTGCAATAAACCGTTAACTGCGGGGCGCCCACTTGTAATCTAATCATCTTTAACTCTCGTTTTCCCCTTTCTCTGTACCCCCCCCCCCCCCCCCCATGTCCCCCGCCCTCAGTTCTGGCCACGGCCAGCGCCGCCATCCAGTTCACCAAGGAGCCCAAGTCGCAGGACGCGCTGCACGGCCGCAGCGCCATGCTGCGCTGCGAGGTGGGCGACCCGGCCGACGTGCGCTACAGCTGGCTGCACGACGGCCGCCCGCTGGAGAGCAGCGACCGCCGCTTCCAGGAGACCAGCAACCTCAAGTTCACCGCCGTGGACCGGCGGCTGGACGCCGGCGCCTTCGAGTGCGTGGTGCACAACGACGTCACCGGCGAGACCCTCCGCTCCACCAACGCCTCCTTCAACATCAAGTGTGAGTGGGGGGGGCGGCGGAGGCCCGCTGGGGCTGTTTGTGGGGGCCCTAGTGGCTCTAGAGCGGACAGTAGCTCAGTGGGTAGAGCGGGTGGACAGAGCGGGGTCGTCCACTAACCGTAGGGTCGGCGGTTCGATCCCCTTGATCCCCCCTCCTCCCCATCCAACTGTCCACATGTCGAATCCTCACACATGTACTGATTTGTAAGTCGCTTTGGACAAAAGCGTCTAAAAACGTCTAAATGCCCCCTTTACCCTTTAAGCTCCAGGGGGACGGTGGCGATGGAGGCGATCTGTGCGGTTTCTGCATGTGTCGGGTGATTCTGTTGCGCTAGAATGGATTATGGTTAGGAATGCAGAATCAGAAAAATCTTAAAATCTAAATTATTGCATGTTGGGTCATTTTCTTGCCTTTTGTGACCTACATTTACATTGACATTAAGTCGCTTTTATCCAAAGCGACTTACAAAGAGTACATTTGTCATAAGAAGGTGAGACATTTCATTGCTGCCAATACAGTAAGAAAGTCACCAGAACAAGTTTCAAGCATTTCAATCGCTAGGTTAACCATTGCTAGCATAGAACAGCTCTGGCTAAGTGCCAAGTTACAAAGAGCGTTTTTTTAAAGTGCCAAGATGTACAACTTTTTTTTTTTTTTTAAATATAGGTAGAGGATAGGATGTTATGCAGGGTTCAGGTGAATTCTGAACAAGTGAGTCTTTGAGTCTCTTCCGGATGATGGGGAGTGACTCCGCAGTCACCAAGATGACTGAGATTGCGTCGACAGATGTCTCTCGCGCGGGGGCCCGCCGAGTCCACATTCCGCAGCGCACACGCGAGGATAAACCAAACCCCGCCGCGTCCCGACGACGAAGACGCAGTCTTAGTTCCCCTTGCCGGCCACCAGGGGAGCCACCATCTCAACGGGGTCGCCCCCTCCCCCTACCTTCTCCTCCCGTTTCTCTGGTTCAAAACGGCGATGCAAAAGTCACGGGTGTCGGGTGGCCGTCGGGGGGCGCCGGGCAGGATCACATCCTGTCCTTACCGGGCGCTTTGTGGCGTTCTCGTCCCCGGTGCCCCGCCCTCCTCTCCACACAGAAACGGGATACATGTCCCGCCACACACACACACACACACACATGTTTTCAGTTTCAGACTTTCTGGTGTCTTCTTTCTGGTTTTCTCGCTCTCGCTCTCTCTCTCTCGCTCTCGCGTTCTCTCTCTCTCACTCTTGTGCTCTCGCTCTCTCTCTCTCTCTCTCTCCCCCCCCCCCGGAGTTCAGTCGTGTAGCTCTCTCTCCCTTTCCCACGTCTCCCCCCCCCCCCCCCCCCCCGGAAAAAAAAAGACCTTTGTCTGGGAATTGCCGATCCCTGCACGACGCACCTTCCAGCCATGTCCTTATTTGCGGTTTGGATTAAAGGTGCCCCCCCCCCCAGAGGGCCGCGTTAATCACCCTTCATCTTCCCGAATATGTGGTCCCGTAAAGTGGGGTTCAGAGGATGCAGGCGGTCTTGAGTTCCCATACGCACCACTGAAGCAACGGGCTTGAGTTTCGCAAGGAGCCGTGGGAATGCACACATCCCCACGCGGGCTAAATGGCGACCTTGTAAGTGCATTGTTTGAGGCTCAATGGTACTAGTTGTTATTGTGTGCATGTGCGTGTGTGTGTGTGTGTGGGGTGGAGGCTTTGTGGCTGAAGAACCACGGTGGGTTCGGACCATTACTGTTGGCCCACTTCAGCACAACACAAGCCAGCGTCGCCAGCTGAACAAAGCCCCGCCGTAGATCCATGTTCTCCCTTTCAGCCCGGCCCTACAGGGAGGCCTGTTCTTTGTGGCGGCAATTAAGGCTCCCTTTAAACGGCCCGAGCCCTCCGCTGACGAGCCGCGGCCCGAGATATGCTTGTGTCTCTGCACACAGAGGAACCGGCCGCACGGGAGGAGAACCAACCACCCCCCCCCCCCCCCACCCCCCGCCCTCCTCTGCAGAACCCCCCACCCCCTTTTTTTTTCTGTCTGCGTGCAATTAGACGTGATGCAGTGTTTTTAATAAAGGGTGGGCGGGCCGCGCCGTGAATCAGACAAGGCCGACCGGGGTCAGCATCAAACATGTGTATCAGGAAAAAAAAAAATGGCGCCGTCGTTTAGCCCCGAGTGAACCGTTTCCTGCCTGGCCGCGGACAGAGATGTGTGGCTGTTTACACACACACACCCGCGCATTTATTTATTATTTTAATTAAAACCGAGAGATTTTCTCACAGCGCAGTTTTGTTTCTCGCGGGACCACATGGCCGACTCCCCCCCGCACCCCGAAGGGATCACAGCGCGTCGAGAGACGATGACGAAGAGGCGCTCTGGTTTGGAGATAAGGGGTGCATTCCGAGGGTCGGTTGGGTTTGTTGCCGGCCGCGCCAGCAGCGCCTGGCAGCCAGAGGACTGCAGCAGCAGCAGCGACCGCTCATGGCAGCCGGAGTCCCCTTTTGTTTCCACAGCGCGCCGCCGCAGCTATGCGAGGGGAAGACTGGGGCGGGTTTGGGATCAGTACAAAGAACCGCGAAGCGAAGCCTGCGCCGCGTCGCGGCCTTACAATATGGAAAACACCTGCGACGCCATTTTGTTTTGCACGACAACTCGGAAAAAGATGAGCACACTGAACACACACAGACAGAGCGTGTCTTAGTCCATTCTTCTTGCTATTCCCCGGCTGTCTGGCTTTAAGGCATCGCGGAGACCTTCCATGCAGTGGATTAGACCGGTCCATACGTGGCCCAGATAACATGGCCCCTAATGGATGTACTGCTATCAGACCGCTGGTGGAAACACACACACACACACACACACACACACACACACACACACACACTGCCAAGCGCTATAGATGCTATCACTTTGAGGAGCCCCCGGTCCAGAGAATGTTCTACACACACACTGAAGATAAGGACGTGCTTCTCGGTGTTGCACACGCGTTGCTCATGTTCCCCCGTGCAGTAACCCCCCTCCTCCCCCCCCCCTCGAGTCTTGTCTGCGCTCTGCCAGCGTACCCTGCCGGCTCCATCCATGTGAGCCTTGTCTCCCCTCCACCCCCACCCCACCCCCACCCCCACCACCCCACCCGCCTAACATTCCTTCTGCTCTGTCGGAGTGAAGGGGGGTGGGGGGGGGGGGGGGGGGACGCGTGTTGTGACGGATGCGCCCCGTATTTCCCCAACATGGATTTTACGGGCGACCGAGCAGCACGCAGAGAGAGAGAGAGAGAGAGCCCTGGAGGAAGAGGGCCCGACACCCCCAGCCTCCACCACGGCTCCATCACCCCCTCACCCCCCCCCGGCACTTAGGCAGAGTCAGGGTGCAGTCGCGTGTCTGCTAGCTGTGCGTGTGTGATGGCATCGGTGTCCCGGGGGGTGGGTGTATCCATGTGGTAGAGGCAGCGTATATGTGTTTTTTAGGCTGTGTGTGTGTGTGTGTGTGTGTGTGTGTGTGTGTGTGTGTGTGTGTGTGTGTGTGTGTGTGTGTGTGTGTGTGTGTGTGTGTGTGTGTGTGTGTGTGTGTGTGTGTGTGTGTGTGTGTGTGTGTGTGTGTGTGTGTGTGTGTGTGTGTGCGCGCGCGCGCTGCTCTTCTGGTTGAGGGCCATGTCTCTGAGCGGCGTCCTGGAAACAAAACACCGAGACTAATCTCTGGTAGCCATACCGCCATCTTGCAATCTCATTAAATGTCTGGCGGTACCTCTGGTGAAATTATTATAGTAACAGGCCCTCATAAATCCTGAGGTTTGCCATTTTGATTGGCTGTGTGTCTTGAAATGCTCCAGAAACGGTGCCTGTGGCACCGCGCGGTGGAAACAAAGACCTGGCCGCGTGAGATTACCCTCGACATGATTTGATCTGTTAGTGGGAAGTGATGATGTCCATTAGTCATAATCACACCATGCCACACACGCAGACTTAGAAGGCATCTGTCAACATTTTAAATGAATCACCGCATTGTGTTTCACTCTGCCGCTAGATCACCGCTCTCTCACTCTCTCACTCTTTTCCTCTTGCACTGTCTCACTCTGTACCGATGCGTCTCTCCCGGTGCCCCGCATGCGGTGGCAGCATCACTCCTAGTCTACTCTGTCCCGCTGCCTTGCCCGTGGGCCCCTCGTCAGCGAGAGCTGATGGAACCCGACAACCTGTCACGACGGCGTTCTGCGGTGCTCAAAACCGGGCCCCCGGCTCCCACGTCACAAGTGGAAGGTTCCGCGCCGGAACCTCGACTTGGGCGCGTCGGATGTGCTGTCATTTCCATACGCACCGGGCTGTCATGAAGACTGACGCTTGCTTGCTCGCACGCACGCACGCATGCACGCGCATGGAGGATGCGTGCGCACACACACATATAAGGACACACACGCACATACAAGGCACTGCACTCACACTTCTACTGCCTCAACGTCTGCTTTGACGGCATCTTGATCTGTTATCAACTCTAGTGTTGACAGCACTTCCTCCTCTGCCTCCCAGACCTGACATTAACATTCCCCCCCCGCACACACACACACGCACACATACACACACACACACACATACACACACACACACGCACACGCACACGCACACATACACACACACACATACACACACACACACACACACACACACACACACACACACACACACACACACACCTCAATTCACGGCGTTGACGGCCGGGCACACTCTTGTGTCACTCTCTCACTCTCTCACCTCCGTGACTCACACTACACAAAGCTCAGCTCACCTTTCATGTTCTCTGTCTTTAAAGCCAGACGGAGGCGCACATTTTTCAGCGACTCGCGTCGTTATCATTATTTTTTATCATCGCAGTAAAGGAGGGTACTGCAGGGGCCGGTTCACGCCGCCCTGCTGGCTTCACGACAGGGCGTGGCGAAACCAACACGGTTTCAAATGAGAGTGCACCGGCTCACACCTGTGATTGACTGTTGAGCAGACATGGCCTGCTGTCAGCCCCCCCCCTCCCCCTGCAGCCTGGTGCACACAGTACACACCAACACAGAGGCCTTGTTTTTCCTAATTATCCTGCCGGTAGGTGATCACACAAGGAGGTGCCACTGCTCATGAGTTTCGCGCACGTGTGTGTGTGTGCGTGTGTGCTCGTGTGTGTGGGACACGGATGGCCGAGCCCCCCCCCCCCCTCGCCCCCCCTCCAGTAATCACGGTCCATGCCCCCCCCCCCCCCCCCCAACATGCTCGCACAGCGCTACAAAGACCACCACGCAGACACAACAGAACGCAGCCGCCGTGTACATAACAAGTAGCCTGCCTGCTCGCTCGCGCAGAATATCTGATTACACGGCCGCGCGCGCTGCCGAGACGGGATTTCCCAGAATGCCCTGGGTGTGTTTGTTTTGTTTGTTTACAGTCACAACACAAACACCACACACACACACGCGTGGTGGACCCCCGCCTCGCGCCGCTCCCCTGGCTGCCGGGAACCGGGTCGCCCTGTAATAAGACCGTGAGGGTGGAACCCGGGGGTCCAGTGCCGCCGCAGAGCCCCTCCGCTCTGGAATGATTTGCTGGAGAGAAATGGACTTGAGTCAATATGCTGTGGGGGGGGGGGGGGATGGCTGTGCTTGTTGAACACTCGGCTCCAGCGCGCGGCCGGCCGGCTTCCCAGAAACCAGAGACAAGAGGAGGTCTGTGTACGCGGCCTGGGCGCGCGTCTCCAGAATTAACCCGATTGGCCCTAAAGATAGACCGGAGGGCCAGAGCCACTGGTTTCACTTTGCCGACGGGTAATGGGGAGGTAATGGGAGGAATGTTTTCACCGCTAAGCGTTCTCAAGTAACGGGGCGTTGTTTGAGCCGGGAGCCAGCCGCTAACGATCCCGTTCCCCCCGCCGCCGCCGACCGGAGAGAGGGGGGGCGGCGGGGGATCCATCACAGCGCCCCGGACAGATTCCTAATGGAGCACGCCTCTTGAGTCCTGTTCCCCCCCCCACCCCTCACGCCGCCGTGTGTTTACGCCCCGCGTGCCGCGTGGCGCTCTCCCGTCGCCACGCCACCGTGGTGGTGGAAGTCACTGTCAGGGCCCCGGCTCGCTGTTTTCTTTTTGTAATTTTTTTTTTTTTTTTCCATTTGGTTTATGTCCGTCCTGTTGTCATGACGATGCACTCTGGCTCCGGCCCCCGGGTCCCTGCTGCTGCTGCATCCATTAGCATCGCTCAGGAGCCGCAGATCTCTCTCTCTCTCTCTCTCTCTCTCTCCCTCCCTCTGTCTCTCTCCCTCTGACCGGCACTAGCCCACAGCAGGAATACCACTTAACTCCCCCATCTCTCCTGCTGTTTGTCTCTCTCTCTCTCTCTCTCTCTCTCTCTCTCTCGCGTTACTCTTCCCTCGACTCCTCAGTCCGTTTCCTCTCCCCCTACTGCCTGGTCCTCACTGTCCTCTGGTTCTCTCCCCCCCCCCCCCCAGGGCTGGAGAGCGGAGGGGTGACCCTGAAAGAGCCCGCCTCGGAGGCAGAGATCGTGAGCTCGGCGCCGGTCACGCTGCGCTGTCACATCGACGGACACCCTCGGTGAGCACCCAGCAGCCTGCACCCAGCACCCAGTACCCTGCACCCAGCAGCCTGCACCCA
>JAXIVH010000004.1:12795604-12798104 GCA_036785325.1 Urophycis tenuis | reverse complement strand
CTGAGCTAATGTTCCATTCCGTGTGTTTTTACTTGATTCCCCCCGATGAGCTTCCCGGCAGCAAACAGCCCCCCCTCCCCCCCCCCCCCTCCCCCCCAGAGCCAGCGAGACCCTCACTTATTCAGGGCTCGCTTGAGTCCTGATGGGCCGGCGGTCTGGACCGCGTCTCTGTTATCGTTGGTGTAGCTGTAGTGTGATGTGCCACCACTCCCCCCCCCCCCCCCCCCTCCTCGCCGCGTGGCTTTAAGGTCAGGCTGTAATAACTTGTTACTCACCGCCACCACCACCACCACCACCTCCATCACTGGCACCGGTTCTGCCCCTCGCCTGCCAAGAGCCAGTCGAGGTCTGGAACCGGGTTCTGGAACCAGGGGTCTGAGTGCGGCGCTGGGGGGGGAGGGGCGGAGTGTGTTTCAAACAATGCCGTCAAGGTCGTGTCTCGTGCGTTGACCCGGCGCCACTCCGAAACAAAAGGAAAACGAGAGACAATGGAAGGTGGATGACGTGGCCCTCAGCCCCCCCCCCCTGCCCGAGTTCCCCCCGCTGAGGGAGTGTGGTCACGCTCGGTCTGGTGGGACCGGGTCGCCTGGTGGACTCCCAAGACTTCAAATGCCTGCTCTTGCGAATACTGACTGCAAATGGCACGTTTTTTTTATTTACTGGGACCTTGTGGTCTTCATTTGTCATTCTCATGTTTTTTAGGCATGGGAACGAAATTCGTTCTCTGCATTTGACCCATCCTATTGTACATAGGGGCAGTGGGCTGCTATGATCAGCGCCCGGGGAGCAAGTTGGGGTTCAGGGTTCAGTGTCTTGCTCAAGGACACTTCGGCACGCAGACAGTTTTGGAAGTGGGGATCAAGGGGATCGAACCGCCGACCCTACGGTTAGTGGACGACCGCTCTGTCCACCCCGCTCTACCCACTGAGCTACTGCCGCCCCCGTTGCTTCAGTTGGATGCGTCCGGGGGCCCGTCGGTAGCCTGTGTTGTGTTCACTGGCTCAAATGTATGAACCCCTGTGTGTTTTCTAGTTGTTGGGACTACCGCGTTGATCGGAGTGACCAAGAATTCTTAGCGGGAAAAAAAAAACGTTTGGTTTGGTTTCTGTCGTGATGCTGTGTGTTCCCGCTGGTGCTCCTCACGGTGTCCTCATTAGCTCTGGTTTGGAACCCGTGTTCTTGGTGAGGTTCCTGTTGATTGCTGGAGCTGCTCCTTGGTGGTGGGGGGCGTGACTGAGGGGGGTCCCACCTCTCGTGACTGTTCTGCCCATCCTATCCGCAGGGTGGTCCTCCACGACAACGGCACCCTGGTGATCACGCAGGTGAAGCCCAGGAACGTGGGCGTCTACAAGTGTGTGGGGGTCAGCCCCCGAGGACCCCAGGTGGCCCTGGAGGCCTCCTTGCACATCGCAGGTGAGCACGCACGCACACACACGCGCACGCACGCACACGCACGCACACACGCACACACACGCACACGCACGCACACACGCACACACACACACACACACAGGCAAGTATGAGCACAAACACACACACACGCACACACACACACACACACACACAAGTACACACGTGCTCAGGTACACTAACACACACACACGCTCAGGTACACACACATACACACACACACACACACACACACACACACACACACACACACACACACACACACACTCGGGCGCACACACAGACACACAGTCTGAAATACGGCAGGCAGGTGGGTATTGATCCAGGGGTTTATGTTGCCCAGGAGCATCGAAACAGAGGGGGCATCGAAACACACACGCTCAGGTACACACACACACACTGACACACACACAGACACACACACAAGTACACACGCACACACGTGCACAGGTTTCCCCCCCACACGCACACACAGACACACACACACACACACACACACACACACACACACACACACACACACACACACACAGTCTGAAATACGGCAGGCAGGGGGGTATTGATCCAAGGGTTTATGTCGCCCAGAAGCATCGAAACAGAGTGGGCATCGAAACACACACGATCAGGTACACACACACACAGACACACACACACACGTGCTCAGGTTCCCACACACACACACACAGGTCCCCCCCCCCCCACACACACACACACACACACAGGTACAGACACACACCCACACACACACACAGACAGACAGTCCGAAATACGGAAGGCAGGGGGGGGGGTATTGATCCAGGGGTTTATGTCGCCCAGGAGCATCGAAACGGAGTGGGCGTTGGGTTGTGTTTCCCCGGTGTTTGACTTGGACCCGGATGAGTGTGAAGTAAATCCCACTCGTCTGGTATCATCTGTTCAGGCTCCGTCTCCCCTAACAATGGGCCGACTGTTCTGTCTGCTGACAGAGGTGGACAGCGTGGGGGGTTTCATGGATTCAGCTGTTTCAGTCCCCGACCGCCGCGGAGAGAAATGACTTTCTCTCCCCGATTCGCTCCCCCCGAGTCCCGGGCTTGCATCACGCTCCTCATGT
>JAXIVH010000004.1:12774869-12795404 GCA_036785325.1 Urophycis tenuis | reverse complement strand
CCGATGTGATGTTGCCAAAGGTGTATGATAAAGTGAAAGATCACTTTGACGTCATTTGACAACATAGTTTGTTGATTTGTTTATCCTTTCTGAAGAAACATGGGAATAGTGCCAGCTGGTTTGTGTACTTGAAAGAAGGATACTTTTGATAACTGAAACGTGATAATGTGCTTATTAAGCAATAGTTCTGATCACTTTTTGTGATTATTTTTGTTGTTATTCGCTTTATCTGGTTATATTTACATTTTGTCTAATGTGATGGCATTTTGTCTTTGAAGGCTTTTTTGTTAAAACCAGGAAGCTGTGTTTAGTTTTGGCTTGGAATAGCCTGTTCATTTGGTATAGCCTTACTAAAGGCTTGACATAATCTTCAGAGGAGAAAATAAAATCTGCCTTCAAATGAACTGCACTTCTTTCATAGAGATCAAATCTAGAAAGTATCGGTATCGGTACTCGGTATCGGCAAGTACACAAATAAAAGTATCGGTATCGTATTGGTTTGTAAAAAAGTGGTATCGGTGCATCCCTAACACACACACACACACAGTAACACAGTTTAGACACGCACTAACACACAGCAAAGACGTACACAGCACATGCACAATGCAAAGACAGACACACACACACACACACACAGTGGCTGCATTCAGTGAATGGAACGTTTTGACGTTAAAGTAATTCATCCTTGAGGGGCAAAATGGTGTGGTAGAAGGCCAATCCTTGCATCACTTACAGATGCTATGTGGATTTATTCATGTGTCGTGTGTGTGTGTGTGTGTGTGTGTGTGTCTGCGCTCCAGCTGCCCCCGTGTGGGTGAAGAAGCCCGAGGAGAGCCAGCTGGAGGAGGGGAAGCCCGGCTACCTCCACTGCCACGCCCAGGCCAACCCCGAGCCCGTGGTCACCTGGCTCCGAAACAACGTCTTGGTCACCCCGGAGGTCAGTGCACCCCGTCATCCCACACACACACGCACGCACGCACCCACGCACCCACGCACGCACGCACACGCACACACACACACGTGTGTGTGTGACGCGTGGCTCTTTGGTACGCCTGTTCAGCACATTTCTGGACAATTGCCATACAAGAAGAGGCTTGGGGGCATTTGAAATGTTGCCCATCAAGATTCTAGGAGTCTTGGTGTGAGGACTGTTGACTCAAAAGAACCCTATCTAATGGGATAATAATTATTTTCCTAATAGAGGGCGGCTTAGGATTATATTGGCTTTATCATTGGGTGACATGTTTGTGTGATGTCTAAATTAGATGTGCTCTCTCTCTCTCTCTCTCTCTCTCTGTCTGTCTGTCTGTCTGTCTGTCTGTCTGTCTGTCTGTCTCTCTCAGGACGCCCGGTTCAAGCTGTTCCCCAACGGCACCCTGCGGATCAACAGCGTGGAGGTGTACGACGGCCACGTGTACGGCTGCGAGACCAAGACGGACGCCGGGAGACTCTTCGCCCAGGCCCGGGTCTACGTCCTGGGTGAGCCCCCCGGAGCTGGGATATGGGAACGAAATGTGTTCTCTGCACTTGACCCGTCCTATGGTACATAGGAGCAGTGGGCTGCTAGGTTCATTTGACCCATCCTATGGTACATAGGAGCAGTGGGGCTGCTAGGTTAATTTGACCCATCCTATGGTACATAGGAGCAGTGGGGCTGCTAGGTTCAGCAGCCCGGAGAACAAGTTGGGGTTCAGTGTCTTGCTCAAGGACACTTCGACATTTGGAGACATTTGGAGGAGGAGGGGATCAAGGGGGTTCGAACCGCCGACCCTACGGTTGGTGGACGACCCGCTCTGTCCACCCGCTCTACCCACTGAGCCACCTCCGCACAGCACTCAATTTCCTTTGGGTCTGCAAGAAATCCAAACGTGATTTATCTTGCAGCTGCGCTCTGCTTTGGGCACTAAGAGATCCCACCCCACCACAGTGTGCCAGCTATCGCTTTCTGTTCAGGAGCTTTCACTCACGACTCCTTTTGTGGGTGTTGGGGTGGAGGCGGGGGTGCATGTGGGGGGGTCCAGAGCGATCAAGCGAAGACGGTTTGAGTGTTCAAGAGAAGAGAAAGGGCGGGGGGGGTCACGTCAGTGTGCGGGCTGTTTGGGAGCAAGCCGACCGAGGCGTAGCGCTGAAGGCTTGTTGTGAACCGACCTCTGGAGCTCCCCATCTCTACAGCGCTGCTCCGACGTGTGACCGTGTTCGTTCTGCACGGACGCGTGTCCAGGGCACAGCTGGGTTCTCCCCAGATGTGTCTGAGCCCAATTACTGTCAGACTGGTCTCGTATGAGAGGGGAATGAAGAGGGAGATGTGGAGGAAGAGAGAGATGGAGAGGGAGGAAGAGAGAGATGGAAGGGGAGGGAGGGGGAGGGACAGAGACAGTTTGACCCTCCCTCCTGCTCCCAAGTTTGTAGTCAGTGTGTGTGCCTGTCTAACATTGTGTGTGTGTGTGTGTGTGTGTGTGCACGTTTCAGAGAAGTTGAAGTTCACGCCTACCCCGCAGCCCATCCAGTGCCTGGAGCTGGACAAGGAGATGATCCAGATCATCCAGTGCTCGGCCACCGGCCGCAACCCCCCCAACATCAGCTGGACCAAAACAGGTGAACACACCAGAGAGACGGTGTGTGTGTGTGTGTGTGTGTGTGTGTGTGTGTGTGTGTGTGTGTGTGTGTGTGTGTGTGTGTGTGTGTGTGTGTGTGTGTGTGTGTGTGTGTGTGTGTGTGTGTGTGTGTGTGTGTGTGTGTGTGTGTGTGTGTGTGTGTGTGTGTGTGTGTGTGTGTGTGTGTGTGTGTGTGTGTGTGTGTGTGCGTGCGTGCGTGCGTGCGTGAGTTGATGATGATGATGCGTGTGTGTGTGATGGGGCCTGTCTGTCTCGTATACAGAATGGCGTTCCCTTCCCCAGCTACTGCTTATGGTCCCCCGATGCGGTCTGAATGGCTGTAGGAGGAGACGTGTGCCACTAACAAGCTGGGCACAGATGGTGTCTTAAGTGTTGCTTCTTCCCTGTGTTGCCATTGGCTGGTGGAAGGGCGAGATGGAGGTGTGAAAGAGTGGCTATATAGGGCTTGTACATCAGAGTGCCATCATGAGATTTGTTTGCGCTTTTTTGCGCGATGCCATTTTATGACAGTGACTCGAGAGAGTGGTACTACGGTAGAATCCTGAAACACCGTAAACACGCCGTGGCCAAGACTAATCAAAACCTCGTCTCTCGCCTGAGATGTGCTTCACACACAAATGTGCCTCCCCATGATGACAAATCCTTTCACGATTCATTACGGATCTATAACCAAAACACCACCACCACCACCACCACCACTACTAATAACATTCCTACGCTTGGAGGCGTGGAGGCCGTCACGGTGATGTCAACATGCACAACAAGTCCCTATTTGGCGGCCTGGCCTTCCATGGTTATGGCCAGAACCAAACTCCGCCCTGGTTAAGAACCCTGGTCTCTCCCCCACCAGCTGACCTCCACCTCTCCTCTCTCTCTCTCCCCATCTCTGTCTCGCCCTCTCTGTCGCCCCCTGCAGACGGAGGAGAGCTGCCGCCCCACGTGGAGCAGAGGAACGGCCATCTGGTCTTCACCAAAGTGACCCGCAGTGACGCGGGCAACTACACCTGCATCGCCTCCAACAGCCTGCAGGGGGAGATCCGGGCGCTGGTGGCCCTGAGCGTGGCAGGTATAGCAAATGGCCGAATGCCGAATCATTCTCGGAATCGGAATCATCACTATTTTACACTTGGGGTTAAAAAGGGAAATTCTTATTGTAATTGAATGCTCCTCTACTTACATATGGGTCATGTTGGGGAACAGCTGGAGCCCAGGCTGGTCTTCATGGGCTGCATGGGGTTGAGGGTTTGAATCGTTGTGAATAGTGTGGAAAGACCTTTTAGGATTGGCGTTAGCAGAGGAAGATCTGTTTTACTATCGTTACTCTGTTACAACAATGTTTTTTTTTTTTTGGGGGGGGGGGGGGGGGGTTACAGTAACATCTTCAGAACTTGTCGGTCATTTTTCAGTCTGCGTTAAAATAGTTAACTCTGAAGGCGTTTATGGGGCGAGTTATGAAACCACGTGCCTGTTTGCGATTCGTTTCAAGATTCAGCCACAGCCGCAGTCCATTAGTCTCCAAGCGTATTCCCCCAGCTGTGGGCTTCTCCCTGCAGCGCGTGTGTAAGTGTGTTTAAACACCTGTTTCCTTTTGCTCTGTCGTCATCGTGTGCTTCCTGTTCCTTCAGTGTTCATCCACTTCAAGCTGGAGCCAGAGAACACCACGGTGTACCAGGGCCACACGGCCACCCTGCACTGCCAGGCCACCGGCGACCCAGAGCCCCACGTCCAGTGGTTCGTCAAGGACAGCCTGCTGGAGACCATCAAGGACCCCAGGTAACAAGCCCCTCACTGATGGGACCTGCGACGGGGTTCTGGGCAAAGCCCATGGGGGAGCGAGTTCAATTCCAAATGGACCTCAGGTCATGTTGTTATTGCCCAGCTTTGTTGAGATCAGTGAGTGACCTCAATGGGCAGCCGCGGCCTACAGGTTAGGGCTTCGGACTTGTAACCGGAGGGTTGCCGGTTCGAACCCCGACCAGTATGAACGGCTGAAGTGCCTGTGAGCAAGGCACCTAACCCCTAACTGCTCCCCGAGTGCCTTCTTCTTCTTCTTCTTCTTCAATAAAGCTGGGCAGTTGGCAAGTGAATGCTTTGTGCATGCGTGTGGATTTCAACCATTTGTGTGTGTGTGTGTGTGTTATGCAGCATAAATTACTTTATAGGGACACGATTCAGATACAGGTCATCCTCTATCCAGTAAAGCAGTATTTGTGTTGGGTGCCCAAAATAAAGATGCCAGGTCTGGGAAATGTATGAAATGACTTCAGTCTAGGGATCTGCTATGTTCCTGCAGTTCCTTCACATTGTGTGAGAATAATGGCCTGGTTGTCACATCACACACGCGCTCCTCCACACACACGCGTGTTTTATGTTTGCTATGTACCGCGGCCTGTCTGTGTGCTGAGCAACAGGGCCCTCCCCCTGATGCCCAGCCCAGCCCACACATGAAAGCCCTTGTGGTTGCTAGGTTACGCACAGTGTGGCTACTTTCTCTGCCTGACGCTGATTTATGCTCGAGGTAAATGGATGAAACGCGTGAATATTACAGGCGATATTCCTGTGATGCGTCTATTTATAAAATGTGTGTGTATGTGTGTGTGTGTGTGTGTGTGTGGCTTGCTATTGTCTGGTCTCTATTGAACACAGAACAGAAGACGGCTTCTCATCTTCTGTCATCCTTGACATTGAATAATATCATAGTTAACTGGGTCCATTCCAGAATCCGGTAATACTTATAACATATATAGATGCAAGTAATATTTCACATTGAATGTGTCAGGTTTTTTCACTAGAAGGCCCAACAAACGCAACAAGCAACGAGAGGGATATTATAAACCAGTGATCCTACGAGAGACCATGAATCTCACTGTACACTGCACTGCTCACTGTACACTGCGTCTCCCCCCCCTGTCCCCCACGTCTCCCCCAGGTTCCAGAAGATGCCCAACGGCTCGCTGGTCATCCACGACGTGAGGACGGACGACACCGGACGTTACAGCTGTGTGGTCGGAAACAGCTGCAACATCCAGGACCGTGTGGCGCAGCTCTACGTCGTGGGTGAGTCTGACACACACACGCATACGCACGCACGCACACGTACGCGCAAACACACACACACACACACATACGCGCGCACATACGCGCATGCACACACGCATGCACACACGCACACACACACGTACGCGCACACATACGCGCGCACACACGCATGCACACACACATACGTGCACAGATACGCGCGCACACACATACACGCACACATACGCGCGCACACACGCACATGCACACACACACACACACACACACACACACACACACACACACACACAGTAGGCATATATCTATGCTAATTTGAATGGCCCCACTCTCTATCGCTTACACGCACGCACACACACACACACACACACACACACACACACAGATAAGGTAGGCATGTCAACACTGCACATGCTGGTTACGCAGCAGATCTTGAGCTGTCAGCGCCGGCGAGGGCAGGTGAAGAAAAGGCCTTATTATAGCCCCCACTCACGCTCTCCACCCCACCCCACCCATCAGCCTGTCACCCATCAGGACTTAATAACCTCCACCCCACCCTCATGCCAGGACACAAAGGGTGATGGGATTAGACAGACACCAGCGCCAGCACCCCTTGCGTGACATCTGAATCCGAAGATTACAGTCACACGCGCGCGCACACGCACACACCAGACACGCGCACACACACAAACACACACACACACACACGGTCTCTAACCGTGTCCCATATGTGGACAGTATTCCTATTGTTCTGGAGGCCGGTGGACCAGGAGGCTGACGTCAGTGTGTGTGTGTGTGTGTGTGGTGTGGTGTGCCGGTTCCGTCACGCATTAACACGGTTATCTTTCGTTGCGTGAGACGACTCCTGGGGCCGACTGCAGACCGTTAGCACACATGTGCCGGCTCGGCCGGGTCTCAGCTTGACTCAGCCCGGCCTGACCCGGCGTGTTTAAACCGGTCGTGGAAACGCGGTCAAAGCGCGGCATGGTTTGATGGTGAAGGGTCGTACGAAAGGGCCGGTTTTAATTCCTCTGTAACCCCTCTTAAAGAAAAAGGTTTTGAGTCGTGACCTGACCTGATACAATACATCTGTCTCCATGTGTGATGGCATGTTCAGAGGAACCCGGTGTCCTGCCCTCCGCTGGCATCCATCTTATCTGGAGCACCACTCACAACCCTTTGCCCGAAAGGCCGCTGAACCCCTAACCTCTCTCTCTCCCCCCCCCCCTCCCCCCCTCTTGTCGGACGACAGAGAAACCGATCCAGACCCCCGGCCACGAGGACGACAAGGCCCCCTACAAGATGATCCAGACCATCGGGCTGTCGGTGGGGGCGGCCGTGGCCTACATCATCATCGTGCTGGGCCTCATGTTCTACTGCAAGAAGAGACGCAACGCCAAGCGCCTGCAGAAGGGCCAGGACGGCGAGGAGCCCGAGATGGAGTGTCTCAACGGTGCGTGCCTTCCGTTGGTTTATACAAAGAAGAAGAATAAGTAGTAGTAGTAGTAGTAGTCTGGGTGGGAGTTGGCCAGGTGGGGGATGTATCTTTATCAGGCTGACGTTCTCCGTTGGAAAGCACATGTGTGTACACTGCCACCTAGTGACGTGTTGGGGGTATCGCACGCCACCATGGCTCAGTAGGAGACCTGGCATGTTGTACACAGAAGTGGTTTTATCTGTTTTTTTCCAGTACCAGAGCGGCACTTCAGCTCAACACCATCAAGTGTGTGATCATGTTAACGCGTGACACATCACTCGAAACGTGATTTGAGATAAGCCATAAAATGTGTTAATGGGTTAAACGTGTTCAATTAATTTTCGTAAAAGGTGTGTGTGATACTCACTACCAAGTGATTCCAAGCTGGTTTCAGTCCACGACAGTCCCAAGCCTCGACAGTCCCAAGCTCACCCTGCCCCACCCCACCCCAACCCCACCCCCCCAGGCGGTGCCGTGCAGCAGAACGGACACACCACAGCTGAGATCCAGGAGGAGGTGGCCCTCACCAACATGGGCTCCACGGCGCCCGGCGAGAAGCGCCACAGCCACGTGAGCAGTGACAAGCTGCAGATCCCCCGGGCCAGCCTGAACACCATCACCACGCTGGGTAAGACCGGCTCACCGCAGGGTGCACGTCTCTGGAGCTAACTCATGTCTCTGGACTTAACTCACGTCTCTGGAGCTAACTCATGTCTCTGGACCTAACTCATGTCTCTGGACCTAACTCATGTCTCAGGTCTTAACTCATGTCTCTGGACCTAACTCATGTCTCTGGACCTAACTCATGTCTCAGGTCTTAACTCATGTCTCTGGACTTAACCCATGTCTCTGGACTTAACCCATGTCTCAGGACTTGACTCATTTCTCAGGTCTTAACTCACATTTCTGGACTTAAGTCACGTCTCAGGACTTAACTCATGTCTCAGGACTTGACTCATGTCTCAGGTCTTAACTCATGTCTCTGGACTTCAGACTCATGTCTCAGGTCTTAACTCATGTCTCTGGACTTCAGACTCATGTCTCAGGTCTTAACTCATGTCTCAGGACTTAACTCATATCTCAGGACTTAACTCATGTCTGAGGACTTAACTCATGTCTCAGGACTTCAGACTCATGTCTCAGGTCTTAACTAATGTAGCTGGACTGCACGTGTGATTTGCAAAGAAGCTCAAATGTATGTGAATTAGTTGTACCGCTTTACATGATTTCTTGACTGCAGATAATAACGATAACGGCAAACCACAGATAATTGCTTTCTAAAACATCTAATTTTGCTTTCTAAAACATCTCGATGCGGGCGGCGAGCGTTCTCCCCCCAGTCACCCCCTTGTGTCCCGCGGTCCCCCAGGTAAAGGGGAGTTCGGCGAGGTGCTGCTGGCCAAGGCGAGGAGCGGCGCGGAGGGCAGCGAGGAGGAGTCGGTGGTGCTGGTGAAGAGCCTGCAGAGCCGCGAGGAGCAGCTGCAGTTGGACTTCCGCCGGGAGGCCGACATGTTCGCCAAGCTCAGCCACGCCAACGTGGCCCGCCTGCTGGGCGTGTGTCGCGAGGCCGAGCCCCACTACACCGTCATGGAGTACTGCGACCTGGTGAGGGCGCCGGGCGCCAGAGGTCCTGCTAAGGGGGGCGGGAGGGCGGGGCTTGGGGCGGGGGGAGGGCGGGGCTTGCGGATGAGGCCGCTGAAAGGGCACGAAGTTAAAAACAAGCCGACGGCGGCGAGGATGGGTCGCGTCACAGCCGATGGGGAATGTCATTCTTTGAACGATATATGCGGTGTCATCGAGCACAATTGTTTGTATGTCGTGGCACTTTGATCGCTCTTTGTAACTTGGCACTTCGTCAGAGATGTTGTGTACTAGCAATGGTTAACCTAGCAATTGAAATGCTTGAAACTTGTTCTGGTGACTTTCTTACTGTATCGGCAGCAATGAAATGTTTCACCTTCTTATGACTTCTTATGAATGTACTTCTTATTAATGTACTTCTTATGACTTCTTATTAATGTACTCTTTGTAAGTCGCTTTGGATAAAGGTGTCTGCTAAATGCCCTAAATGTAAATGCAAAGCATACGGAACAGTTCTGTGTGATTCTGGTTGAACCTTGCTCCAGTGCAGGGGGTGGGCGTAGCACAGTATCAGAACCATGTGACCTTGGTTAACTAGCATGAATGGATAAGTACGAGTACATTGTAATTCAGGGCAGGGGAGGCATAGAAAACCAAATCACGCCTCACCTTCTAACCGCGTGAAACTGAAAGAATCGAGCAAACGCAAACACTCACACACACACACACACACCAGACAGAAAATGTTTTTTTATGTAACTGCGGTTCTACGAAGAGACACCCTTGTGTGAATTTGTATTTCTTGGTTTCTGTTGTGCTATCAGGGAGACTTGAAGCAGTTCCTAAGAATATCCAAAAGCAAGGATGACAAAGTCAAATCACATCCCCTCAGCACCAAGACCAAAGTAAGTGTGTGTGTGTCCGTGCGTCTGTGCGTGTGCGTGCGTGCGTGTGCGTGCGTGCGTGCGTGCGTGTGTGTGTGTGTGTCCCTGTGTGTGTATGACCTACACACTGTCTCTCCCCTGACTCAGCCCGGTTATCTTCCCCTCCTCTCTCTCTCTCTCTCCCTCTCTCCCTCTGCCCCTCTCCCCCGCAGGTGTCCATCTGTGCCCAGGTGGCTCGCGGCATGGAGCACCTGTCCAACCACCGCTTCGTCCACAAGGACCTCGCCGCACGCAACTGCCTGGTCAGCAGCCAGCGGCACGTCAAGGTGTCCGCCCTCGGGCTCAGCAAGGACGTCTACAACAGGTACGGCCCCCCGCGGCTCTCCATGGGATGATATCTGAGCCACTCGATGTTACAGTATGGTGCGTGTGATAAAGGCTGCATCTTACAGCAACATCCCCCAAATCAGATCAGACCGTGCTATCCCAGAAGAAATAATTAGTTATATACAATATATAATATGATGACTAATATAATATTATATTAATATATAATAATATAATATAATAATAATATATAATATAATGACGACCCTATCTCAAATTGTATTTTTCTCCAAAAAATAATTTGTTATATATATATAATGTATAATATTATATTAATATATAATAATATGATATATAATATAATGACGACCCTATCTCAAATTGTATTTTTTGTCCAGTAAGTATGTTACTTGATCAATATTGAGGTATTTGCTCTGGGGCGTGGCGGTCCAGTGAGACCCAGCAGCAGAGAGTCACAGAGTCCTCACTCCTGCTCTGACTCGTGTTGCAGCGAGTACTACCACTACCGGCAGGCCTGGATCCCCCTGCGCTGGCTGCCCCCGGAGTCGGTGTTCGAGGACGACTTCTCCACCAAGTCTGACGTGTGGGCCTTCGGCGTGCTCATGTGGGAGGTGTTCAGCCTGGGCGAGCTGCCCTACTCCAAGATGGCCGACGACGAGGTCCTGGAAGGTCAGTGGTCAAGTGGCAGCGGCCCTGAACGAGGCCCTCGTGTTCAGAAAAGCAACGTTTGACACGATGTGACGTTTGAGTGAATGTAGAGGTTATATGTGAATTTTAACTTGAGTAGCAAACAATGAAGTGTGCATGTAATACTGTGCCCAGGTATTTAGATGGCTAACATCTTTTAGCTAGACTTGACTAAAGCAACTTGAAAACACAACACACATATAGAAAATGTCTTCTTCTGTCACACATCACAAAATAAAAATATAAACATCCTAATAATTAGTAATCTCCTTGCTGCCAAACACTTGTGTCACCCCAGACTTGGATCTGTAGCGCATCTCTTATCTGATCACATGTCATGCCATCTACCCCTCTCACGCCTCCCTCCACCCCTCTCTCTCTCTCTCCTCGCCACTCCCCCAGGTCTGCAGGGCATGCGGCTGAAGCTGACCGTTCCGGAGGGCTGCCCCTCCAAGATCTCCAAGCTGATGGCTCGCTGCTGGGCCCCCAGCCTCAAGGAGAGGCCCTCCTTCACCGACATCGTCCACAGCCCTGGGAGACCTGCCCTCGGACAGCAAGGTCTGAGAGGGAGGGAGAGAGAGAGAGACTGGACGCCCAAAACCCACCCAACACTCGCACCCCAAAACAACAACACAGATGCTGGATTATTAGACACACATTTCAGGGATGGGCATCAAGGAGCGAACTGTCACCGTAGTTTTTTTAAAAAATTTTTATGATAATTATCATCATCACCGTTGTGTTTTTTTTTGTATGTATTTTTACACAACGGGGGGTGTGGACTGCAGTGGAGGACGTTGTGCTCTGCCGGTGGAAACGACCTGTGCTTTGTTGTTTGTCACGCAGAAGCAACCTCAGTCTCCAATCTCCCCCCTTTTGCCTTAACCACAGCATGTTACACTCCCCCTCAGCCCCAGAGCCCCCTCCCCCCCCCCCCCCCCCCCCCCCCCCCCCCCCCCCCCAACTCTCTCTGGTCCCTGCGGTGAACCCGGCTGCCCCCCATCCCCCCGAATCCCCTCAGGATGGTTCTGCCCCAGAGACTCTGCGACGCGGCGTGCGATAGCACCTGTGTCCTGCGCTCTGACCTTCGACCTCTCACTGCTGTCACAGGACCCTTAATCAAAAGTCCACGGCATCGGAGTGACGGCCATCTCTTCCTTTGTGTTTGTTGGTGTTGGGGTGGCGGGCTCTGCAGTCCGCCACGCCCGCCCCCCCCCCCGCGCTGGGCTTTCTCAGGATACTGCAGAGAGGAAGGAACTCATGAGTGTAAAAGAGAGAGTGAGAGAGGGTGCGGCTTTTGCTGGCCTGCGTCCAGACAGCCACCTCCGTACTGTAAACACAAGAACCATGTCTGTCCAGCAGGGTGCACTGCTCTCAATCGTGTGTGTGTGTGTGTGTGTGTGTGTGTGTGTGTGTGTGTGTGTGTGTGTGTGTGTGTGTGTGTGTGTGTGTGTGTGTGTGTGTGTGTGTGTGTGTGTGTGTGTGTGTGTGTGTGTGTGTGTGTGTGTGTGTGTGTGTGTGTGTGTGTGTGTGTGTACACACTGCTACAGAACAAATATTGTGATATTCCAGGGTGTGTAACCTGATGTCGCAGCAAAAAAAAAAAAAAAACTAACTAAACTTAACAAAAAGACGCCTGTGTGTTCTGATACTCGAATCCGGAAATTATACAATCACGTCGTTAGCCAAGGACACCGTCGAGAGGGTGTGTGTGTGTGTGCGTCACTTAAATTGGATTAAGGTGCTCTTGCGGCTGTTACTGTTGGAGCGGTGTCGCCCATTGGGCAGGCTCGCGCACCCACCACGTCATCCCTCACCGCGGGTCCAACGGGTCCCGTCAGCGCCGCAGCCCGGGCCGCCCCCCCCCCCAGGGTCCTCGGTCCGGTCCGGTCATGTTGTGCAATGTTGTTGTTGTTGTTGTTGACGTCGTCGCGCAAAGGCGGACCACCCGATCTGGCAGAGTGTACATAACGTAGAAGCCATGCACTAACTTCACTTAAACTCAAAGGAACACCCCTCTCTTTCCCGTTTCATTTTGTATGCGTCGGACACGGTGCCTGTCTATTTATAATGAAGGACCTGTCTCTTTTGTTTTTGTTTTTTTTGTATTGTGTGTTTATAATAGAAAAGGTACTCTTGGAAACATTTTAGTGTAGTCATGCTATGTATTCAGTATGTGTTCCGTTTTGGTTTCGGGGAGCCACTTAGTTAACCAGCTAAAACATGTTAACACGTAGAACAGAGGTCAAGAGGATGACTGCTGGCTGTCAGTATTCATGTTAAGTGCCTGGTGAATGAAGGATTATCTTACCTGTTTTCCCTACTTCTGACTTTTTTTTCAGTATCTAATCAAATGCAATGAATGGCCTTTCTGTTTATACACTTGTTTTTTATACTTTTTAATGTAACGTTTTTTTTTTTTTTAATATGAACACTAGGCACTCACACCTAGACCTTTTTTTTTATCTGCTTCAGCAAATGTTTCACAGTAATCCCATTATAGACGAGCTGCTGTCAATAAAGGATCACGGTGTTTTTAAACTTGGCGTCAAATTCATTAAACCCAAACACACACACACACACACACACACACACACTCTCTCTCTGTTTGTGTGTGTGTGCGCGCTGTTGGCTGCATCTTATTCAGGTCATTATCTCAGCATCCACCTGAGGGAACACCGGAACTTCAGGTACGTTTTAACAGCCGACTATAAAAGAGAAAATTGGCGTGCAGATGTGCTCTCCGCACTGCGCGCTGCCCAGACCATCTCTGATCTCAACCGCCTTTTATCCTAATGACAGTCGTAAAAAGGCCTATAAAGAAATGGACAACGCCGTTACCCATAGGACTGCATGCATTTTTTTTTCCTGGTCGTTTTAGTGGGGTGGATGTGGGAGGCCAGGGGTCGTCTGAAGAGCCACCTGTGCAGACGCTTCACAGTTGACCACTCGTGAGCAGAGCCTTCGTCTGAGACACAGGATTTGGCCCATCACAAAGTACTCACCCCCCCCCCCCCCCCAAGGAGGGATCCCTGGTGGGAAGGTGATCTTGTGCGCCATGCGTCCGTTCATCCACAACAGACCAGGCATGGGAATGCTAGCTTGGCACCATGCGGTCACTCGCACATAACAGCATTGAAGTGTCGGTCTGTTGTAGTGGCTTGGACAATAGTTTGATTCGCCAGCACAACTTGGTTTTACAACATGAAACAGGTGTGGTGACTTTGAGAAGGAATGCATGTGTGCGGACCGTCTCCTCTGTGCCCGTTTCCTTAGGACGTCTGAGGAGCAACACGGTGTGTGGACAGGCAGACCTTGTGAAGGGAAGACGATGGCTCGTTTCTTTCCACACAACGTCATATGGAAGTGAAAGTAACTCCCCGACGCGGTCTTGTCAAAGCCTTTACAGGAAGTCTTTCGTCGCCATCTATACACCTGACCTGGTCAAGGTAATCAGGGCTTTGATCGCCCATGGAATAGAGCGGAGCAACAGCAGTGGGTGAATGGATGTTTCATGCATTATGTAGAAAATGTAATACGTGTCATAAGGTCTGGTATAAAGCAGCTCATTTTAAAGCACCATTCCATCTTTTATTTACCTTAATGGTTGTTCAAGGATTCAAGGATTCAAAGCTTTTAGTGTCATATGTGCAGTAAAGAAACACGTTTCCCTGTAGGCCTACAATGAAATTCTTACTTTACTGCCCACACTGGATGCCGAAAGAATATATAAATACTGTACAATAAAATAGAAATATGAGATTTAGAAAAGTAAAAAAGTAAACTCTTTGTGAATGTAAACATAATGTAAACATGTGAATGTTCTCAGTCTAACTTAGTCTCATTAAGGCCTCTGCTGAATGGCTGTAGTGTGGCCCTAAGGTCATTGGATCTCCTACTTTATAAAGTCTAGTGAAATGCCTAACATCTAATATTGCTCATGGGGACTCAACAGCTGGTGCAATTTAAAATAGCGAGTAGGACTGTACACACAAACACTAACGGCACATACACAATATCAGAATGTCAAGTTATCCGAAATAGAAAAACTGATTTCTGTAGTCTCTCGGGTGACGTTAGGAGCGTAATCATTTTGGCATTTATTCTAATGACTGCGCCGCATCAGCCAATGGCAGCGCTTTCCGGATAGTCGCTGGCCAATCCACAGGCGACGCTGTGACTCACCAAATAAGGAGAGACAACACCATATAAGGAAACATTGTATCTCTTTATAAGGAGGAAAGTAGTCCCTTGTTGTTGGATCAATCCACTTCCCGTTGCATGGTTTTAAAGTCTACTTATTATCCACGCGTTGGCAGTGTATCGTAACACTTTCTCTAGTGGAAAAACAACGGTTTAAAATCCACTACGCCCATGGGTGGCGGAGAGGGACGACGACATTACTAGTTTGCGAAGCGAACTACATGACGCCGCGGAGGGGACATGTGGGCGGCCCTTCGTCTTTTCCTTATTGAGAAAGGACTCGGAGTGTGGAGCCAGAGGAGGCTGAGCCCGGCTGGAGTCAGGGGGTTTTCGGGGCAGCATCACTTCTGAAAGTTTCAGAGAGTCCCCCCAAAACATCAACAACGACCCTCGGCGTGTTTATTTTGCTTGGTCAAAGTTTCATCCGAAGTCACTGATCGGACCCTGACTACAGCTCCTCGATACGTGCTTCCCTCAATAGGATGTTACCGAGCCGGGCTGGATCGGCACCATCTGCACACGGATCAGCTTCAGCCAGGGGCATCACAGGACACGGTTCGGGGGGGGTTCGGGGGGAGCGGGCTTCGACCGGTGTTGTCCAAAGCGGGACAGTCGTCAGCGGGGTTCGGTACGAGCGTGGTCGGCGGGGGCGGCTACCGGGCGACCCACGGGCAGGACCACCAGCAGCACCGGGATGCTGGGCAGCAACGGCCCGGGAGGTCCGAGGGGCGTGCGGACAGGTAACGGGACGGGGCTCACCACCCTGCAGCCCCCCGGACAGGGGGGGGCCGGGGGTCGTTAAACGTAGGGGTCGACATGCACGGGACGAGGTACGAGCGGGACAACCCGAGTGGGTCGGAGAACGACTCCGACTCCCGGAGAGGAGGACGACCCCATTGGGTCCATCGGGGACAGCAGGAGAGGGGTGAAGCGGGAGAGGTGCGAGATGGAGGCGGCCGTGACGGGGCAGGAGATGGGGGGTCCCCCCGGGGGCGTACGGCATGGTCCCCGGCGGGGTCGCCGGGGCGAAGCCGGGCAAAAAGACGCGTGGGCGCGTAAAGATTAAAATGGAATTTATTGACAACAAGTTGAGGCGGTACACAACCTTCAGCAAGCGGAAGACTGGCATCATGAAGAAGGTGAGTGGATTTGTGTGTGTCTTTCTTTATCTTCTCTGTGCAGCCCCCCCTTCATAAAGTAAACCGTTATTTAAGGTTTCTGCCGTCATGCTGGGAGGACAGAGCATGACAGGGGGGGGGGGGGTCTTCACATTCCTCCATTCATTCATGGTGTCCAACGTGTAGCTTCAACTCTATAAATACTTTAATGAGCATTTTACATCCTGTTTTTCTGCAAAGGTTTAACGTTAAGAACGTTAAAGCTGTGCAGTGTCAGCACACTTTGGACCGTAGAAAACCTTTTGGAAAAGAAACAACCCCACTGTCTGCAAACAACGTGTTGGGGTTTGCTGTCAATGGATGTCAAGAGTTATGACTCGGACTTTGAATAGGCGCTTAAGTAAATGACTGATCTATTTCTGACACACACACACACACACACACACACACACACACACACACACTCCGCTCTCTCTCTCTCTCTCTCTCTCTCTCTCTCTCTCTCTCTCTCTCTCTCTCTCTCTCTCTCTCTCTCTCTCTCTCTCTCTCTCTCTCTCTCCTCTCTCTCTCTCTCTCTCTCTCTCTGTCAGCGTGCATCTCGGATGAAATCATAAACACAACACCCTGGGTGATGTGTGCGCACGTACACACACACACACACACACACACACACACAGAGGGTCGTCACTGTGAATGCACATGTTGTAGGTGAGGTGGCAAGCAGGCGACAGCGGCAGCCATGTGTCTGAGCCTGTTGGTCAAACAGCTGACTAAACCCCCAGCCACGCAGAGCAGAGGACAGTCAAAGGGCAGTCCTACAATACCAGCACGCTGACATGATCACACAGCTACCAGGGATACTCGCTAGACTACCGATACTCACTAGACTACCATCGCCACTCATGCCAACGCTGCTAATATCACAGAGAGAGCGGGTCGTCGACCACTAACCAGAGGGTTGCCGGTTGGATCCCAGCTCCAACTGTCCACATGTGGAACCCCACAAATGTACTTGGACGAAAGTGTCTGCTGAACCTTCTTAACCTTCTTCTTCTACATGATCACTACACTTACCAGTACCAGCTGGCTCTGACATCACCACAAGCTTTTTTTTTTTTTACTTTCCCATTATCACTCCCATTACTACCACTACCATTATCTGTCACTACCATTACCTCTTACATTATCACTACAGCTACCAGTGATGGGCCTACCACCAATACTAACTCAATAACCAATACCGTTATTACTGAATCACTACCACTGAATCACTAGCAGAAACTCTAGCATGAACTCCAGCGCTGTCACACTCGTCGATAAGACCACCACCATTAAAGCCCCCCCCCCCCATGTCCTCATTTGCAACCACAGTCTTCACCCACGCTTCCACCGCAATGACAACCAATGCCCGCCTCCATTCGAGCAGCCGAGCCCCTCGGACTGCACCCCGTTCCCACGCGGACTCCGCCGCGCGCTGTGGGTCAGACCAATCACAGGAGCCCCTGATTGCAGGACCAACAGACTGCCCTGTGCGGTCGTTAAGATAATTGCAGCGTTCAGAATAAACTTTGTACTTTTTTTTCGAACGGGGCAACTTTGATTACTTTTGACCCCCCACCTCCCCCCCCCCCCCCCATCCCCCCATGGGTCTTTACAAAATAAGAATATTATGTTCCGGCAAAATGCAAACAAAGCAGTTTAAGAGATAGACACTGCTATACATAGTTATAGATAAATAAATAAATCAAATTCAGGCTGTTGTCGTGGAAACTGGGCTGTCTGAACACAGGCTCTTGGCAACCAGCCGGTAGTTGACACTGTGGACAACATGAGACTGTTCTCCACTGTCGTCACGGCACTGCCTGCGACTTTATTATTGTTGTTGGAGCTCGTTTCTTTTGTAAAAAAAAAAAAAGCAGGATTGCTAAAGATGAAGCCCAAGGTTTGATTTCCTCGAGATGCACAACGTCAAGGATCAGGCCATCCCTTGAGAAGCTCTGAGGCTTGTGTGATCGAAGATCACACACACACACACACACACACACCTCAGGCCCGCCAACAATACCGTGTGTACACACAATCACACAATAGCAATGGCGGTCCCTTAGCGATGCACGGTTCTTCCACGTCGTCCCTAACAGAACCGGATTCGTACCGTGTGCTGAATCCCACCTTGTTTAAAAACCAACCATGTGACTATGCCCGTTCCAGTGAGTCCTCCTGTTTCGAGAGCTTCGACATGCAAACACATGAATAAACGCGGGGCTCTCTGCGGCAGCGTGGCCCATCAAGAGGGATACGCTGGAGGGCCCTCGGGTTAATGACGTACTGCCGAGAGGTTCCATTAGGGATGCATGAGGTGAGCTGCAGGGTCTCCTCCCTCCTCTTCACTCTTACCGGCGTGTGTTTAGGCTCCACTCGCAGGTCTGAAACTTTCCAACTCGCCCACTGGGATTCAGTTCGTTCGGATGGAATCGGTTTCATTGAGTTTTGCACCCACCCCGGTGACGCCAGGTCATCCCCCCTCCACCTCCCCAAAACTAACCGCAGACTCTCACACTCCCTTCTCATCTATCCAGTTGATGGTTGATCCCCTTTACCCCTCCCTCATAACACATGACTCAAGTCTCCAGAGTTCAATGCGAGTACATGACGTGCGTGTGTGTGTGTGTGTGTGTGTCTGTGTGTGCTTGCCTGTGTGAGTGTGCTTGCATGTGTGATGGCTGTATGGGTGCATGGCGTGTGCGTGCATACGTGTGTGTGTGTGTGTGTGTGTGCCTGTGTGATGGCGGTGGGACAGTGGAAGCAGCATGAGCACCAGAGTCGTGTTCCATAGTCACCTCTTCGCAGTCCAAATGATTCAGTCCTCACCGGTACCCGGACACTATGGTTAACCCCCCTCCCCAGCACCAGCATCAGGCTGTAATCAGTGTCTCCACTACACAGGCTTCTTCACACTGCCTATTCTGAGCGGCCTTATCTCATGTTATTCTGGCAGCGTTTCTGCTATACGTCAGACTCCACTGTTGGGGTATTTTTAGATTTCTATGTTTTCTTTCTAGGCTCGGATGGCCGAAGTTTACTTTTCTCCGTCATGTAGCCTGTTCACTCCATTGGTTTGGAAATGTGTTTGAGTATAGGTTAAGCACGGGCAACACAACCCTACAGACTTTAAAGAGGCCGGAGAGTAGCTGGGCAGGGTTTCCGTGTCTTGCCGGACACGTCGCCCGTCGCCATTGGCTGCCCAGCCGGGTCGCCACGTCACCACGCCACCACCACGCCCTGTCTCCTTCATGATGCCGTTGTCGTCCCTCCCCCCCCCGCAGGCGTACGAGCTGTCCACGCTGACGGGCACCCAGGTGCTGCTGCTGGTGGCCAGCGAGACGGGCCACGTGTACACCTTCGCCACGCGCAAGCTCCAGCCCATGATCACCAGCGAGACCGGCAAGGCCCTGATCCAGACCTGCCTGAACTCGCCCGACTCGCCGCCGCGCTCCGACCCGTCCACGGACCAGCGCATGAGCGCCACGGGCTTCGAGGAGACCGACCTCACGTACCAGGTGTCGGAGTCCGAGAGCCTGGGGGAGACCAAGGTGAGCCACGGCGGAGGCGGTCGACGCCTAGCAACCCGGGGGGCGGGGGGGGGGGGCGGTCCGGATGCTCGCGGTGAATTGTTGGGTTTTTTTTTTTGTGGTGAGCTTTACGTTGCTCCGTGCCGGGGAGAGACACCCGCGCGCTCGGTTTGGTTTTCCTGCCGAATCCGGTTGGAGGCAAAACATTTGATCTGTTCATCTTGTAACGTCGTCATCCAGTCTCCTTTGGATAAAAACCTTTCTTTCATTGTTTAACCTTCCTCGGGCTGCGCCATTGTTTTTCTAATAAAAACTAAATTTAAAAAAAGTGATAAGAAGACCTCGTGAAGGAATCTGGGGAACAACACGAATTGAATAGAAAACCATTCGCTCAGACACTGAGGGAAGGTCATGCTTTGTTCTGATGGTGAAGGTATGACCGCCCCGCCCTGTGGTCGGGTGGCTTCAGCGGGATTATGGATCGGGATCTGAGTGGGAGAGTTTATTTGAATATTATTTTACAAAATATCACTTTACATGATGTTCAGTGTGTTACAGCCAAGGTTTTACTTTAAACAAAGGAAAAGGCAGCAGTAACCGAGTGTTTATTTCAACACACACACACACACACACACACACACACACACACACACACACACACACACACACACACACACACACACACTAAATAGGCCAGTCAAGCAATGCAGGAAGAGCACATAAATCAAAGGTCTGTCCAGTGGGGGAAAGCAGCAGCAGCAGCGACTCCTCAGTGTGGTGAATCTGTTTTCCCCCCGATGTCCATCACCCACGTACCTGGTTACTCTCTACATGTGGCTCGCTGTGATAAGGCCGTTACAGCTCTTCCTAAGTGGGCCCAATGTTTAAGCCTCTCTCTGTCAGCCGGAGGGGGAGGGAGGGAGGGAGACAGAGAGAGAGAGAGGGGGGGGGGGGGGGTGAGAGAGGGAGGGATTGAGGGGGGGAGAGGGGAAAGGAGAGAGAGAGAGAGAGGGA
>JAXIVH010000004.1:12755799-12774669 GCA_036785325.1 Urophycis tenuis | reverse complement strand
ACATTTTTTTTTTAATTGAAACTTTGTATTTTAGCCTTGTTTTAGTTTGTACCACAGCATGTCTGTGTTTTTTAGTTTTTGTATGTCGTTTGTTGTTTCTACATGGAAATGGTTTGCATTAAGAAAAACGATAAATGGTAAATAATATTTTAAGCAAAAGAATATACAAAGATGATTTTGTCCGTGGTCTAGATAATCATGGAGCTACTTTAACATTAGACGTTATGCTTCAGTTTTTAAGATTCATGACATCAATCCAGATAATTTTCCATCTGGAAATGATGCAATCGATGGCATCTTAAAAATGTGACTTTCACAGATAAAATATTATTCAAGTTGCACCTAAGTCATACTGATAAGTTTGTACTTTCAATATAATTTCACTTATCAGTTAATTAAAGCCAAAACTACATCTCAGATTCACGACAAGTCACAAACATGTTACATTTTAAATCCAGTTCATCAACGTGATTGGCTAAATATTTGCACTATCAAGACCATTGGCAGCATCGTTTTATGGAAAGGGAAACTTATCTGAAGCTCCCTAGCAGGTAGCGAGCCACAATTCACAAGCTATGAGGTGATTGGGTATCAATAGTGTTTCATAAACTCATGGTCTTTTCTTTACACTGCTCACAAACGGTCTGGAGTGGATCTATCAACCTGCTATATCGTATAAAACAACATGTGAATGTAAATCTACGACCCCTATACACAGAAAACAGGACGACTCTAATGACGTGTCGAAAACGTAGTTTCAGCACGTTCAGGTTTACTGGTGTAGGATACTGCCACTGGTTACACACATCGCTTGTATTTTTGAGTGTTCAAGTTTATATAAATGCTATATTTTGTGAACGAAATTGAGGCCCTACCTATACGTGCAAACTCTGCACGATTCTCCATGATGTTCTGAGGATGTTTAGAAATCAACATTCTGTACCACTGTGCCTTCAGTTCCACGGCTGACTCCCCATGACACACTCTTTGTAACGGGGGGGGGGGGGCGTTTGAGTCTCTTGTAGACCCTCTGAAGCAGCGGCAACAACAACATGACCTATTGATACTCCACACTGAATCGGACAGGATTTGTGATCCAGGTGAACAAAATGTGCCACATGACTAAGCCTGTCAGACTTTGGGGGCCACAGGGGAAAGCCACAGAAGCTAATGGACCCAGGCCAGGCCTCCCTGCGTGCTCGTTGGCTGTCAAACGGGAAGAGGTGTTGTTTTAACTACTGCTTTCTTTACGCAAGTCTGTTCCTGTATGTGTGGTTGTGCTTTGGCCCTGCTGAGCGGCTCTGGGCTTAGTTCTGATGGGGGGGGGGAAAAGTGTTTAGGGTCAGTGGAGACCACTTCTGTGCCAGTGTTTACACTCTGAAGTATTAATAACTGTTCATCCATGCTTATTTCAGTGCCACTGAGAGCTAAAAAAAAAAAATATCTATTTTGGATTTATTTTTATTTAGCCTTTTTTTTTTGGGATGTTTGTGTAACCTTATGTACAGACTTTTGTATTAAAAACTGAATGTTAAAAAAACAACAAACAAAGCCATGACCATGCCTTTGGCCAAAGAAATCTGTGTTTTCATGTATTTATTGGGACGGAGAATGTTTGAACAAAGCCTTTTTTTTTTTTTTGCCCGTGAGTCTCATGCGTGTAGGGTGGCAGGCGTTGGATGGAGACGCCATGGCATGAATCAATGCCCCCGAGCGTGTGACAGATACTGCTTACAAAGTGGGTCTGAGGCATTGATGACGTGGATGTGGGCCTGACCTAATGCTTACACCATGGATTGCACAAGAAGTCACAGAAGTCACACTGGCCATGAGTCAAAGAAACAGTAAAGAAAACCAAAACTTCTTAAGAATCCCTTCCCAATGTACAGAGTTAAGCAGCAATGAGGTTACTACGATTAAAAAAAACGAAAGCTAAGTGGTGCACATGGTACAGTGATTGGTCTGAGCTGAAAAAAAAGAAGAAAAAAAAGCAACATCGATTGGCATACAGAACAACCGAGACAAGCTCGTCCTTTACCTACTTCACAAACTAATAACCCATGCAAGAAATGAGAAGCGGGAGCCAGGGGCGGACCCAGGCTAAGCCAATGAGCTTCTAGCAGAGGGGAGAGGGAGGCGGGCTCCTCGGCAGGAGAGGCCCAGTGAAGTAAGGCGGGGGGGGGGGGTCTTCCCCCCCCCCCAGTGTCCGAAGGTCAAAGTGCAGACCGCTAAGAGTAGCCATTGTTCATTGCTGGTTGGCTTTGTTGGGACACCACTGATGTAGAAAAGACATACACGTATATATACACGGTGAAGTCATGCACTTACAAACCAGACCATGATACTGCTTTTGTACACTTACAATTTACACACGTCAGAGAAGGTGGAAACAAATAGCTTTTAAAAAATGTGCATGATTGTTTTTCTTAACATATATGTATATGAAACTTTACTATTGGTAAATCGCCAACATAATTCTTTTTTTTTTGGTTTAAGAAAAAGAAAAGGTTCAAAAGTGAAAAGTGTTTCATGTTCGTATTATGTACATTATGAACAAGAAAGAAGTTAATGTGCAAATCTGATCCCATGCAAACGGCTGCATATGTAGCAGGGCTGTTCAGATTCCGGTTAACGATCGTGACTCCCATCCCTCTGGTGATCCAAGAACCATTTCCATCCTGCATAGCAACAGCAAAAACTCAATACGCACGCACACAAACCGGCACGCACACGCTCGGCTAAGACTTGCCCGCCTCCTCATCACACATATCAATCATCCTGTCATCCAGACGGGGGAACATTCAAGAAGCACCAGTATATGATATTTCATAGCATGAACATTTATATTGCGCCATATTGCAATGAACGTAGTCAAATGAATCACTGATCGTTAAAGGTTGAAGCTCTCCTCGCAGCAACACATACATGAAAACAATACTGTTGGTAAAGGTAGTGCGTCAGTCCAAGAGGAAATTAAATACAAGCCTGGTAGGCCTGAACACGATGCACCTCGTCACCACTAAGCCGCGGGGGGGGATGACGAGCAGAACCAAGACTCCACGCGGTGCAGCGTGAGGAACGAACCCACCAGGGAACCTCTGAACACCTAAACGGTCTAGGCAGCGATGCCCCCCCTGGGAACAGTCGGGAGAACGTCCCTAATGATGGGATGTAAAGAAGCTGAACGTTTGACGACTAAGCTTGCGACCGGTACAGGTGTGAAGAAAAACCAGAACACAGGAAGCCAGTTCAGTTATCTAGGCCGTAAGAAGCTCCTCTATTTAGATTCTGCTGATCATTAAAAACCTATTTCCCCCCGCTGTTATAAAAGGCAACCTGAAAGCAAAAATGAAGAATAAAAACATTTAGGAGGGCTTGGCATTTCAATCAGTATGTAAAGTATCTTCGACGCGGTGACTTAAATGATCGTTTTGTAATGATAAGTAGAAGTAGTTCAAACAACCAGGCCAGAAAAGACTATTCTCCAGCAACAACTCCCCGAAGACAAACACGTAATTAGACACGCAAATAAAACACAAATGAAACCTTGAACACCTATGACGGAAAAGGTGTGACTCCGCGTTAAGGCATTGACGCTGACGAAACCATAAATAAATACACATCGAGAGACACACACACACACACACACTCTCACACACTCGTCCTCAGAGATAGCTTCCTCTAGGAAATACACACTCACCTGTCGGCTGTCCAGAAAACAGGAAGTAGGAAAGGGGGGTGGGGGCTTGATAACATGGAGGCTGTGTGTGTGTCCGTACATAGACCTCCTTTAACACGAGGAGGCAACACAGACCGCCAGACACCCCGTAGCCCTGCTCCTCCTGTTCTCTGGAGCCTCTAGTGGGCAGTGTTTGCATCGCACCCTGCTGTGGGTCACGGGCTGCCTAGGCAGCCTACATTGGAGTCCGATTGACAGGAGGGCGGCGGATGAAAGCGTGGTGGGTACGGGTGGCAAAAACCGTCTATTCTCCCCCCCCTCTCCAACAATCGCTTGGTGGTGATCGTCCACACTGTCCCCCCACCTCACCCCACCCCACCCGACCCGACCCGACGACCCCCGCTCTCCACGTCCGGGGGGAGGGGGCGTGTTACGGCGATGACGTGGCGGTGGCGTGGAACTTGACGAAGGCGATGGCCGCCAGCTCTTTACAGAACTCCTCCAGGACGATGACGCCCTCCAGGAGGGTCATGTGGTCCACGCTGAACAGGAAGACACACACAAGAAAATGGTCAAGCTCCTTTAGGGTCCACCGCGGACATCAGAGACACTACGGGGGCCCCGAGGAGCAAACACTCACTTGACTCCTTCCGGCTCCAGCCCCAGCAGCCTCTTCCTCACCAGCAGGAGTTTGGGGGTGAAGTCCGGGATGCGCTGAATCCTCAACATGAGGTCCCCCACCACCTGCCCGCCAGACAGCACACAGGTCAGCCCGGTTGCATCTCACTCGATTACCTTCCGCTGTCCATGTGACCGCAGTCATCACTGTCAGTGTGTCGGATACCTTACTCTACTATAGTACAACCTTAGCCGGTGGTGTTCAGCCTCAATCCAACTAAAGCGTGCCTGATGCTGACACATGGCTTCTATTCCCTCCACTAACGAGAGGGGGGCGGGGTCTCACGCTAACGAGAAGAAGGGGGGGGAGGGGAGGGGGGGGGGGGGGGGGTTCTTACCCTGACGATGACGGAGAAGAGCGAGCGGCAGCCGGGGGCCAGGTTGATGTAGGGGTCCAGCAGGTACTCGTGCATGTGTGGGTGGGGCAGCAGACACAGCTTGGACAGCACCGAGGTCACCTGCAGGTTCACCTCGTAGGGCTGGGGGAGAAGATGGTGGAGGGGTGTTGGAGATGCTGGAGATGCATCAGTACCACATGCTGTGGCACTGATGCACCCACACTCCGATGGACAGGAAATCCCTTTTTGTTGACAGTGTTTGTGTTTATATTCTGCGTATTTGGATTCCCAGTTTAATTGTGTGAATAAAGGTAGATTTGTTAATTGGTTTGGTTTTTTAAAAGGATCCTATTTTTAAAGTCATGTTTATTCTCATCTAGAGCACTGCAATCATTACGATAATAATACACTAACTGGCAGAATTCTGGTGTGTCATTCAGGCTAATGGCTAATGGCACACTCCAGATTTAATATGGCTTGTGAAACATGTTGGAGTGCGAGTGGCGATCGCAAACAAAAACACTACAAACAAAACAATACAAGACTACAAACATGGACCCACCTGATCCAGGACCCGGCCCATTCTGTCGAACAGCACCTTGAGGAAGTGGCCCTCGAAGAAGGGCCGGTCCAGGTCACACTTCTCCAGGGGCTTGGGACTCCCTCGCCAGTCCCAGCGCTGACACACCCCGCAGTAGTCCCTGAACTGGGCCGGCGGAGAGAGAACGGGCTCAGAACCAACCCCGCTCAGAACCACCCCGCAGACCTCCCCCCCCCCCCACCGCGCCAATGGCCACGGAGTAATGCAGTAATGCTGTAGTGTTGACGGTGTAGGGCGTTCTGTAGGGTGTCCTCACCTGTCTGTGCGCGTCTCTCAGGTAGGTGTCGTAGCCGGTGCCCTCCACGTGATAGGACGACTTGGCCTCATCCGGGACCAGACACAGGAAACTGAGTGAACGGATGAAGGAATTAATAAACAAACACCATCACTACTTTAAAACAATGACCAGCTCATCAACAACATACTTTAGACCTCCTCAGAATGGGTTTGGATTTATTCTCAAACTACCTCATGATGAAAACCAACCACCATCTCTTGAGCCCCAACCCTAACCGTACATTAACTAACTACCTTAACCCCAAATCTATGCTAACCCTAACCGTACACTAACTACCTTAACCCCAAATCTATGCTAACCCTAACCGTACACTAACTACCTTAACCCCAAATCTATGCTAACCCTAACCGTACATTAACTACCTTAAGCCTAACTCTATGCTAACTCTACTACTGACCCTATTGGTAAGGACACCAGTGTGCGTGCGTGAGTGCGTGTGCGCGTGCGTGCGCGAGTGCGTGCGCTGACCTGTTGACGATCTTGTGGACCTCCGTCTTGCCGTCCGTCTTGCCGTGGTCTGGACTCTGCGGCGGTGACGGACTCAGCCAGTCTGAGCCGGACAGCCTGCCGTCCGCGGAGGGGTCGTCCCCAAACAGGGGGTCCTCCTCCAGATCTCTGCAGGGGGGGGGGGGGGGGAGAGAAAACAGAAACTTGAACCGAGTGTGTGTGTGATTAGTTTTGCACCTTCCGACAGACTGGGTTTGTCACCGTGGGTTTCTCTGAGGTTTGTCTCAGAGACGCGCTGACGGTGGGAAAAAAAAAAAACGCTTTACGTCATTTTCTGCTGCCGATTAGAAGCTCGTTCGGAAACGGCTTCAAGGGGAAGACTCTGACAGAGTCTGGTGTTTGTCTGGCTTTGACATCGTGGCATGGTAGCGCCATCACACATGAAACAAAAGACCGCAGCGGAAAAAAAAAACAAGCCGCTCACTATGACTCACCAGCTCAAGACTGTTTAGGAGCGTCAGAACAAAGTCGTCTGCCAAGATCAAACACGTGAAGCCGCCACTTCAACACGAGACCACAGACCTACACTACAGTGCCCGTGTTGAACTGATGCACAGCACAGTGAGACTGACAGACTGAGTGGGTGAGACGAGTCTCGATGCATTCATTTCCAAAACGGTGTCAGGGTTCTTGTGGCGGGCGAGTGAAAGGCTAAGGGGGGGGGGCTCCTTACACAGCGTCGTGGGGCAGCCCGTTCTCCAGGGGCTCCTCCTGGGGCTTGTTCTCCAGGTAGTTCCTCTCCTCCAGGCTGCGCAGCAGCAGGCTGTACAGGATGTGCTGGCTGGGCTTCTGGATGAGCTGCTCGAACAGGCGCAGTGTCATGATGCTGATCTGTGGGGGGGGGGGGGGGGGGGGGGTGCAGAGAGAGGAGACAGCAGGTGTACAGCAGACCTCCCAACCAACAGACGCTCAGGTGAAGAGGCCGGGCGTCCTCTCTGAAGACATGATACATTATTCTGTAATTGCTGTAATTAAATCTGACTAAATTGTGAAAAAGGTCATATATATTTTTCCTTCACTTTTTTCAATTGTCGGAAGTTGCACATTGCATTTAACTCCCCAGAACAAAGCTTACAGAAGCTTACATGAACGCATATGCAACCCATAAAGTAAATGAAAAATGTTCATGATGATGATGATGATGATGACCTCGTCCGACAGGTGGTCGCA
Organism: Urophycis tenuis; assembly: GCA_036785325.1. Lineage (NCBI taxonomy): Eukaryota > Metazoa > Chordata > Actinopteri > Gadiformes > Phycidae > Urophycis > Urophycis tenuis. The sequence continues at coordinate 12,767,398 of JAXIVH010000004.1, read as the reverse complement.
GTGCTCGATGAGTCTGTGTCTGAGCGGGGGGCGCGTCACCCCCGCGGGGGTCTCCGCCTCCCGCTCCTCCCCCAGCAGGAAGTTCACCGTCTCCTGCAGCAGAGCGTCCGACGTCACCTGCCTGATGATCCGGTTGAGCAGCGCCGTGGAGGTCAGGATGCCCACCTCGGACCTGCACGCACACACACACACACAGACACAGACACACACACGCACACACGGACACACACGATAACGATAAACATATTGAGTGAGGGATACATGAACTTTTCCTAGATTAAATGTTTATTTGGTTTGATGCTTGTTTACTGGGACCTTGTGGTCTTCATTTGTCATTCCCATGTTTTTTAGACATGGGAACATTTGACCCCATCCTATTGTACATAGGAGCAGTGGGCTGCTATGATCAGCGCCCCGGGGAGCAAGTTGGGGTTCAGGGTTCAGTGTCTTGCTCAGGGACACTTTGACATAAAGTGGACATGGAATTGGGGATCAAGGGGATCGAACCGCCGACCCTACGGTTAGTGGACGACCCGCTCTGTCCACCCGCTCTACCCACTGAGCTACTGCCGCCCCTTATGAATGAAATGAAGTGAATGGTGTAAGATTCACCATTAAACTGGAACAAATCATCCTAATTCAGATGTGAACCAGTGTGAGAACGTTGCATAGAGTGGTACAGTTACCACCATATGCTTAGTTTGCTTTTTAAAAAAGTAATTAAGGGTTCTGGCGAGCGGGTCAAACCGCCGGGAAACTGTAACGAGGGAAATTGTTTCAAGTGTGAGGAGACTCACGTCTGCATCAGCTGAGGCTCCATGACTGGAATGAAGAATCTTTCTCGCACGGCTTTGGCCATCACCGCGGCTGCTGCCTGCAGGACATGAAGGGGGGGAAAAAAATACATCAGCCTTGTGTTTGTTCCCAGCGTGATATATATATAACTCTGTGGCTGTGTCCACAGCAGAGTGACGCATCTCTGAGACTCAGAGAGAGAGCGAGAGACAGAGACAGAGAGACAGAGAGAGAGAGAGAGACAGAGAGAGAGGCAGCGTGCGTTGGCACAGACCTTCTGAGCCTCCTTGATGAGCTGGTCACAGTAATCCAGCCATGACAGGAAGGAGATGAGGGCTCTCTTCCCTGCAAAGATGGCCGCCTCCTCCTTCAGGTTGTACACATCCAAACTAATAAAAGGGAAACAAACAAGGACAAGGCCAGGAGATGAGTCTCCACCAGCACATGGTCACCCGTGTACCTCAACTATTACTACCTTAAAACAATGACCAGCTCATCAACAACATGCTCCTCAGAATGTATTTATTCTCCAACTACCTCATGATGAAAACCAACCACCATCTCTTGAACCCCAACCTTGGTGCTAACCTTAACTGTACATTAACAACTACCTTAACCCCAAATCTATGCTAACCCTAACCGTACATTAACTACCTTAACCCTAAACCTATGCTAACCCTAACCGTACATTAACTACCTTAACCCTAAACCTATGCTAACCCTGCTACTGACCCTATTGGTCCTATAAGGACACTAGTGTGTGTGTGTGTGTGTGTGTGTGTGTGTGTGTGTGCGCGTGTGCGTGTCTGTGTATTTGAATACAGTAGCTCTCTGTAGCCGGACTCTTTGCTTACCCCCAGTTGACAGACTCCACGGTCTCGATGTCCAGGGGGTCCATGGACTGGGGCAGGGCCTTGTAGAAGGCCGACAGCCTGTCCGTCAGCAGCTCCACCAGCTCCGTGTTCTCCGTCAGACACTTGGCGGCGGCGGGCTCCGGCAGGCTGACCAGCAGCATCAGACCCTCGCACGCCTTCACCACCACCCTGCCGTCCTGCGGAGCGGAGAGGAGAGGAGAGGCCCGCGTTAGCGCCGCGCGGACGCACAGCAGGTACACTGTACGCTGGTCGACAATAAGGACTTTGTTACCCAACCGGTGCTGAGAAACCATCACATGTGGACAACTGACCTTTGTATTGATAAATCAACATCTGTCTCAATATCAATAAAAACATTATACCAATATGATATTTAATCTGTATCACACAGACAAACTTTACATACTCAAAGCGCTGAAAAGGGACAACACAGGGACACACTGCAGGACCTGAGCTGGTCCGAACGGCGCACTTCCGACGACTTACAGGACTCCTGGTGAGGTTGAGCAGGGAGCTGACCAGGTTGTAGTTGTTGCCGCCCTGCTTGTTGTTGGAGGCGTGGCTGACCGAGGCGTGGCTGACGGAGGCCTGGCTGACGGAGGCGGGGGCCGATGTGCCGGCTGCAGCCTGCGGCTCCTCGCCGGGCGCCGGCGGCTGCTCCCCGAGGGGCTGGCCCGTGTCCGGGGAAGCCAGGCCGCCCCCGGCCTCCTCCGGGGCCACCAGGCTCTGGGGCTCCGGCCTCCGGGCCCTGTTCTGCTGGGGGGGGGGGGGGGGGGGGAGTCAGGTGACAGCACTGCGTCAGCGTGCGCAGTTCAAACAGACAAGGTGAATGACCGGCAGGTCGGACTATGGGCCGGTTCACTGTTGACCGCAGACAGAAGACACCTGGCACATCCGGCAGCAGTTCAGTGCATAGAGCTGGGTGGACAGAGTGGGTCGTCCACTAACCGTAGGGTCAGCGGTTCGATCCCCGTGATCCCCCTCCTCCTCCAACTGTCCACATGTCGAACCCCACAAATGTACTGATTGTAAGTCGCTTTGGACAAAAGCGTCTGCTAAACGCCCCCTTTACCCCTCAAGCCTCCCTCCCTCCCTCCCTCCCTCCCTCCCTCCCACGCTCCTCACCCCCCCCCCCCCTCCCGGTGGCCTACCTCCAGGAAGAAGTTGACCAGGTACGGGTCCTGCTTCAGCTTGGCACACACGATACAGAGGAACTGGATCTCCTCGTTTTCCGTGGGCCCCGCCAGCACCTCTCCGCAGAGACGGATCAGTTTCTGGAGCGAGAGAACCCGGCAAGGGGGGGGAGAGAGAGAGAGACGGGTCAGGACCGGAACCGACGCCGCAGAAGGACACAGGAGGAGGAGGAGGAGGAGGAGGAGGAGAAGAGAGGACCGACAGAAACACAAGGCGCGGGGGCCGGTCACTCACCTGGACGGGCCGGTGCACGTTGATGTGCGGGAGCAGCGGCTGGTGGATGCGGCCCAGCAGCTTGGTGTAGAACGTCAGCACCTGCTGCTTCATCCCGGGGGGGCACTGGAGGCGGAAGAGGAAGAGGAAGGACGATCAGGAGAGCGACACACACAAGACTCGACAACGCGGTATCCGATGGGCCGAGTGTGGCGCATCGTCGTGGTGGTTTTTCTACGTCTGCTGCTGGTCATGGCGGGGGGGGGGGGGGGGCCTTACGTCAGCCTTCCCCAGGGTGTACAGGGTCTCCAGGATCTTATGGTGGAGGAGGTACTCCATGCAGGGGCCCGTCTCCCCAGACTCCCTCTCCTCCTCCTCCTGGGTCAGGATGTCCAGCATCTGCTCCAGGTGGGAGGGAATGTTGGTGTCTGTGACTGGAGCCTTGTCATCTGGTGACACACACACACACACACACACAAAGACAAAGCATCAACACCAGCCCAATATATTAAGCATAATATATTAAGCATCATGAGATGCTTAATATATTGGGCCGGTCACATGACCATGGCCCTTACTCTACATGTCTCGGGCGTTGAAGAAGGCCATGTCATGGCGTCATTCTCACCCGAGGTCTCTATGTAGTAATGTGTGATGGCCTTCCAGTGGTAGACAAAGTCCTCCTGCAGGGGCAGGGAAGGGGCAAGCTGGGGAAAAAGAGACGGCAGGCAACGTTAACCATGAGGTTCGTATTTGCTGTGTGTCTTCAGAGCAAAAGGCAGGACCTACTCCAAAGCAAACATCTACACCGAATGCATGGTACTGAGGGCGAGAAGCAGCCTGCGTATTGACATTTGTAAGACCTAAGTTGTGTCAGACTAACGTTAGAGCTAACGTGTCTGATCACGTACATGTGTATCAGTTCAGCATGTCCAACTCTCTCTACTGAAAGAGTATGGAATAATTGGAATAACTAAGGTTTTGGAATAACTGTGGCTCCCAGGGCTAGGTTAGGGGTTCATCCGTTCATTGTAGTTGAACACCAAGTTATTCCAGACAGGTTAGTCCAGTGTCTGCATTGCTGACACCGTCCCGTGGACATCCCACGCAAATGAAGAATAGTTAGTCTAGTATTCGAGTGAACGCGGAGTTCAACTAAACCATGTTGCTCCACACTGACCACCATCACCCAATCTCTCTCTCTCCATGATGACCACTTGGGGCTCTAGCTGCTCTAGCTGTCTTCGATCGCAGTCCAGACGACCCGTTAATGACGCAGAAGGGGTCTCGTCTGCCCACCACGCAGTGTAATAAGCAAGACATGACCACGGAGCACCCACCCCGGACCCCAAGGAACACCGGGACGCGTAAACACGCGTCCTGGTGCCAATTGCGAGCGTTAGCTTATGCTAGTTAGCCGAGGGGGCTAAGCCACATCAGCAGTGTTACGCTGACGACCGGGGGGTCGTCGGACGGCATATGTCAACACACACACACGTCCCAAACAAGACCCAGAACACAACCCCCGCGGTGTAAACTCACCGCTTCCACCGCATGCTGGAGGATTGACGTGAATTTGGAGAACATTTTGTTCTTGGACCGGGCCAGCTTCTCCCGAGAAGACCTGGAGAATTCCTCGATCTTCTTCTTCCTGTTGCCGCCACCTCGATCCAGATTGGAGCTCTCACACGCTGACCCTTGGAAGAAAATGAGAATCACACGCCATAAAACCAAACTATAAAACGCGACGTCGTGGTGATAACACGCAGTAAAGGCCCGTAACACTCAGCCGCCGTAAACAAGCCCGTCGTGACGCGCTCTGTTCCGGACACCGTGGCGGCTCCACCGCCGTGCTGCGGCCCGCGGCCAGCAGGGGGCGACGGACACAAAGGAACCACGGGGGGCTTACTCACTCACTCACTCACTCAGGTAGAAAATTATGCAGGACGGGGTTGAGGGAGAAGAGATGTGATGTTGATGGATTGTTTGAAATGTAGGTAATTATCCACTGATGAACACGACCACTGATTCTGGGTGTGTTGTTATGGGGACTCATAAAGGAATAGACTACATTCCTTTGAATCAATATTGTGTGCAATCGACATTAGAATAATAATAGTAATTCATTTAATAACAACAATATCTATTTTTTCATTGTCATTATCATTATTTTATATTGTTATCCTCATTAGTGTTGTTGTAAATGTGAGTATTACTATATGTGTATTACTGACCTGCACCTTATGCTGGTATTATACATGTCCCAAAAAGTAGCAAAGACCAACAAACAAAATATATCAAAATATCATGTCTACAAACCAGCAAACTCAATCAATCAACTGGTAAATAATCCGATTTTCCGAAACTTGGTCCCCCCCAGACCAGATCTATGGTGGTCCAGTGAACTCCTGTCCAGCTCAGTCATCACGAGAACTACACGAACGAGGTGGATCCCGGTCCATTCACACGGTTCGTTCGTCACCGTTCTGGAGTCAAATCCATGTGTAAAGATGTAAATAAACGTACAGTGGGCTCGGCATGGCTGTTCTACGGGTAAAGTACAGCCCGACATGTTCAACTTGGAGGGGATAACTGGATGCTCCAGGACACGCCCTGCCTAACGCCCTCCGAACCGCGCAGTGTGAACCCCATACTACCAACCCTTCTCTGTTCTCCACTCGTACAATCCCATGAATGAGAGCCAAACACACATCTTAGATTACATCCGAGAGTCCGAGCATCAGCGGTATTTCCCCCACGCAGGAGATCCCCGAACCCTCGCTGTACACAGAGAGAGAGAGCGAGAGAGAGAGAGAGAGACAGACGGCCACCTACCGGGCATGTCTGCTGGAGGTGAGTGTCTTTTGTCGCAGAACAACGCTTCATCTCCACAGGCGAGGAGAAAGGAGATGAGATCTCTGTTTGGGAGGACCCTCCGGGACGCGGTGGAGCGGGTGGTCTATTTGCGTCGTCTTGTGGGAGTTAGCAGGCAGCGGTGATGAAGCCACTTCTATCAGAAGTAGGTTGCCCTGCTGCTTCATGGCACATCGTCTCTCAGCCTCTCCACGCTGCAGCTCCCCGCACTGCCTGCAACTTCATGTTGTTTGACCACCAGACCACGCTCACGGAGACGCGTCACCGAGGCTTTAAAGGTCCCATATTATGCAAAATGCACTTTAGAGCGGTTTTCTATCAATAATATGCATCCCCGGCCTGTCTAAAATCCCTCCTGATATGAAAAAAGTTCATCCTCTCGTTTTTTTGCTTTCTTAGTCTTTAGAAAATGTGCGCTAAAACGGGCTGTTTGAGAAATGGTCTGCAAATGACGTCAGCAACAGACTCGGCCGCTCCCCTCAGGCTGGTGGCAACGCCTCCGGTGAAGGTTTGCCACGCCCCTAACAAAGTTTCTAAACACCGCCATTAAACCGCTCGCTAGCGTTGCTCCGGTTGGCACAATGGCGAAGGTACGAGCTGGAAGAAGTGGTTGCTCTGTTGTTGGCTGCACAAATGAGCACACAACTCTTTATAAACCTCCCTCTTCGGAGGTTCTGAGGACTCAATGGGTGAATTTCATTTTTGATGGTGATGTCCCTACAGCAGTTCCCAAAGTGCTGTATGTGTGTGTTAACCATTTCACGTCGGACTGCTTCATCAACGAGGGACAGTATAAAACTGGATTTGCTAAATCCCTGCGGATTAAAAATGGATCGGTACCAACTGTCCGCGATCCAACTACGAACGTGGAAGCTGTAAGTTTGAACATTTTATTCTGATTTGCTGTTTAGCCGGCTTGGCGGCCCCTGTTAGCATGGCAGCTAGCATAAAGTACTGTTGGGCCGCGACATAGTCTGCTTATACTAAAGTTACGTTAAAACTAGGGCCGGGACTTTAACGCGTTCATTAAGATGAATGAATGACACAAAAATAACGCATTTTAATCGCCCTTATTTTTGCACCGCGGAACGTTTATCACTGGGTGAGTTTCAGGTTTACCCATTATACTGGAGCAGTGATCACTACCTGAGGCGTTTTGAACGCAGCTCAAACCGACTGGTGCCTCTGCACGGCGACCAAGCTTTGATAAACACGCACGGGTTTACAGTATCGTCCCGCATTTTAGCGGTCGTGGCCACGAGTGGCCGTGGAGCTGGGAACAGCAGAGTTTCCTCTGCTGCAGCAGAATAGCGGACATGTCGTAGCTACAGACATGTCACTGTCTCGGGTGCATTTTGTTATTATAGGACTTCAACCTCAGAACTCTCTGTCATCAGACTGTCCTGGCCTGTCCTGTGCATACAAACAAACTATGTTTTGTTGCTTACCTTATGTATTCAGTCATTATTCAATGGTATATTAAAATGCATGTGAAAAAAATGTTTCTCACTGTTCTCAGATACATAGTGGGGGGAGGGATGATTACATTTGTTCTGAGAAGATGTTTTTTTCTAACCCCTGTGTGCTTGTTATAGACCAGCTCATCAAAAACATCAACGGCACAGAATCCTGCATCAAGAGATGTTGCATGCCAGACAGAGATGGAAACACGTTGTGTAGGCACACAGCTGTCCTTCAAAACTCTATGGGCTTCTTAAAGGAGTGCAGGTAAACTGCCAGCTTCATTAGGCTGCATTTACTTGGGAAGAAGTTAGTAAGGAGTTACATGTTATCATAAATATAATAAAGTTTCTGACATTTTAGATTTTTTTCTTTTGTTATTACAGACTCTACTTGGCGGCAATGTACTACAACGAAAACGCCAACCGACCACAAGCAAAGACGGACCAAGGTGTACCCCTCTTCAAGGTGCACTTCCCGAAGGCATTGAAGGGAGAGTGTAGAGCAAAACCCCTAAAGACAGAGCCAACATACAGTAAGAGTTTACTTTTTAATTTTTTATACCAAAACTAAAGGATTTTTTTTTACTTGTTGCACTTACAATCTATAAACATTTCAACAATAAATAACTGTATAAAGTAATACACACACACACACACACACAAACCTCATGAAAAATAATAAATTAGATAAAGTGTCAGGAGGTAATGAGCAAAACACTTTCAGTCTCTGAAAAAAGTAAACAATGTCTGTGCATTTCTTGTATAAAACAGGGTATGTAGTGGACATGATGGACCTCATCTTCGAGAAGGTGTTTATGGACCCGGCACTCTACACTGATGCAGTCCTGGCAATCCCTGTTCCTGAAGACCTTGCTGCACAGTTTGAGCGGCCAGACAAGGAGGAGGTCAATGCGGGTTATGTGTCCCGCTTCAATCAAGCAGCTGTTTGAATCCCACGTAGTGACCTGTGGCATCAGGAAACTCCGTTTGGATTCTAAGGACCACACAAGCTGGGATGACGACCCGGATTCTGCGTCCCAGCAAGCCCCAACACCAGCTCACAAAAGAGCGATATGCAAGGTACCTGTAACGACTTCAAGCAATTGGACAAGATATAGCAATTACTTTTTTGTTTTGTATCCCATTTTATTTTTATGGATTGCCTGCTAAAACATATGACTACTAAGCACTATCCCTCCTCTCGTCTCCTCCCCTCTACTACTACCACTAAACTATTTTCACACACTCTCTGTGTTTCTACAGATTCTCCATCCCTGAGTCTACACCTGCGTGGTACCCGTCAACCTGCTCTAACACCGGCCTGCCATCCATCCCATCGGGCTGACATGTTTCCTCCTGCCCCTACTCCCACCAGAAGCTTCGTTGCGTTGAACATTTAATGTGTTTATGTGGAGTTGTACATTTTTTTCTTGTCTATACACATCTATTATATATATCTATTATTTTGTTATGCTACTTTGTTTTGATTAGCACAGTTATAACTTATTTGTTAGTAATGCAATGTCAATAAATGTTTAAAAAGTGTCTACAAAATTTGGCTTGCATTCTGGAGCGAGTATACATTGAGGCATACAGGCTCCAATCCAGGATGGTCCACCATGCATTTCTGGTTCCCCTCAACCTCCTGCAGCCGTCTGGTAACCTGCAAACAAGGTACTACAAACAATAAATGCCATTGTGTTTCATAAGTATGAAATAAACCATAATCAAGACAAACTAGTTTTCACTTTGAATATGTAGATACTACCTGTGCTATCTCAAGACAGCAGACATTTTCCTGCTCTGTGGGAATGGTGTTGCAGTTTCCACACAAACACCTGTCAAAAGAAAATTAGTTAGAATTTCACTTGAATGCAAGTACACAAGCATAGTTGGATAAGAAGTAAGATTTTCCTAACCATGTCAAGTGCATAAAACTTGTGACATTTGAATAATGTTGAGATTGAAAACAGTGGCATTTTAATCAAAATTACACTGCCTCGATTTTCTACCTGAATGACACATTACTGATACAGACAGACATATCTATGCTGAAATACAAAAGTAAATCCTAAAGACCTAGAACAACAAATGTCAGGGTGCTGTTACGATGAAACACCTCTACTAAAACAATCACAAACTTTGCAGAATATAGAATTTAGGTTAGGCCTACTATGCAAGCATCGTTTGATAGCCTACTAGTTTCTACATTATACATTTATCCGTAGATAGCAAGAATACAGTCAAGAGAGATAAGTATAATGTTACTACACTATTTACAAAATTGCTCATTCACCAAAAAAGCTCGAAGTAACAACGATACAGCGAAGACGTAACCGTTAGCAGGAGCTAACCTGTAAGTAACAGTGTAATAACACACAGAACGTAAAAAAATAAATATATAAAGTCGCATGATATATGTAACTTACCATTCAGAAACCTCCTGCGGCAGCCGCAGAGTAAGAATTTCAGCCGGCGTCTCTCCCTCTGGGTCAGATTCAGGCTCAAACTGGTAGGGTTGAACTAGAGTCTCTCTATAGTACTCTAGGTTGAACCACAGAGTTTCTGCCAGCCATTGGCCGAGTCAGTCTGTAAACATTAGCACATGGCTATGGAGCCGAGGCTCGGCTCCGTAGGGACCACGCCCCTCGCAGAGAGGTGGGCGTGGTCTGGTGTAGCTCATTTACATTAAAGAGACAGGCCCTGAAACAGACCGTTTTGAACAGAGCTGTTTTTAGGTGATGAAGAGAGACCTACAATATTTGATCCAAAGGCAATTTTGACCAAAGCATGTCACAGACATGTCTTTGACACACCTGGGAACTATTTTAATTTGTGGAAACGGGGCATAATATGGGACCTTTAAAGCAAGACACGTGGATTTGAGATGTGTGTAATAATTCGCAGAAGGATTTGCAGTTTGTGTTATTTGTACATTTGTAATAGATGAATCTGAAGTTGTGCGCATCCCGCGGCCACCGAAACGCGCCCGATGTGGTGTACTTTTGGTGTAGTTTTCAGAATCTGAAAGTGGTTTGTTTTCATAAGCTTGAGACTTGAGTTTCTTCACTCCGGACTCATCTCCACCTTCTCCATGGTAATGGGGAGTGTGGTTTGTTGCTGGAGAATGTTGCCCTGCTTTAAACGTTGAGATAATGAATATGATTTATTCTTCTTATTAGTAGGCTATAGGCCTATATCATTTCATCTTTTTTTGATTGTTCAAAACATATATGTAATTGTTTTGTCCATACTTTCCTTGGCTGCGGTGTGACCCACCGTTTTCAAATGATCCCGTTGTTGGGGGAACACATAATTTATTTTATAGGCCATCTAACCTAGCCTGTGCGCGGCGCTCCATTTTTAGCTCGCAAAATGGATGCGTGCAGCAGACACACAGAGTGAGTGCCTTTGAACTGCCCATTACCGAACCTGTTACTGGGTCCTACTGGGAGAGCGATCGATGCTGCTCCGGCAGCCCGCCCTCTGACAGCCCTCCCGGGGTTCATGGCTGCTGATAAGCCCGGGCGTGGGCCCCTCTGGCTAACGGTCAGTCATAATTCATGAGGAGTGACTCGGTGATGGAGACAGACCCGTTCCCTCTGCCGTGCACGGCGATGTCTCGGAGTGATTACTCTTCAGTGCTGCTTCAGCCTGAGTGATTGAAGCAAACCTTTATTTCTATAGAGTTTAATCACAATTACAGTCTTGAGGGGCGGGGGGGGGGGGGGCCTTTGCGGGCCCTTATTCAGAGGGCTAAGATATACCTTGTGACCCTGAAGCCTCAGGTGAGCAGAACAACCAAAGTAGCCTCCTCTTGGATGAGTAGAGGTCGGCCAGGTGGGCAGACATAGTATAGATGGTACATAGATACAGATATGGTAACTCAGAGAGTTGTGTAGCAATGATTAGCTATTTCCCCCAATTGCCGTCACACCAAATCACCACGTAATGAATACATTTTCAGCATTGTAACTCCCTGGGTCGACGGAGGAGTGTTCGGCCTTTTGATTAACACATAAAACATTCTTTCCCCAGAAGAGATTTGCTCTGAGCGCCAGCTTGAAACGCCTCCAGGAAAAGCAGTTTGCCGCCTCAGACACCACCGAGTGGAACAGTGTGCTGAGCGACTGGAAAAACTCTCTTCTGGACCGAAACACCCGCGGTCGTAAAAAAAAAAAAAAA
>JAXIVH010000004.1:12748299-12753299 GCA_036785325.1 Urophycis tenuis | reverse complement strand
GAGAGGATGCCCTAAGTATGACGGTCGTAGTAGTAGTAAAGTGTGCTAAGTCTCTAGCTGTCCGTGTTTTGGTGTCGCTGCTCTGTACGAGATCGTCATCTTGTGCACAAAGAGCCGGTCAAGCCCTACAACTCCCCTTTCGAGGGATTATTTGTGCTTTGTCATTGCCAGTGATGGTATCTCCCTTGGGTTTCCATGTCTTTGTTCCTGGTGAGTCCTTGTAGAGCGGCGGACTGTGTGCTGCTGGGTGCTCGGCGTGTGTGGGTTTTTAGGTCAGTTGTACTTTGGTAAATTATTTATTGCCTTAAGAAAAAAATATAAGCGAAGTCTGGTGTATAGGCCTACCTCATTGTATTTCAATGTTTTATAGTTTTTCACATCAAGACTCTCAAGATATTTTTGCCCAAATTAATTGACAGAGCAACATGATTGCTGGGTACATGGGGCTGCCAGTACATTTCTCTTTTTCACATGTTTAGACTCAACATAATGTCCCACAGTGCACCATGAAATGTAATAAACCCATGTGGGGGTCCCTTATAATAAGCAGATATTGCAATATCTGCACATATCTTGAGAATAATCTCATGATTTCCCAATGATTCCAAAACATCCTCACAGGTGTGAGGATGTGTGTGAGTCACTCCTCGAGGTGAAGATGATTTCACTCCTCTGATCCAAATCCACGCCCAAGTGAACCAACGGCGGGACATGTTGTTGATACCAGGGAGGCTCGCCAAAGCCCTTTTCCAAACATTTTTCCCAACATTTGATGGTTTTTAAGATTACAACCCGGGGGAACATGGCTCCTTACAAAGTTATCATCCCCCTAATCCGCCCGCGTCGCCCGCTGGAGAACCAGTGCGTCAGAACCTGGGCCTTTTTTTCCGATAATGAGGCCAAATATGTTATCTACGTTTCTGCTGCTAGGGGGTGGGTGGTGTGCTTGCAGGATAACCTTTGCGATGCTTACTTCTTACACTGTGAACACAGATACAAATTGCACCTTAGAAATATTCTCTTTCTCTCTGTCTGTCTGTCTCTCTCTCTCTCTCTCTCTCTCTCTCTCTCTCTCTCTCTCTCTCTCTCTCTCTCTCTCTATATATATATATATATATATATATATATATATATATATATATATATATATATATACATAGTGTATAGTTGTAGGAGTAGAGTGTACACTGTACTCCTGTACTAGACTACAGTGTGTTAGGTTGAATCACTGATGGACTGTTGACCTGGTTCAACAGAGTTGAGTTTTCTTTTAACGTGACAGTGATGTTGGATAATCACCGTGTGGTTAAACCCGGGAAACACAAACACAATGGTGTGAATCTTAAAAGCCAAGAGGCAGGCGTCGGTCTGTGGCACTGCTTTGGCCTTTGGTTTTCTTCATTGTGGTTTTCGCACCACCGCCGTGCTTTCAATCAGGGCTTTCGATCAGGTAAGGGAGGGCACCCGTCCGGGAGGGTACCCACCCACCCACCCACCCACCCACCCACCCCACCCCACCCCACCCTGGCCTGAGCCCTGAGCCAGGCCACCTAACCCCACCCAGCGGATAATCACAGGCTCAACGTCAGCCCTAAATCTGCTTAAGGCGCGAGGCTGACCCGCGCTGGAGACACTCTGAAGGGAAAGCTCCATCCCCCCCCCCTGGCCGCCGCTGTCCCTGTCGCCGCCGGCAGCCCGTGGGACTTCGCCTGCCTCTGCCCGATATATCTGTCCTCTCTCTATCGCCCCGGGCAGGACGCGGAGCCCTGGTCCCCCAGGAGAGGCCGAACATCCACTGAAGGCTCTCGGAAGCTCTGGCTGTGGGCGGGACATCCACACACCAATCCAATCAAACCTGCTTTTGTTTGTTTACAATTAAAAGGCTCTTGTGGATTTTTCGCGGCGCTTCGTTGCGTCCCTTCCGTCCGTGCTCCTGGAGGGGTTTGTTGATGTCCCGTCTTTGCGGCCCGGCGTCCGTCCCCGATCAGCGTTGTTGGGTGTTAGCGTGACCGAAGGGGGGAGGTCGAAGGAGGGGGAGGAGAGCGGCGCCATGCCCACCCGGCCCACCCTCAACAGCCTGGGCAGGCTGTGCAGCTCCAGCCGCAGCCGCAGCGTGGACCGCGTGCGCGTCAAACGCAAGAGCTCCGTCAAGCGCATGTCCATCATCGAGGACGGCCACGTGGCCGAGGTGCTGTACCTCATCCCCAAGCAGTACATGCACCAGATCCCCTACCTCAACCCCCAGGACTACTACCTGAGCGAGAGGCTGGCCGAGGTGGCTTCAGGTAGCGCTCTCTCTCTCTCTCTGTCTGTTTCTGTCTCTCTCTCTCTCTCTCTCTCTCTCTCTCTCTCTCTCTCTCTCTCTCTTTCGCTGATTCTCTCACTTGTCTGTCTAACTACCGATCTGTCTATCTATCTATCTATCTATCTATCTATCTGTCTATCTGTCTATCTGCCTATCTGTCTATCTATCTATCTATCTATCTATCTATCTATCTATCTATCTATCTATCTATCTATCTATCTATCTATCTATCTATCTATCTATCTGTCTGTCTGTCTGTCTGTCTGTCTGTCTATCTCTGATCTCTGTCTGTCTGTCTCTATCTATCTATCTATCTATCTATCTATCTATCTATCTATCCATCTATCTATCTATCTATCTATCTATCTATCTATCTATCTATCTATCTATCTATCTATCTATCTATCTATCTATCTATCTATCTATCTATCTGTCTATCTCTGATCTCTGTCTCTCTGTCTGTCTGTCTGTCTGTCTGTCTGTCTGTCTGTCTGTCTGTCTGTCTGTCTGTCTGTCTGTCTGGTAATATTGGCGATAATGACCGTTGGTCTTTCCCACAGCTCTCATGAAAGACACTCTCTGAAGACCAAACAGTCAGCTTGCAATGCTTCCATTATTACCAAGTAGGACATGACCACTATAATATGATGGATGCTTATTATTTATTATAATTGTTTATTGATATAATTATTGAATTACTTTAAGTACATGAAGCACATGATAATCCCTTAATGGACTGAATGTGAGTGGGTGTAGAGTTGTGTAAGTGAATGAGAGTTATTAATGTGCATCAATCACATTATGTAAACACACACTACAGAAAGCAACAACCGAAAGAAAAAAAAAAGAAAAAACGATTGCTGGGGAATGTAGACAATTCTGCAACTGAAGCTCTGCCCTCCAAAGTGATGTTAGGGGAGGGTTGTTCAGGCGACTGGCCGTGTTTTGCCAAAGCGTGGACATGGGGGCTTACAACGAGATTACCAAGTGGTCACTGGAATGAGGAGATATTTCTGGACCCTCTGTGTCCACTAGCACAGCGCTAGGTTCACCATTGCAGAGAGAAGTCAGCTCAAAGACTTACAGTTACGGGTTGAAGCTAAAGATGAAAGATCACAGGTGGTCTGTGTTTTTTTAAGTTCAGGTCCTGTCCAAGCTGCTGCATTTCCTCAGTGAACGTTGATCTCTGTCCATTGTGAACACCACTCGGGACTATATTTAGTTTTGTCTGCAAATGTGAGCGCTATTCACAAGTAAGCTAATGCCAATCCCAGAGTGTTAGTTGTATTTGGTTTTAGGAAAGACCTCCTAAAGATATTGGATGAGCTATCCGAATGCACACAAAGGAGAGAGCTTGACAAATGATTGAATTGCATTATTGATATGGAAGACTAAATGAGATGTAGAATTAATGTGTCACACACTGAAGCCACCAATCTACACACACCAACACACACTCTAAATAATAATAATAATAATAATAATAATAATAATAATAATAATAATAATAATAATAATAATAACTTATAATAATAATAAAAATAACTTGAATTGATGTAGCAGACCAAACTAAATATGAATACAGGAACAGAGAAGATAAATCAAAGGTACAGAGAAATGAACTAGAGACTGTAGGGTAAACTTTCATTAGTTTTTTAAAAGGTGTTGCTGATCGGTTATGACAGTTGGGCAGTTGTGCTCTGTCATCTATATACCGTATATGTGCGTGTTAATGTGTGTGTGTGTGCGTGCTTGCCCCTAGGTATATCCTACACCTTATCCTCTTATGCCATTTTAATCCCACCTGCAGTGCACACGCACACACACACACACACACACACACACACACACACACACACACACACACACACACACACACACATGCTTTGACCTATTAAGATCAACTGTAGAGTGGTTCAACCAAGGAAATGGCCCGTATCAGACACATGTAATGTAATGTATGCCTGCCTTCAGTGAGTACAGTAATTTTTTGCATTATAAACACATGTCCTCACAGACCCCACAGGCTGTGAAGACGTGGCCAGGCGACTGTGTAAAGGTGAATTAAATTGCTACTTTCCATCCATGGTTAATAGACCTTGTGGCTCATTTGCTTCAGGTGAAATGCAGGTCTAGATGTATAATAACAGGGTAAGATAAAAAAAAAAAAAAAAATGAAGCAATAGTAGATCTCCGTCAGCTCCATCTGGTGGGTGGAGATGACTCCACCAGCCTTTTGGATGCTTTGAGTATAATAATAATTATTATTATACATTGATTGATACAGCAAGTATAAGCTTAAAGTATTACTCTGCATCGAAAGAGAAGATGAGTTAGTAGGCACTGATTCAATGTGCAGTCCTTGTGATAAAACATGGTGGAGCACCAAGTAAATAGTTGCAAACAATTTGTTTTTACTGTATTTTAGTCCCTGGCAGCAGGTGTTTATTGCTCAATGAGAATATCCAAGCCTAAAAGAAACAAACTCTGATGTACCTCCCGGGTTTGTCCAGCAGGTGGCAGAGTTCGACACAGATAGGGACGGATGCACTCGGAATGCATAATGATTTCCCTGAATCAGCATTTCTAGATGCACTGCTGATGCATCACTATCACACCCCCCTCGGTAAGACACAGGAAGTCCACACCACAGCTCAGATGTTGGAGATGGAGCCGTGGTCATGCCTGGGGTTGG
>JAXIVH010000004.1:12697828-12748099 GCA_036785325.1 Urophycis tenuis | reverse complement strand
TTCTATATATGTATGTATACATTATTTTAAATTCTGTACGAACTGAAATAATAGTAAATATGACGGGACTGAGTTTGTTTATCACACACTGCCCTCGTAATTCCTGACAAATTGAAAAAGAGCAGCAGCATAGCACAGCACGTGTGTGTGTGTGTGTGTGTGTGTATGTGTGTGTGGGTGTGTGTGGCCCCCCCTACACAAGCTCAATGTCACACAGTGTGTGTGTTGTGTATAGCATGAATGGTTGCTGGCATGGCTGCTGCCGATGTGTGTATGGACTCTCTGGTGTTTGGACATGTCCACCTTTTGAAATATGTGTGTATACAGTATAGGTGTGTGTGTGTGTGTGTGTGTGTGTGTGTGTGTGTGTGTGTGTGAGAGAGAGAGATAGAGAGATAGAGAGAGAGAGAGAGAGAGAGAGAGAGAGAGAGAGAGAGAGAGAGAGAGAGAGAGAGAGAGAGAGAGAGAGAGAGAGAGAGAGAGAGAGAGCTGTGTGTGGAGAGTCACAGCCCCATGTGTGATGTCCTGTGAACCTCCCCCCCCTCCCCTCCCTCCCTCCCTCCTCCGACCTAACCCTCCCTCCCCCTCCTCCCCAACCTCCCTTCGTCCACAGCTCTTGCCTCCGTCTCTCTTACACCTCCAAAATACAGAAAGGCAGGTACTGTATTCGCTATTGGCTATGAGATGGCATCTCATCCTTCCCTCCGCGGTCCCTCCATGCACATAGCAACACGCGGCAGTGCTGCAGGCTGCCCCCTGCTGGAGGCAGCCTGCAGTGCGCTTTCGCCCTCGGCCGTCACTCGGAGAACTCGCCATCCATTTTTTTTGGTTTCGCCCATGTGCCATGTCGCCCGCCTCGAGCACCCCCTACACCTGCACCGCCACGCTCACACAGAGGGTGCATGGGGGGGCTGACTGATCGCAGTGGAGCACATTAAAAAGAAAGCGATTGACCCGGCTGGTATGAATAATGTTCGAGCCCAGCTAACGCGCGTCACGGCCGCGGACACAAAGCTGCCACTCAAAGCCTTCATTCCCCGTCCACAATGGATCTCCGAACACAGGCAAACTCATGCACTTTGCAAAACGTGACACCCACCTGAAGGACAGCAGAGGGGCGCTAAGACGCTTCTTCTAATGCTTCCCTGACGACATGGGAGAGAGCGTAGTCCGGTTCCCCTGCGTTCCGCACAGAACGGGCCAGGCAGGAGGCTGCGCGCGTGTGTCAGTCTCCGTAGGTTCTTCGGTAGGATAACCCAGGATGTACGTAGGCTACAACACATGGGGTCGGGCAGAACCGCTCGGGAACAGAGGACACACTTTCACCACTCAGACGGCGTGCTGTATCATGTTTGTAATCGGCGTGCTGTGCTTCCTGTTTGCAGCCCACCAGGTCGTCGTCTGAGAGTGTGTGTTCCAGACCTGGTTCGAGCATACCGGGCTCACCTGGCCATACCATCTACGTGAGTCCCTGCTGCGCTCGCTGCCCTCTCTGACGTACACTACACCACACGCACGCACGCACGCACGCGCGCGCGCGCACACACACACACACACACACACACACACACACACACACACACACTACATTACACTACAGGGGCGACAGTAGGTCAGTGGATAGAGCTGGGTGGACAGAGCGAGTCGCCCAATAACCGTAGGTCGGCGGGTCGATCCCCTTGATCCCCCACCTCCACATGTCAAACCCCACACATGTACTGATTGTAGGTCGCTTTGGACAAAAGCGTCTGCTAAATGCCCCCATTACTACACCGCGCACACACAACACTGACACACACTGCACTACATGTAGAACCTGTGAAAAGGGATGCCTTTGGTAGTTATCCTTTTTAGCGGTGGCATGTAGCTGTGGTGTTTCTAGCACAGTAATCCTGCTCTGTTCTGTGTCTATGTGTGTCTGTGTGTCTGTGGTTTGTTCCTGTAGGCGAAAGTAGACAATGAGATCCTTGATTACAGAGACCTAGCTGCCATTCCCAAAGTCAAAGCCATTTATGACATTGAGCGCCCCGATCTCATTACCTATGAACCCATGTACTCCACCTCCCTGGACGAAAGGGACGAGAGGGACGAGAGGGACGAGAGGAGAGAGAGTGTGGGAGAGGTAAATTCAGCGGCCCGCCGTGACGACGTCTCTCGCACTGTTTCTCCCCCCCGGGCCAAGGTTCAACCCCGGGTTCCTTTTGTCTTTTGAAGCTCTCTCACAAAGGAACCGCCTCACGCTCAGTTTAAACCTGCACTGCCATGTCCCCACTTCTTCACATCCCCCTTTTTGTTCACCATGAGATGTTTCTCCTCAAACTTGATTTGGAGGGGAAAAACTTTGGGTTTTTTTTTCTTCTTCTTCGTGGTCTAAACATTGTTGACTAACTAAAGCGACGGCTGCGGTGAACAAGTTGACACCGGTTTCAACTGCCAAGACAGCGGGCGCCATGTTGTGGTTCCGCGCTGGGTTCAGTGTTGTTCCAGCGCTGCATCCCTGTTAATAAAGCCTTTACTCCTGTCACAGCTCCACATGGCCAGGAGGGAGCGCTCTCCTCTGCCCGACGACAAGGTGAGGCAAACTCTCCGTCTCCATGGCGATGGTTTTTATTTTTGTAATTTTTTTTGGGAAACCATAAAGCCACAGAAAATGTCAGAGAGGTCCCCCCTGTGGCTCACGTCTCAGGAAACCTTCCAGAAGGTCAGACTGAATCCAGATGCTAGACGCTACTTGGGTCACGGTGCCGGATGGTGTTTTGAGGCTTTGAGGCTCTGATAGAATGATGTTCATATCGTGTAGGCATGGTTTCGGATGCAACAAGGCCCCTTTTATTTACATTTTCATTTTTACATTTAGAGCATTTAGCAGACGCTTTATCCAAAGCGATTGACAAAAAGTACATTTGTCAGAAGAAGGTGAAACATTTCATTGCTGTTAATACAGTGAGAAAGTCACCAGACACAAGATTCAAGCATTTCCATTGCTAGTTTTACCATTGACCATTTTTATCTGTGTCAAGATAATGTATAAATACATAATGTTGACATGATTAAAATGGAGTCCGACCGTTGTCCAAGAGACATTGGACAGAATGTACTACAACACGATGTACTGGACATGTCTTGTGGGAGACACTTTTTAAAGTACATAAAAACTAGCGTCCCACTAAACCACATTGTTTATTATATTCCAGCCCTCAAGAAATCTGTCACCAACACCCCCTGCTGAGGTGGGTGGAAAAGGTTTTTCAGATAGCATATTTCATAAAGGTGCAGCTGTGCGTGTGTGTGTGTGTGTGTACGTGCGTGTGTGTGTGTGTGTACGTGCGTGTGTGTGTGTGCGCATGTGTGTATGTGTGTGTGTGTGTGTGTGTGTGTAGGTGTTTGTGCGTGCACGTGTGGGTGGGTGTGTGTTTGTTTCGGCGTGTGTGTGTGTGTGTGCACGCCTGTGTATAATACAGCTGTGTGTGTGTGTGTGTCTGTGTGTCTGTGTGTGTCCCTCCTCACCACAGGGCTTCTGCGACAGGAGAGAACGCATCCTCCATCGGTCCACCAGTCAGGGCTCCATCGGCTCACCCATTTACAATCGCCATGGTTACATCCCCACTCTGTCGCGGTCCCCGCAGCATTTCCACCGGCCGGGTGAGTACTGCGTCACCGGGCCCCACCAGCAGGGGGGGGGGGGGGGGGGGGGCACCGTGTGAACGCAGGGGACGCCTGGGCCCTAGGGAGGGGGGGGGGGGGGCGTAGGCCCGCAGCATCGCCCAGGTCCCGTGGGCGGCCTGAATGCTGCCGCTTGTTGTTGTCGTCGGGTATTTTCGGTGTCTTTGGACTTCAGACTCGGTCGCCGTGGCAGGTCGTCATGCCAACGCGGCGACGTCACTTCCGCTCCGCTTCCACTTATCCGGAGACCGCCCACACCCCGCCCGTTCAGACTGCAGCAGGCCTGAGCACTCCGCACTCGAGTCTCTCTCTCTCTCTCTCTCTCTCTCTCTCTCTCTCTCTCTCTGTCTCTCTCTCTCTGTCTCTCTCTCTCTCTCTCTCTCTGTCTCTCTCTCTCTCTCTCTCTCTCTCTCTCTCTCTCTGTCTCTCGCTCTCTCTCTCGCGTGCTCTCTCTCTGAACTGTAGCTTTCTCACGTTCAGTTCTATTGCATTGGAGCAATAGTTTTTTTTGTAGACATCATCTTACTCTCAAGAATTTGTTGAACAAAACGTCTATCGTCCAGATGACAGCGCAGGTGTTATAACACAAACGTATTGCCCTTCCTTGATCTGTACCTTCCTCCCTCATTCTGCCTGTTTTTTTCAGCCTCTATAAGCGCTTCACTTTACACTTGATTTCTGGATATCTTCCTCTCTCTCTCTCTCTCTCTCTCTCGCTATCTCTCTCGCTCTCTCTCTATCCTGCTTTATTTTGTCCTTCACCTCCCCACGACTCCTCCCCCTGTCTCCCATCCTCCTCATGCGTTCACACTGACCGGCCCCCCCCCCACCACCCCTACCTCCCCCTCACCTCCCCCCCCCCCCCCACACCTCTCCCCCCCATGCCTGCAGAGGCTGTGTCAGGCATGCAGAAGCTCTGCTCCTCTCTGTGCAGTAACAGTGTGGGCTCCAGAAATAGTGACTCCCGCCCTACCTCCCCTTTCAGACACCACTTCCTCCCCCATAGCCAAGGTAAGGGCCCAACGTCTCCTCTCCTCTCCTCACCCCTCCTCACCTCTTCGCTCATCTCCTCTCCTCGACTCGACTCACTCACCTCTCCTCTGCTTTTCACTTTGCCTCTCCTTTCTCCTCTCGTCCCCTCTCCTCTGGTCTCCTCTGGTCTCCTCTCCTCTCCTCCTCACATCACCTCTCTCCTCCCCCACCCCTCCAGGTTTCATCAGTGACCTCCTTCCCCCCTCCCCACCGACCCCCCCCCCCCCCCAACCCTCCCATCACCACCCTTACACCCCGGCCCCCAGCTAGCTGTGGTGGTCCACCTCATTTGATATTACAGGCAGGAAGTGATGTCATGAACAACCCTTCACCCTTCGCTCTAAACCATTCATCATTGAGAAGCCGACGTTCGATCAAAAGTCCTCCGCCTCGGTGTGGTTTCCATCCTCTGAGGCTCGGATCAGCATGTGTGCATGTGTGAACTAACCCAAGTATACCTGACCCACTGAAACTGTAGCAGCCTTTGATGTGAGA
Source organism: Urophycis tenuis (assembly GCA_036785325.1). Taxonomy (NCBI): domain Eukaryota; kingdom Metazoa; phylum Chordata; class Actinopteri; order Gadiformes; family Phycidae; genus Urophycis; species Urophycis tenuis. Next base: position 12,742,909 of record JAXIVH010000004.1, on the reverse strand, counting down.
ATATGAGTCTCACATGAGACGGTGTGCGGACATGTGACAATGTTTTACAGCATGAGAGCCACTGGGTTTTTTTTTTGTGTGTTTTATAAAACATAAAACATGAAAAAAAAAAACCTGAGCAGCCGAGGTGGACATTTTCCTTTGGGTTCCTCTGATAGCAGTATGACTTCCACTGAACATTGAGAAGATTCTGCATGATCAAATTCACTCACAACGGAATCTAACACTCTTCAATTCAGCGCAAATATCTCCTGCCACCGCCAATGTTATTAATTTTATTCATATAAATTATTATCATTATTATTGTTATTACTATTATGAATAGTAATAAGAGTAATACTTGATCCGTTTGCTCTATCTGGCCTGGCTCTGCTTCACCCCACATGCTCCATGTAGTGGGACCTCCCACCGTGTCCCCTCCTACAGCCTCCCCCCCCCTGTGTGTGGCCCGCCCAGCTTACCCTGTGTTGTGTTGATTCCTTTGACCACCGGGAGGCGCTGACCCACCCAGCGGCCGGAGCTCCCCCCTCCCCCTCAGGTGTGACAGCCGGCCCGTCACCCCGCCTCTCTCTCAGACCCCTAAACATTTCCACCTCCCAGGTATGATATGGAGCCGGAGCGCAGCCTGTCCCTGTAACTCCTCCCCCCCTCCCCCCCCCCCCCCCCCCCTCCCACCCCAACCCCCTCACCCCACCCCCTCCTCCCCTCCTCCCCTGTACAACACGGCTCTCTCACCCCGCTGAGGTCACTCAACCTCTCTCTCTCTCTCTTGCTCTCGTTTTCTCTATCTCTTTCTCTCTCTCTCTCTCTCTCTCTCTCTCTCTCTCTCTCTCTCTCTCTCTCTCTCTCTCTCTTTCTCTCTCTCTCTCTCTCTCTCTCTCTCTCTCTCTCTCTCTCTCTCTCTCTCGTATTAAACTACACATTCTCTTTGAATGTGTAGTTTAAGTTAAACATGATATTTGGGGGCTATTTAGAAATATTACATCAAATCAGTCACCATCCACAAATGAATTGCAGACACCTAAATGTACTTTATCTCGTTCTTTTCTCTCTCCTTAAATCTTCATTTCCCTTTCTCTCGCTTTTCATCGTCCTGCTCCCTTTGTTCTGGCTCATTTCATCAACCTTTTAGTACTTTCAATCTCCTCTTTATCTCTTTATTACTTTCTTATAAATAGCCTTCTCTGATAAAGAACTTAGGTGCTTGTTTTGTGTTAAAGACAATAATTAAGTATAAGTTGCAAACCTTTAAACTGAACCGTGAGCCGTTCTTGAGCACCTCGGTGTACAGCTACACTATTTCCGGGCTGCCCATGCCAAAAATCAAACCGTGTGTTTAGTATCATTCTCCAACGGTGGACATTGAAGGTTCTCCTCTACTTACCTGGTGACAAGCAACAGGTAGCATTCAGGTAGGAACGTGGCAACGGCATCGCATAGCATCTTAGTTTGACCCTACAGATTGACAGGATGCCCCCATGCAGATGGTGTCTGAGAACATACGGTACATGAAGTCTACATTCTCATTGTTAAACGATTACTAATCTAGAAAGGCTTACACACACACAACTGAGTGTTGGGAGTCGTACATTCTGCACATTTTCGGATGTAGGTTTTTTTTGCAGACCATGTGCATATGGGCCCAGTCCCCTGCATCCACTTTGTCATAGGGAATGCAGCCTTTTTGTTTTTTGTGAGAAACTAAACGGCTTTCTCCCTCAACCCCCCCCCCCCAAAAAAAAATCGTCTTCACCATCTTCATCATGGCTTCAACGTTCACCCTGTGCTCCAGTGTCCTCCGTGTCTGAAACCGAAAAAAAATGCTGACTCTTTCCTGTTTACACGCCCTGTATGTTCATGCCTCCTGTGTTATTGTGTCTTGAATTGGGTTTTTTCTCTTAGATCAAGGAAGCAACATCTACAGAAAGCCTCCGATCTACAGACAACACGGTACTTCACTCCACACTCTCCTGCCACGTTGCGTCCTCTTCACTCCAGCCGTCACACCTCACAAGAGTCACGCAGGGACAGAAGCAGCACTCCACGCGAGTGAGAGGGACGCGTGGAGTGCCCCGAGAGTGTGTTCCTCTCTGTGTGTTTAACCGCCCCCTCCTTGTCTCACTTGTATGAACACTGTTTGAAGTCTCTCTCCAGTCTCCCTCTGTGCTCCAACACACCAAACAACCAAAGTCCTTCTCACTGTCTCTGTTTGTTTGTCCTTATGTGTAGATTTTTTTTTTGGGACGGTGTGTATATATATATATCTTGAGTTCACTATTTACCTGAAAGCCTTTTGCAGACGGCTTCCCCATGCAATTTATTTTTGATTCAAATTGATTACGTAGTCCGTCTAACAAAAATCAGGAATAAGATACACCAGAAACAATCTCTGTACCTTATCAGAAAATAGATGTACATGGCTTTACCTATGCAGTTAAAGTCAATTATTACACTATTTCCCGTGAGTATCTCAGAGGACAATAATGTGTTGTTTAGCAGAAATACATCCACATGATATCCAATGGATCAATTTAATGCGAGCTGAACAGCTGGTGACCTGTGTAGAATTAAAGGTAGGAACAGTGTCCGTCCAGCCCTCGTCTTTTACCGAGAGGAAGGGAACAGAAACAGGGATACATGATGCTGACCAGCTGAGGGCGCTGCCCTGAGCTGTCAGAACCCAGAACCCAGTCCGGGCCGTATCCCAGGACCGGCTCGTTTCGTTTGGTCCCGCCCCCCAGAGCGACACGCAGCCCGCGGCACACGCACACACACACACACACGCACACGCACACACACACACACACACGCACACACACACACACACACACACACACGGATATAGATGATAACTGTGTTCTTTACCTGTGCTTGAGACCCCGAGCCCAAGATCGGTAGATCAGTTACCATGGTTACCGACCTACACACACCTGCACTAGCGCCCCCAAGCAAGTCCGCTGATGACATCATCAGGTCCGCTACCTTCCCCGCCGCCCATGCCCCCTGTCGAGATGACAGCTCGCACAGCGGGGGGGACCTGTGGCCCTACTCCCTGGCTGTGTTAGGTACAGTAGGCTCCCGATGGGCATGCTTGCACCCCTTAACGGAACCCACGTCCCCTAAAGCTCTCCCACGTTCTCTAAACCACTCCCACAGCCCATTAACCACCCCCCACCTAATCGTAGCCACACCCACCACCCCATAGCCACTCCCACCATGTCATGCCTGCCCCACTTTAACCACCCCCAAACACTCATTAAACACTTCCACTTTTCCCTTACCCACTCCCATCACCCATGAACCACTCTCACCTCCGCTTAACTATACCTGTCATCTATTAACCACTCCCACTACCCCTTACCCACTCCCATCACCCATGGACCACTCCCACCTCGCCTCAACTATACCTGTCATCTATTAACCACTCCCACTACCCCTTACCCACTCCCATCACCCATGGACCACTCCCACCTCGCCTCAACTATACCTGTCATCTATTAACCACTCCCACTGCTGCATAGCCATTCCTACCACCCATTAGCCGCTCCCACTACCCCTTAGCCACTCCCATCACCCATTGACCACACCACTCCCCCCCCCCCCCCATGTCTTAACCACGCCCCCAACCTGCCCCCCTTAAGTGGCACGAATTGACCGTACCATAGCTTCCCCCCTTTCTTTGTCCCTTTTTGGTTTCCTTGCATTCCACATGGTGCTTTCCAACTCTGCTATAGTTTTGTCTTGGCGTTTTGCTTGCGTAGCGTAGTTCTTCAGTCGGGTTGCCTTGGTTGTTTTCCGACGTGCTTGAGCTCTAGCAATAACCTTCTGCTCTCTCTCATCCCGGCTCCCGGCGTGTGCTCTACATACGCCGCACACACCACCTGGCCACAAATGACCGGGACAGAGATAACCGAGACTGACTTCAAACTGACCTTTTGTCTTTGTCCGTCCTCTGCATCGTTCCCTCCTGTGTAAAACACATCAGTAGTCTGCCAATCGTATTTGTGCAGTAACCCAACCTGACGGTGTCCACCACCCGTCCACCCCCCCCCCCCCCACCCCCCACCCCCCACCTCACTCTGTTGTCTGTTGTCTGTCTGGTCAACTCTGTCTTCACATTTGTGTTCTTTCAACCCCCCCCCCTGTTACACTATTACTGCACTGGTGTGTTCTCCCTGGGCAGTAGTCGTTGAGCAAGGTGAATGCAGCAACTATTCGGTGTGTCGTGGTGATGAATGTCCATCCCAACGTTTTTATGATGGGTGCACTTCATGTACAGCCGCAGTGCGGTCGGGTGACTTTGATTTCATTTCACAATTGCTTTAGATTCAAACTGTTGCACCCTGAACCTGGATTCAAAGGGAGTGCATTTTTGGTGTGTGTATTTTTGTTTTGGTGTGTGTCTGCGTGTGTGTGTGTGTGTGTGTGTCTGTGTGTGTGTGTGTGTGTGTGCGTGTGTGTGTCTGAGTGTGTGTGTGTGTGTGTGTGTGTGTGTGTGTGTGTGTGTGTGTGTCTGTGTGTGTGACTGGGACTCTCAGGGTCAGGAGGAGAGGGAAGGAGGCGTTCAAAAGAGGAGGATGAGGAAGAGGTGTTGAAAAGAAAACAGCTACAAGAAGAGCATCTCACCAAGGTCCCATACACACACACACACGCGCACACACACACACACACACACACACACACAGCCAATACATGCAATTCATTCTTGTTCTGAAACCTGTATGTGTGTGTGTGTCTGCTTCACACACAGATCCAGTCGGGTCTGGGGAAACTCATCCTAAAGGAGGAGAAGGAAAAGGAACAGAACAGGGAGCGGCACTCACGCAGTGCCTCGGCCCAGCGCTATGACCCCAAGCCGTCCCACTGTGAAGCTGGTAAACACGTCCGCTTCTCCCCCCAAAGTAGAGCTCGCACTAGAGCTCACACTAGTGATCACACTACAGTAGAGCTCACACTAGTGATCACACTACAGTAGAGCTCACACTAATGATCACACTAGAGATCAAACCATTGATCACACTCGAGTTCACACTAGAGATCACACTACAGTAGAGCTCACACTAGTGATCACACTACAGTAGGGCTCACACTAGAGATCAAAGATCAAACTAGAGATCACTAGTGATCACAGTAGAGCTCACACTAGAGATCAAACTAGTGATCACACTAGAGCTCACAATTGAGATCAAACTAGTGATCACACTAGAGTTCACACTAGAGGTCAAACTAGTGATCACACTAGAGTTCACGCTAGAGATCACACTAGAGCTTACACTAGAGATCACAGTAGAGATCACAATACAGCTCACACTAGAGGTCAAACTAGTGATGATACTAGAGCTCACACTAGAGATCAAACTAGTGATCACAATACAGCTCAGACTAGAGATCAAACTAGTGATCACACTAGAGCTCACACTAGAGATCAAACTAGTGATCACACTAGAGCTTACACTAGAGATCAAACTAGTGATCACAGTAGAGATCACACTAGAGCTCACACTAGAAGTCAAACTAGTGATCATACTAGAGCTCACACTAGAGATCAAACTAGTGATCACACTACAGCTCAGACTAGAGATCAAACTAGTGATCATACTAGAGGTCACACTAGAGATCAAACTAGTGATCACACTACAGCTCAGACTAGAGATCAAAATAGTGATCACACTAGAGCTCATACTAGAGATCAAACTAGTGATCACACTAGAGTTCCTACTAGAGGTCAAACTAGTGATCACACAAGAGTTCACACTAGAGGTCAAACTAGTGGTCACACTAGAGCTTACACTAGAGATCAAACTTGTGATCACAGTAGAGATCACACTAAAGATCACGCTAGAGATCACACTAGTGACTCTCATTGTGAAGTTGAGACAGTGCTAATAAAGTGAAAGCTCTGTATGTTTACACTGTATAATCCAAATATAGATGGTAGACAGCATTCTATGCATCATGTTACTTGTCAACCAGTCACAAAATTGTGAACATGTGCGTTGTTTTCAAAGTAAACCTTGAGTTTCCTTGCGCTACGATTTCGAAGACGCAGATCGAAATGTAAGTTGGATGTTTGAATCTTTCAGAGCCGACCTCTCCCACCAAAACGAACTCTCTACCGGGCTATGGAAGGAACGGGCTGCATCGGGTAAGGTCACCATCAGACAGACACCTACCTTGGACATTTTACCATCACAATAGCGACGCCATGTCGTACCATGTTATAGATAACACAATGCCCCCCTGTGGTGAAATGGCTAGAATGTCTCTCTGTCTCCGTCTCCCCCGCAGCCCCAGTCCACAGACTTCACTCAGTACAACAGTTACAGCGACATGTGTGGTGGAGGACGAGGTGAGAGCCGCTGAAATAGAGACTTTCTCGGATAAAGTGTGGCTGTTGGCTGTTGGCTATCGGCAGTCTGCAGACTAAACGGACTCGCGTCGATCCGTGGCGCCTGCCACCGAGTCTCGGTGCCGCGGCGCCAGGCCGTGGAATGTAGACGTCGTTTGTGTTATTTCAGTCACGTGGTTTTGTGGATGTGACTTTAATGTTGTGTTGTGCCATCTTGCCTGTCAAACAACAACGTAACGGTAGGCGTCTGGACATCTCGGTGAGGATTTGTGTTAAAAAAAACAACAACAAAAAAACAACATGTCATGAAGTTTTTTGGTCAGATCGACCAACCAAAAACTGGTGGACTTGCTGCTCTTCCAGTCCATATCTACAGCGGTCCAAGTTATCTCCACCCACCCAGCTCTCACCTTCACAGTTCACAGAAATGACTCAAAGTGTGCGTGGTCCTTGATGTGTCTACACGTGTGTTACCTTTGCAAAATACCCAGATTGCTTATTTCTATGACCAATGTATTGTATATAATTGTACTGTACATTGGTACTATGTAGTATATATATACAGCATATGTATCATGTTGCAGAAAACAGAGCACATTGCAAAATATATGTTTGCATGACGAGAGAGGTAGTGTTGAATTTAAAAGAGTCGCATGAATCTCAGACTAAAGCTTTTGCACACTCCGTCATGTCCATGTGAAACCTCCGTGCTCGTTTCTATTAATGACGTGATTAACTGTTTCCTGCTTTGCCTCGGTAAATGTATTTGGTCAAAAGCATGCATTGTTTGCTTTAACTCATGCACTTTCATAAAATCTTGCCAAAGTAGTCAACATTTCTGAGTTGTCATCACAAGAACAACAACATATTGGTCCAGGTGACAAACTAATCTCAAACTAATCTGGAGGCTTTTTAATTACAATTGATTAAACAGTTTTCATTGCATACCCAGGAATGTTTAGCTTTTCAGCGTACAGCCTTCACCAAAGAACCCTTCCTTCCATGTGCTGGAAAGTGGTTAAAAGACACTCCACCCTCAGCCGTAAAACAAATCAAACCAGGTTCAGATCATCTCCAATTTCAAGTACAACAAGTATTCCACACGGTCGAGGTTTGACGGGCAAAATGGCATCACTAAAGAATGTCTATAGTGTACTGTGAGAGGCAGAATAATAACATACAGACCTGCGAGGTGGAGGCGGACATTTTGTAGCAGGATAAAACCATTAACCGTGAGTCTCATTTTCTGTCCCATTTTGTCCTGCAGAGTTTCAGGTATGTCTTCCCATCTGCTTTCTCACCTGGCATGCGTCTCACCTAGCATCGTAGCCCACTGTGTGCTTGCTTGTGGCGCGCGAGAGACACCTCACCCTCTCCCCCCCCCCCCCCCCCCCCCGCCCCCCTCCCTCCCACCCACACACACACTCCCCTCACCCCTCCTCCCCCCCTCCGCCTCCTCCCCACCCCCCTTTCCGACTGCACCTCGGCCACTGTCGCTGACCGCTTGCTCCGGTGTGGGTTAGTGGGGGCCCGCGTGGGCCGTGCAGTGCAGTGTGCTGAAGGAGGCCGTCCTGGGCCCCGCGCCCTGATCACTGCACTGCACTGCAGCCTGCACTGCGCCCCCCCCCATGTGCAAAGTCCCACGGGCTCCCCGTCCTTTGATGTCTGTGAGTTCAGTGTACCATTTGACCATGTGATCTAGAAGGTGAACCTTTTTTTTTTGTTTTTTTAGAAAGCCCAAGCAGACATTCAAACAAACACGATTCGAAGAGAGGGGGAAACGAAAAAAACAGTCCCATCTGCAGTAGCTTCACTACGTTCGGATGAACCGTATAAATGACTTGTTCCATCCATTCTACGTAGTGCCCGGTTTCATTCGGTGTAGCCCTATTGATGCCATTCATGTAGCCCCCTTCCACTCTATTACATGTGTGTATGTTCTATTCTTTAGCACATTAAGGATGGTCGGGCCGCCCTTGCAAGGATGGACAGGGGAGTATCAATGCCCAATATGTTGGAACCAAAAGCAAGTATCACCCCATCGTCTTTGTGTTGATGAAAAGCCTGTAATTTAACGTTGACATGTGATCAATGCAAAAGCAACACGTCCGCTTATAAGACATCCAATGTACCTGTTATGTATGCAACATCATTATTACAATATTGAGAAGAATACAAGGAGGCATGAGATCAATAACAAAGAGCAAAAATACAAATCTGCAAATATATCTCAAAACACTGCAATGTTAATAACTAAAATCAGAAAGAGGGTTGTGACATGAGATGAGAGCCGACATGAGAATAAATCTGAAAATTAATTAAAAAAATAAAAAATCTCTCCAAATACCTCCATCTCATCCTCGGAGGGAAGACGAACTATGTGGAAGATCTAGGGTCTAAAACGTAGCCACTTCCCAGAGGTGAAGGTCTCGTACTAACTGCTCCCTGGTTAAGCATGTCCCCTGGGGAGCTGCCCTGTCACCCTAACGCTTGGCATGCAGCTTCTCCATGATCATCCACTCAGCTTGGACCCCCCCCCCCCCCCCCCCCAGGTGGCTGGAGGCTCTATGCAGCACACAGCGGAAACACCCAGACGTCTGCCATCCCAACAACTCTCATCCTTTACTATATACCTCCCCTGGTATATAACAAAGCTCATCAGCAGATATGAGTTGTGCAGATGCCCACGAGTTGGTTTATTATTGAGCATTTCAAATATACACTAATCACCACCACCACCACCACCACCACTGGCATTTGGTCGGGGGGAAATTAAGGTGTCCTTCTGGCTCTGAAAGGACAGGATTTCCTTTAACCTTATCGGGACAATTATTATTCACGAGGACCGTGTAAAGAGAACCAGTCCACGTTGACGTCCCATTCTATACCACTGTTGAGTCGAACTGACTGGAGAATGTGTCACTTTGCTTTTCCTCCTACTCAATCTGTTGCAGTTTTCTTTTGGCACCCAAATAATAAGCACACTAATGCACCACTTATAACACCCCTCTCACGTAACCCCCTTCAACCTTTGAACTCTCTCTCACACACACACACACACACACACTGTCCCCCCCCCCCCCGCCTTCCCACTAATCACAACAGCAGCAGTTTGATATCTCTGTCTCGGTGAACCTTCACTGGTGTCTGAAGTGACTTCCTTCCAGGCTCGGTGCGTCTCACTGACTCGAGTGTCTTCCTCTGAAGGTGTACCCCTATGAAATGCTCATGATAACCAGTAGAGGGAGAGCTAAACTGCCCAGGGAGGTGGACAGAACCAGACTGGAGGTATCACGTTTCCTCTCCACTGTCCGCAATTGATACTGGATTTGTTGTGCTCTGTGTGATATAACATGCTGCACCCCCCCCCCCCCAAAAAAAAGGACGTCTGACTAACAGAGAGAAGGAATGTGCAATCCATTGCTTCTTGTCGTTTCTTTTGTTCTGTGATACATCCTCCCTCGCTTTTGTTGCGTTTCTGGCTAACCACGACCCTCTCCTCCCCTCTTTCGTTTCCCTTTTTATTTTTCTCGACCTCTCTTCTCACTTTTAGCGTCACTTAGCTCCTGATACGTTCTTTGCCATCTTTGGAATGGAGCTCCAGGAGTTTGACAGGCTTCCCCTGTGGAAACGCAACGACATGAAAAAGAAGGCCAAACTCTTCTAGAAGTCAGGAAAGCATGTGTATACTGTACATTCACTCAAAGACGGACACACCACCAACTGTAATCTAGATGTAGGGCTTTTTGTCTTCATTTTTTTTTTTTTTTTTTTGGGGGGGGGGGGGGTTGTTTTCGTCCATTTTTATTCTTTGTTTGTATCTATCTCACGTAGTCGAGGAAGCCAAGAAGTGGATTATTTTTTTTCCGGAGGCTTGGAGGTGAGATCTGATTGGCTCGTTCAGGTAGCCAGCTAGATGTGACGTAAACAGCAAATGGGAATTACAAAAATGACAAAGAATTGAATGAATGAAACGGGGTCATGTTACTGTATTATTATTACTACTCTTATCATTTGGACCGCGCTTGTTTTACTCCGCGCTTTGCTTTGAATGGAAATGCTTTTGTTTTCTCTTGCTTGTTCCTACTATGTGTTGCTGTTGATTCCTGTAGAGCATTGTAAGTAATGTAGAACTTCACAGCACCATTATTATGTCCATGCGCGTTGGGTGTGGATGGGGGTCACTTTCCCCTCCTCGCTTGGCCTAAAGAATCACCCCAATGCTGCCTGCCAGTGAGCTGGCTCAGTGTGTCTTCACACCAAGAAGCCACTGGCTGCCACTCTACTCATTCATTTTACCCGGATACAAAACCACCGAGGATAAATTATTCCTGCATTTACTCATTGTCACTGTTCCCTCCCAGTCAACTATGTACATGCCATGCTACTCTGACCCTGACAACAACAACAACAACAACAACAACAACAAAAATCTAAAATCTCTTTGTCTCTACTCAGGCTTTCATAAAAAGTGGCCAGATACTTTCCCTATTCAGTTGTATTGGGAGGATAGTTCTTATCGACATATTACAGCCTGTCCGCTGGAATCTAAACTAGATTAAAAAAAAAAAAAAAAAGAACACCCAAATGTAAGAAGCAACTGTATTTGAAAATTGCTGTTTTATAAATAAAACTCACACTGCCATTTGTTGTATTGAAATGTAAGCCAATAAAGTGTGAAATCACCTTAATCCACACGGGCTACTGCTGCACCAAATACCCTCTGACTGCAGTCCTTCCTCTGGGTTAACGCTCGGGTTGTATCCATGACAACAGCATCCCTAAAAGGTAAGGGGGAGGGAGTACGTCGGGTTTCTGACACCGCAACGGCAACCTCACTAGACCTAGAGGGCTCGGAGTTTACCGCTGTATTGGGTGGGGAAATATTTCCGTCACGTCACAGAGAGATCCGTCTTTGACACGGATTCATCATCTGAGTGTCCCGAGGGAGCGTCTCAGGAATGACGTTCATGCAGGCAACCTTTTGAACAACCATCTAGCTGCTGGAATCGTTTTGTAGATATGTAAGATGTTGGCTATTTTGAATATGACTTAAATAAATCAACTATGCGTATAATATATATATATACACACACACACACATACACAAACAAAGCTAGGACTTATGATTCTAATTTTGGTCTGAGAACTGACTGAATGGAGTACGTTGCTCATTCATGATTTTATTTCATTATCATTAATTCACACATTTCCGTATGTGTGAACAGTGGCTGCTTACCTGCTATAACTTCAGTGCATACGTCTCTATACCTTTGAATAAACCTTAATCTAATTCATTATTCAATTCGTTATTATTCGTGATAAAAAAGACTCTGTCTCAGCTTTGTTAATTGTCGAACATTACATTTGTCTAAATCTTTTTTGACTTTTTTGATCATTTTCCAATTCTAGAGATACGTGTGAACTATGAACAGCCAGAACCACATCTTTGTAACATGTGGTCTGGAGTCCTATTAGCTTAAGGTTGATGGATCCTCATAGGGGGGCAGAGCACTGAAGGCATGGCTGCAGGTCAAGTAACGGGGGAACAATTCACTGATGTCTCCCTTACTTTGTGGATTTTGCATATATAGGCGACCATTTGCGACTTTTCCATGACTATCATAGGCTAATTCGGTTGATAACACATGAAACAGTCATAGAATAGACACATATCATAGACATAGACTTTTTATTCAGCACGGCGCTGAATCTAAAACGCTATTGTAGATGTACAGAAGTCCCTTTAAATCCCATTTAAAGGTGCTCCATGTAACGTTGAAACCGAGCTTTACAGCCCTCCTCCTCCAGCCCCGCAGCGCGTCGCCCTCCACACCGGGGGTGCTGCGGGTTGCCAGGTTGAGGACGCGCCTGTGGGTTGCCAGGTTGAGGACGCTCGACGAAAACGAGCGCAAGACGAGCCGAGGTTGATTAGCTAATTTGTGCGCTCTCAATCTATTTATTGTTTTCTAATTATAAACCAGCTCATGTGGCACCCGTCATCTGAAATCCTTATATCTAAAACGAACTGCTCAGAATATAAGAACAGCATCAAACGAATGAACCAGACATAGGGCCTACTACTCATACTATATACTACTATAGTATAATGACGCATAAAACTATAAGTCTCCTTCCACGTGGTAAGACTCACAAAAACACCAAAAATAAAAAGTGGCTAACGCTGAGCTTCGCCCCTGTGCTGCTGGGCTCACATCCTCACACTGAAACAGAATAATGTTCAATGTCTCTGAAAACCCTCTTTGCAGGAGACACTAGAGAGGCGGCGAGAATGCCTAACACGGCAGAGAGACGCCGTCAAACACAGACTGAAGAACCTGGCCGCACGCCAGTCAAAAATTACAGTAAGACGTGACAGACCGCGCAGACACTATTTCCTCTGTGACCGTGTGTTGTAAGGTGTTCAGTTCTGCCTCTGGACGAAGCGATCCATGTTACTGACCCGTGGGTGAATCACTTGTACTTGCCTCAGAGGAGGTCTCTGGCCATAAAGGAGAGCATCATCAAGAAGTATGAGGAGCTCCAGAAGGTTCTGGAGGACGACCTGAGGCTCACGCTGGCCTTCCTTGATGTGCAGGAGCGAGCAGCTGTCTACGCCTTGGACGGACTCATGGAAAGTAACTGCTCTCTTATCCAGGAGATAGAGCAGGACCTGGCCAGGATCACCGCCCAAATGGCTAAGGAGGAGATGCACCACGAGTTAAAGGTGACGATGAATGCATTTATGTTCATTCAAAATTAAGGAATTCATACATTTGTTCCCCCAATTTCCTCCTCACTCTGGTCTTCCTTACCCCCCGCAGCACGAAGCAGAGATTCTGAACAGGTATGTAGTAGTAGCCGATGGCATGGTTCAGCCTCCGTACCTGCAGAACTCTATATTATATGATATATTATATATTAACCATGCTCTTTGTTGCCGTCCGTCTCCACCAGGATAGGCCACCTTCTCAACAGCACAGACCCCAACGGTGTGAGCCTAGATGAGGCTATGGCAGACCAAATCCTCAGCCTGACCGACAGAATGTTCTTCCTCGCCCGATCCCAGATGCCGATCACCCAGCACCTTACCAGGGCCTGTAAGTCTAACGCTGTTGATCACTTGATCTGTTTGGCACCTGTAGTTGTACGATAACCCTGTTACTTTGCGTTGGCCGTTATTGTTGTCTCTCAGATTGCAGCCAGGTGTCCTTGGATCCGGAGACGGCCCACCCCAAACTCCTGATCTCGACCGGGGGCAACAGCGCCACCTACACATCCGCCTGGCAGGAGCTGCCGGACCTCCCCGGGCGCTTCGACAACACCCTCAACGCCATCAGCTTGCAAGGCTTCAGCAGTGGCCGCCATTATTGGGAGGTGGATGTGACGGAGAAAACCTACTGGGAGCTGGGCCTCACCTACCCCACCATCGCCCGCAAAGGCAACGCCGAGGACTGCTGGCTGGGACGGGGCAAGGAGTCCTGGTGCGTGGAGTTCTTTGACGGCGAGTACACGGCCTGGCACGGCGGCGTGCCCCACCAACTTCCTGTCACGCAGCGTTTCCGCCGCATCGGCATCCTGTGCAGCTTCCCCGCGGGCATGGTGACGTTCCTGGGCGCCGACGACATGACCCCGCTGTTCTGCTTCTGTGCCGGAAGCTTCACGCACCCTCTTCACCTGGCTGTGTGTCCAGGACACGACCACGACGGTGCTAACGTTAACCCCATTGTGATCTGCGACTTGACCTGACCGACCTACGAGGCTTCGTGGCGTGCTGCTCTCGGTGGCGTCCTTGTTTTTTTTTCCGTTTTTTCTAGAAAGCCTTATCAGTGGAATTGTTTAAATTCGAATTCAGTCAGATCGATTTATTGTTGTTTTTTTGGGATTGACTTTATCGTTCACAATTCAACCGAAACCGAAGCCGAATGAAGCGAATGAAGCCGACTCTAGAATCGCATTTTTGATTAAAGTTGCAGTGTGGAGAATTTTGTAGAATCTAGCGGAATGGATTGGCAGAAATTGATTATAATGTTAGTATGTATGTAAGTGTGTTTGGTTTGTGTATAATCCAATGAAAATAGGAATCATCTTTTTGGTACATTAGAACGAGCCCTTTATATCTACACATCTACACACAATCATAGTCGCTATGCTGACTTGTAAGCTGTGACCAATAGTTTTCTGACTAAATCACCGAACACAATTTATATCAATCGAGGAACCTCATCACTTGACATGTGGCTGCTCTGTGCTGTCGTGGACGTGAACATCATTTTGAAGTCCATACTGGCAGCTGGAGAAGTACAGGTCACCGTAGCTTCTCCCACAGTAATGGAAAGGGGGGGGGGGGGGGCTATTCAGTTGCAATCTGCCACCTCACCGCTAGATGCCACTAAATCCTTCGCACTACACCTTTAAGTCAATTGCAGCACTACCCGGAGATTACTTTAAATGGACTGGTGGGCCGATGTCTACCTTCAAACAAATATTAAGCTCTTTACAAACATGCACTCTGAAACTTTTGCAATGACCTGAGTTGCACCCACACTCTCTTTTTTTAATATCAATGTAAAATTAGATCTAAAGGGAAAAGAGAGAAGGCATATGATGTCCCATGGGTTTGTATGTTGTATTGTTAAACATTTGTAGCTAAAGTAAAGTCTGTTCTATTTTATCAAATAAAATAAGAGGAAAATAAAAATAAACCCCTACAACTAAAAGTGAAAAATCAATAAAACTGACTCGGCAATAGCCACAGAATCAACTTCACCATTCAAAGGTTAGTGTCCCTGTGTAAATGTTTGTCTTGTTAACCTTTTTGGATAAAAAGCGACTGCTTAAATGACTTGGATGTTGCTGTACTACCAGATGCTTGTCCTTTAATCTTTCAACTCTCGTGTTCTGGACCTACTGCCATCATGAAGCTGGGGATCCTCTTGTGTCTCCTCTTCCTAGTGGTGCTCATTCTACCTGCTCAGGTGTGTATCATGACATATGCTTTGGTGCTTTGGGTCATGCAGTGACTTTGAAACCAGTGGATGCTTGTATTGAATCTTAATGAACTGGATGGATTGTCCCTGTTCGAGAATGGGTTTCACCTTCAATAAAAAGGAAAGCTTGGTTTTCAGATTGATTTTACGTACTGATTTTATTGTAGTTTTTGAAAGAACCAAATGTGAGCTATAAATCCTGATGTTAATGCGTGACACGTGATTATGTGATATGCTTGCTTAGTCGAAAAAACACGGGCATGACCACGAGCGCGGGCGCGGCCACCGCCGTGGACACGGCAGACACCCTGAAAGACACCGAGGCAAACATGTAAAGAAGTACGAAAGGATAAAGGACATCTTGGCAGGTGTGTGCTTTCACTCATGCTTTGCGCCAATTCGTTTGAATCGCGGTGATATAAAGCTGATGCTCCTTTGCAGCACATACAAATGTGTGAGAGCCACAAGCAAAGAACAGTGAAACGCAGGTCTCGAGCTTCCGAATAGTGGGCAAGAGAGAACCCTAACTGAGAGCCACATGTGGTAGACATTTTCTTCCAGGACAGGGATGGCAATGAAGATGACGATGATGACGAGGAAGATGATGCATCTGAGTGGCTCTTTGAGCTTCAGGAGCCAGAAGGTGAGCAGTTTGGAGCCAACCCATATCTGATCTGATCATATCTGACTGGCTGCTGGCATCTGGCATCATATCTGGCTGCTGGCATATGGAAATGGCTCGTTGTGAACCTCTCCTTTACACGCCTCTTTTCGCCTGGATCCAAGGTGAATGCAACCCCAACCCCTGCCTCAACGGTGGCGTCTGTGAGGAGAAGAAAAAGAGGAAGTTCAAATGTGACTGTCCCAAAGGTTTCACGGGCAGGAGGTGTCAAAGAGGTCAGCGCTCATTTAAAACACACATTTAAAAGCGCATGTTCGTCGCGCAGGCCTGTAGACCTGCTTGAATTTGGACGGTGTTTGCAGGTCGAAGGGTTTGCAAGAAATGGACCTGTGGGCGCGGAGAATGCGTGTTGACCTCCACCGCCCCGTTCTACGAGTGCATATGCAAGAAGCCCTTCCAGCCCCCACACTGCAGGACCGGTGCGCTCCATTGGTTCTTTCATTCACACCCATCACACTCTGCGTTGTGCTGCACACTGCTGGTGTTCGACGTGGCCTTCAACCTTCTCTCCTTGTTCTCCTAGCCGCCTTGTGTGAGCCCAACCCTTGTCAAAACGGCGGTTCGTGTGTCCAGGACGGCCAGGACTTTGACTGCCTGTGCGATCCACAGTTCAGAGGACGCTTCTGTCACGTCGGTAAATACTGACGCCTCCATGTGGCTCATGCTCTGACAATGTGTGTGTGAGTGTGTGAGTGTGTGTGTGTGTGTATGAATGTGGGTGCATGCTTATGCCTCTGTGTGTGTGTGTGTGTGTGTGTGTGTGTGTGTGTGTGTGTGGGCGGTTATGTTTCCAGGCCCCGAGGACTGCTTTGAGGACGACGGTGAGTCGTACCGTGGCAACGTGACCGAGACAGAGGACGGCGATGAGTGTCTCTACTGGAACTCGCATTTCCTCCTGGAGGGGGGCACCAATCCCTTCAGCACCTTTGAAAACAGCGACGGCCTTGGCCGCCACAACTTCTGCAGGTCAGGTCGCCGGGAGACAAACGACAGCAGAGTGGATAACACATATGTACTTTGTAGCTGAGTAGCAGGAGCAGAGGTTCAACCAGGTAGTGTTTACTCACACTCTTTGAAACCCCAGGAACCCAGATGGTGACATCAAGCCCTGGTGTTTCATCCGGAAGGGTCGGAAGCTGCGGTGGGACTACTGCGATGTGGAGGAGTGCCCAGAACCTACAGGTTGGTCTGCAGGACCTTCTCACAATGTCTCCAGAACAACAACTCTTTAGTAGCCCATAACCTACTGGTAGGTCTGCAGGACCTTCTCACAATGTCTCCAGAACAATAACACTTTAACATTCCCAATGTGCTCTTTCAGGCGAACCATCTACTAGCACCCTCCCACCTGTTCCAAAGCCCACAGACCCACAACCCACGCTCCCTGGAAGCGGAACTGACAAGCCTACAGAACCCATGCCTACCGATACTCAGCCCACACCGCCTCAGCCCACACCGCCTCAGCCTACCCAGCCTCAGCCCACCCAGCCTCAGCCCACCCAGCCTCAGCCCACACAGCTTCAGCCCACCCAGCCTGAGGCTCAGTTCTCTACCTGTGGCAAAGCCAATCCCAAAAAGCCCATCCAGCGCGTCTACGGGGGTCTCAAGGTTATTCCCGGGTCCCTACCCTGGCAGGTGTCCCTGCAAGTAAGACTCAAAGGCAGCAACCAAGCCTTTAGACATTCATGTGGAGGGGCTCTGATCGAAGGCTGCTGGGTTCTGACCAGCGGCCACTGCATGTAAGCTGATCACCTTATAGAGATTTGGAGTAGGTGTCACTTCAATCTGTTTTTGATAATCTTGACGTCTGCCACTAGAGACAAGAAAAATGAGATGCAAGTAGAGGTGGGTGGGCTGACCCTGGGAGAAGACGCCTCAGAGCAAACTCTGAAGGTGCAGGAGGCCATTATCCACGAGAACTACAGGGAAACGTCTTCAGCTGTTCAAAATGACATAGGTGACTTTTCCACTTTCATTTCAGATCAAACTTCCTTTTTACATTTTGAGGTTATGATTGTCCACTGCGTCACGCGAGTGTTTCTCTTTCAGCTTTGTTGAGGCTGCAAAGCGAGAATGGCTCTTGTGCTGAGGAGACCCAGTTTGTGAAGACCATCTGTTTGCCTGAAGGGCAGCTTCCTGATGGCACAGAGTGCACCATTTCTGGATGGGGGGCCACTGAGAACTGTGAGAGAGAAGGCATTATAATCACTGATTCCCTGTACATTCAAATGCAAAGCTATCCATTTTTCCCAACACCTTACAACCAAATTGATATTCATAAAACCTGGAAATTTTGATTTGATTTACATATAAACAGTTCTCTTCACTTTGGTTTCACTTCACTTTGGGTTTGATTAACTTAACTACCTTGGTTGCAGCGAGTTATGGCTCCAACCATCTTCTGGAAGCCAAAGTACTCCTTATCAACCAGGAAGTGTGCTCTGACAAAAAAGTCTACGGCCCATTTTTGGACACGGGCATGCTCTGCGCTGGCCACTTGCAGGGAGGCATAGACTCGTGTCAGGTGAGTCCGCAGCTATGATAATTGTGTCTAGTGTGTGTGCGCGCGTGTGTGTGTGTGTGTGTCTGTGCGCATGCCCCGGGTGGCTCTGATTATGACATAGCGTTTATTGGTAAATTGGTAAGCAGAGTGTCTTCTGGAGGCATGATAGGCTAGTTGTTAGTTTGTTGAAAGGTTCTGGGTTTGATCCCAATGTCTGGGGACATCTTTGCGCTAAGGTGCCTGACACCTACCTGCTCCCAAACTAACATCAGTAACACCACGGCTTCGACTGATAGTCGGTGAACTGTTTCACCTCCATGTTCCCAGGGGGATTCTGGCGGACCGTTGGGATGTAAACAAAACCAAACGGAGGTCGTCTATGGCCTGGTGAGCTGGGGGGATCAATGTGGCCGCAAGAACAAGCCAGGCGTCTACACCAGGGTCACACAATTCGTGGACTGGATCAAGTCAAAGACGCAACCTGCAGTGTCAGCAAAACCCAAGTAGCACATGGGGTGTGACCGCCGTGACTCGGTGTTCCGAGTCTGGCTAAGCCGTGTTTGTATTTTGTTTCTAAAATGCCTTGTGTGTGTGAAATAAAAAATAATATTGAGAAACCTGATAAGCTCACTCACAAAATGTTTCTCAGCCAGAGGGTCGATTGAAAGATGACTAAGCACTAAATATTAATGAGATATTAAAGATCTGTATTCTGCATTTTAAGTCTTTTGAATAAACCTTGCCAGAGAAGCTAAACGTGTTTTGTTTAATAAAAACCACTATGATTCAAAGTCATAAATACGTTTACCCAGAAAGGGGTTTGCAAAGCTCTCAGACATTTACAGCACGGCACAGTTCAATGACACACACCTTGATCATTAAAGCATCATGTAACCTCGGACCATACAATGGGTCCTCAGAGCAGACCATATATGACCTATTATCTCCATATGTATTAGCTATATAACTAATGGGGCAAATATCGGGGCAAATATCGACTACAGGCTCATGTCAGATCAGGTTTTCCCGTTTTTTTGTGTGATTAAATGATCCTATACCCTGCGATGTGAGGGCTGAGATAAAGAGGGAGGTTGTTGAACTAACATCTTAACATCTTGTGGTCGTACTGAACCAGTTCCTCAGCCTTCGTTCTCAGCTGTGTGTGCGTTCCAGTCAGCGCTGTCTCTGAGGTTAAACAGGCTGAGGGGCTGGCGGTTGAGGCCATTCACATCGATGCAAGGGTTCAACACCGGGTAGAGGGCCTCCTCTGTGCACTCCACATGGTAACCCTCCAGCAGAGTCAGCGTGTCGCCGTCATAGAAGGACAGCTCCCCCTTCTGGAGGTCAGCCAACATGCCCAGCTTTCTGAGCCTCTTTCCCTGAACCGACAGCGTTTTTTCAACGGTATCGTGGCAGGCCAGGTACTTCCCGTCTCCGTGGTAGATGCACCATGAGACCATGTCTCCCTTCACGCACGCCTGGGAGGATTCCTCCTCAAGCGGGCGGATGCTTTTATAGGCTGGCCTTGTGGTCACGCCAATCAGCCAATAGGGTTTTTCCTGGACAATGACTTCCCAGTAATGCCGGCCAGCCCTGAATCCCTCCTGGGCTGACACGCTGTACTGGCAATCAAAAGGAGTGAGAGCGCTCTTGGTCTCATGGGGCAGTTGTCTGCGCCAGAACACTTGTTTCCTGTCCTGGGACACCTCCAGTCTGGGATGGGCGGTCTCCAAGTCCAATGAGGGAGAACACAGATCTGAAGATGAAACAAACACAAGCGCGTTGACTATGAGGTGTACATGGGGTTGTTGGTGGACATGCAGTTGGCTGGTGATTACTAACGTGACCACATGCGTGGGAAGTGCGGGGACAGGGCCACTGATAGGTCGTCCACCAGCCTCTCAGCCGTCCTCATCCTCTCGGGATCACACAGGTATTTCTCCACTTCCTGGATGGGGGGCAAATCCAGGGGCTTGCTACGACAACAAGATACACCAGATACATGTATTAGAACCCGGTTAGATGTGAACAACGGTTTAGGTTTGAGGTATGGACAGAAAAGCCTGAATGAAATACACTCACCCAAGACCATGAGCTGTGATCCGCTGTCAAAAACAAACAGAACATGTTTTGTCATTTGCTCTGCAGTAGATGATCGCACAAGATCCCAATTAAAAAAAAAAAAAAAAATCACAGCACAATGTTCATGGACCGCGTACCCACCTGCAGAAAGGTCAAGTTGTTGGTTTCCTCCAGCAGCTGTCTGCTCTGGGACCGGAGGCTGTCGGCCTCCTGGATCAGGGTCTCCATGGCGACCCTCTGTGTCTCCAGCCACTCTGTTGTGTGAGACTCTTCCGCATCGATGATCTGCATCATGAGACGCTCGTCCCCGTCCAGCACCACGCGGATCCTGCTGTACTTGTCAGAGATCCTCTCGCGGAAGTCTGCAGCCGACTCCTGACAAACAAGCAAACACAAAAACAACCGCAATGCTGATTTGGACCGTCTGAAATCAGGGGCTCATGTGTTACCGCTGTCTTCGGCGCTGCATGTATGTACCATTGTCTGCGTATACAGCGCCTCCAAGTCCTTGATAGAATGCTCCGCTTCACTTTTCTTCTTCAGCAGTTCACTCATAGTCGTCTCAAGCATGTTCTGAAGATAAAGACGCAGCAGAATTAGCATGAACATGAGGCCTGAACCCTGCCCTTTGCAGCAAATGGTGGGCCGACAAGGTCACTATAGGGTAGAATTTTCAAATGGCTTGTGATATCTAATCAACATCACACCCAGTGGTAAAAAATAGCCCTTGAAGATGATCCTGGAGTCACCTTCAAGTCTGAGCAGGCCTCTTGAAGCTGGACAGCTCGGTGGTTCTTGTGCAATCCGACCAGGACGCACAGACAGCAAACGGGGACGCGGTCCTCCATGCAGAAGAGCTTCAGCTCCTCGCGGTGCTCCCTGCACTTCAGAGACATGGGATCCTCCGTCACATCCACCACCGTGTGCTCCCGCAGCGCCGCCCTCTGCTGGTGCAGCAGAGCGTGCGCCTGGCACAGCGAGGCATCACAGGTGAGGCAGGTCCTCACGGCGACGGACCCAGCTGCCTCTATGCAGTGGTCACAGCCGACGGGCGGAGATGGCGTTGCCAAACTCACAGGGGTTATAGGTGGCTGGCTTGCCATCACAGCGCCGCTGCAGGCGAGTTCCTTCACCTTGGTCTGAAGGTCTACGTTGCCCTCCAGGGGGACCCTTGAGGGGAAGATGATCTGACACTCTGGGCAGAAGAAGGGCCCGTCCTTGGACACGTCCGCGTTCCACACCGCCCGGATGCAGGTGAGGCAGAAGTTGTGCTCGCAGGGGAGCGTCACAGGGTCCACAAACAGCTCCTGGCAGACGGGACACTTGAGGGTATTCTCCATGGTCCCCATGGCTCTGCTTGGAACTGCTTCCCCGGATCCGGTTTGTTTGTTGTGCCGCTGGCCCGCCTGCTCATGAATAACTGATCGTCTTTCACAATGCACAACACTAAACTCACGTGGCCAGTGTATCGCGTTACTACTGATGACCCGGGGCTTTCATTTTAGCTCTGGCCATTACAATTCAGGTCCCACGGCTGAAGATGTCTGAGGAATGAGTACACATAGACACAGTTATGTGTCTACGTGGATATACGGTTATTAAAACCTCCAGGGTCCTTGTCTGTGCGAATTAATTATATTATATTGTATTTTTTATTTGACAAGTCAAAAACATGAGCTCTCGCTGATCAGCAACTGGATATGACCCAACACGGTGAATAAAGCAATGAATTATGAATTACATTGTGATTTTGTAAATGTTTAACATTTATTAAAAATGGATGGCATTTAATTTGTTGTTTGTAATTTGCGTTCCTTGACCACTGGGGCCACTCTAAACATGTGAATGCCCTCAGTGAGTGTGTGTATGTGTGTGTGTGCGTGCGTGTGGCACTGTGCACTCCACTTGTGAATAGATAACTTGAATAGACTTCATGACATTCAATTTGGCTTCGACTATTTGGCATGCGTAATTCATGTATAATAACACACCAAGATACGTTTATTTTTTATATTTGACGTTTATATTTGACTATTGTTTCAGGAGCAGCTTGAACTGCTGGTTGAACGCCAGGCGTGTTGCAATCCCACAATGCACTACTCTCGAGTAGAATCTCCAGAGCCACAGGCTCCTTCCGGTTCCTTTCAGTCGCCCGGCGCAAGCTGCGTGGTTATTCTCACACCGCTGACACTGCTCATCTGTACAATATTGGAGTAATTGTGTCATCATGTCGTACCACGACGAAGAAGAAGCTACCGTTAGTATTTTTCCGCTTTCGTGCGTTCAATGTACACGCACACTGATTACACTTTACGCCGGTAGTCTTGATAGTTAGCTCGTTAGCTTAGCCACCAGATATATTATAGTAACATGGCAGACGGTCTGTCAGGATGAGGATAAACATCTCGTGGCGATGGGAATACATTCACTGTTTTCAGATCGTGGTCATTCAAGTGGTGTTATATGGGTTTCATGCTATACGTGTGAACAATTCGAGTTCACACGTATAGCAGACCAGTTGAATACCGAAGAAAATCCCAACGATGAGTCCTATGACAGGTCTTTGACAAATAACAGCATTGCATTGTTTTTTTTTTTACAGTACGACCCCTACGACTATGACCTCCATACAGGTCAGTAAACACATCCGCAACACTACTGGTACAAGCGACTCTTTGTCCACTTTTGTTACCTTTATTTATGGTTGGCCTACGTTTCCATTGCAGGGGACCCTAAAGCCGACCTGGCCTACGAGAGGCAGTATGAACAGCAGACCTACCATGTCATCCCAGAAGTGATCAAGAACTTCCTCCAGTATTTCCACAAAACCACCACCGATCTCATCGACCAGAAGGTGTACGAGCTCCAGGCCAACCGCGTGTCCAGCGAGAGCATCGAGCAGAAGATCTATGAGATACAGGATGTCTATGAGAACAGGTATGTCTGTGAATCCTCTGTCATCATTCATCACAGCTGATTCTCTTGATCCTCTGCTCACTGTGCTGATGCTCGATTCATCTCCCACCTTTTATCTGTCCAGTTGGAACAAGCTTACAGATCGCTTCTTCAAGAACTCTCCCTGGCCGGAGGCCGAGGCCATTGCTTCTCTCGTCGGCAATGGTGAATATATTGGTCAAAGAATGACGCCAACAATTGTATTTTTAAATGTTTACTCATATTACGTTCTTAACATGCACATTGCACGTCGTTTGTGTCCAATGGCTAATATGTTGAATGCTTTGTGGGTAAACCTACAGGAAGCATGCAGAAAACCAATTACAACATTAGACGCTTCTACAGCAGAAAACCAAATAAAATATGTGATTTAAAATGTATTTTCACATTATGTGTGTGCATTTGAGACCTAACCATCCCACATTAAGATCCGTTACATTGTCTTCCTCCTCCCCTAGATGCGGTCTTCATCATCCTGTACAAGGAGTTGTACTACAGACACATCTACGCCAAAGTCAGCGTGAGTGACGCTCCTTGTGTGCCGCCTCTCATGGGATAGAGCAAATGAACCACGAGGCACCACGCCAGCTTACCAACATCACTGCATGAATCACCTCTGGGGCGACAGTCGCTCAGTGGGTAGAGCGGGTGGACAGAGCGGGTCGTCCACTAACCGTAGGGTCAGCGGTTCGATCCCCTTGATCCCCCTCCTCCTTCAACTGTCCACATGTCGAACCCCACAAATGCACTGATTGTTAGTCGCTTTGGACAAAAGTGTCTGCTAAAGGCCCCCTTTACCTTTCCTGTAGGGTGGACCCACTCTGGACCAGAGATTTGAGTCCTATTACAATTACTGCAACCTCTTCAACTACATTTTGAGTAAGTAGCCTGGGGTTCCCCGCAGTGTCCGTGCAGTGTAAGCGTTGTGCGGCCGCAGTGTGCTAAACGTCTCTGCTCTTCAGACGCCGATGGCCCCGCCCCACTGGAGCTTCCCAACCAGTGGCTTTGGGACATCATTGACGAGTTCATCTATCAGGTACGTTTCATTTTACACTTTTTTTTTCTTTCTATATTTAGTTTCATCCTTGATTCCGTACCCGGGTAGGAAATGGTCTACTGGCAGGATGCCCCCTGGGCTGTTCAATGTTGTCTAACGATTACTTGTTATGCCTGAGTTAGTTCACCAGCATTGTAACCGGACCAGTTTACTAAAACACACGTTGAATGTTACGTTCTACTCGACAGTTCCAGTCCTTCAGCCAGTACCGCTGTAAGACGGCCAAGAAGACCGAAGAAGAGATTGAGTTCCTGAGGAGCAACCCGAAGATCTGGAACGTCCACAGTGTCCTCAACGTCCTCCACTCCCTGGTGGACAAGAGCAACATCAACGGACAGCTGGAGGTCTACACCAGCGGAGGTCAGGACTGTTCCGTAACAAAATAAGTTAACCATGTGATGTGGTTTCCGTGGAGGCAGAAAAGCTTGTTGGAAAAATGGGAGTAGAAGCTCAAGTTGGGAACGAACATAGCTTCACAAAAAGTGTCTGGGTTTGTCGCGGGGGCTACGGTTAGAGCGAGCCCACCTTCAATAATACTTGGGCCTGTCAAAAACCAATGCTGTCCATCACCGTGCTATAAAAAATGAATATATATACACAAATACACAGTATATATTATATACTGTTATACTAACAAAAATAGTCTTTTGCTATTTAAGTAATTCAAATTCAGGTAACCCAGTATGGGCCCAGAAGTGGAAGATGAATGTAGATAGAATGAAGAAGAATGATTGAATGTCGCGTGACCATGAACGTTTGTGTGGCCGGCCCGGACAGGCGACCCAGAGAGTGTGGCCGGGGAGTACGGACGCCACTCTCTCTACAAGATGCTGGGCTACTTCAGCCTGGTGGGGCTGCTGAGGCTCCACTCCCTCCTGGGGGATTACTACCAGGCCATCAAGGTCCTGGAGAACATTGAACTCAACAAGAAGGTAGAGCCCGTTTTTCAAGGTCATCTGCAGTCCTCCGCAGACGCGTGACCGTTGGCAATACAAAGGATTGCGTGCCCCCATACAATCGCCGACGCCCGTCTCTCTCCCCCCCCCTTCCCCCACAGAGCATGTACTCCCGCGTGCCCGAGTGCCAGATCACCACCTACTACTATGTGGGCTTCGCCTACCTGATGATGAGGAGATACCAGGACGCCATCCGCGTGTTCGCCAACATCCTGCTGTACATCCAGAGGACCCGCAACATGTTCCAGAGGTCCACCTACAAATACGAGATGGTCAGTGTTTCCAACGTCGGCACAGTCACACGCCGTTTGGATTGAACTCGGGAGTTGGGCACGTTTTAAAAATTGGATTTAAATATATTTATCCTTTTTTGAAAGTAAATATATTCAAGCAATGGCCCATGACAGGCTGTGATTTATGGTTTTTATACCTCAGCTATTGTTTGTTATGCTGGATGCGAGGCAGAGCTGTGATATAATAACATAGAGCATGGCCTGAAGTGAACTTTTGCTCTTATAAAACTGTCACCACTAAGAAAGTAATACACACACCACTCCAATTTAAGTAGTTTTTATTCATAAATAATCGTGTTCAAAATAAAAGCATCCCTCCTGGCTGCCTGCACATGGCCTGAGGCGGTTGCTATGCAACGTACACACAAGCAGCCCTACAGATATGTTCCATCCCAGGCGGGCGTTGCATTGAGGTCATCATTTATTTTCATTCACATGTATGTCGCCGTTTATTGTGCGACCGCTGAGAAGCTGGGACTAGCGGAACGTTTCTCTAAATGCGAAGCTGGAAGACCATCGGCAGGCTGCTCTGACAGGAATCCCCCTGTGCTCGTTTCATACTTGGCCTGGGATTCTTTATGTGTTCACTGAAGGTCAGCGTTGCGTACTTTACAGCCCGTCTCGTCGTGGTGAACGACGAGGCCTCTGGGCCTCAGATTGCCCTCATTTGCCCCTCAAGTGCAGTGGGAACGTCAGACCACACTTTGTGTAGCTGCCCCCCCCCCCCCACAGAGAGTTAGGATCTAGTGCTGTCTGGGTCGCTCTGAAGTCATCTTCTGGTGTCACCGCGCCTGGAAGCCCTTCTCTCTCTGCGTTTTCACCACACCGGCGGTGTGAACTCTCTCGGTGGGGGGAACCCGGCCAGCCTGCATGACGCTCATCAATGTATCAATGTGCCAGGGGAGGAGAGCACAGAGTTCACCTTTACCGTTTCTGATGGCGGCATAGAAATGTGGTCAAATGTCATCCACTCTTTTGACGGTGTCTGAAAGTCTGCAAGGACCCCTTTAGACAAACCAATCAGATCGCTTGATCTGAGATAAATATTTCTTATGTATATATATACTCACATGGATTCTTTTTTTCCTAAACAATGCAGTACAAGCAATTGAAGTGCTTGAAACTTGTTCTGGTGACTTTCTTACTGTATTAACAGAAATGAAATGTTTGTCCTTCTGACATGTACTTTGGATTAAAGCATCTGCTAAATGCCCTAAATGTAAAGTACAAACTCTCCAAGCTGAAAGGATCCCTGTGGGTCTGTGTTGTTGTCATCTGAGAGATGTTCATACCGGATGTCGCGTCTCCAGATCAACAAGCAGAACGAGCAGATGCATGGCCTGCTGGCCATCGCCCTCACCATGTACCCCATGCGCATCGACGAGAGCATCCACACCCAGCTGAGGGAGAAGTACGGGGACAAGATGCTGCGCATGCAGAAGGGGTGAGGATCACTATATGCATTACATATACGATACCAGCCTTTATTTTGACGTTTACTTTTATTTTGATATAAAACGCAGCACACATTCGTCACGTTTCTCAGCCTCACCTGTGAGCTGCACTGAATCAAATGGGCGTTCAAACTACCAAAACGGTAACATTTTAATGAATGGTGCCTCCGTCTCGGTCCGCGCAGGGACCTGCAGGTGTTTGAGGAGCTCTTCAGCTTCGCCTGCCCCAAGTTCCTGTCGCCGGTGGTGCCTAACTACGACAACGTGCACCCAAACTACCACAAGGAGCCCTTCCAGCAGCAGCTCAAGGTGTTTGCCGAGGAGGTGCAGCAGCAGGCCCAGCTGTCCACCATCCGCAGGTAGGGGGCGCCGTGTCCTCACTCACTCAGGCCGTGTACCGCACACTCAGGCATGGGACACTGGCACAATTTTAATATGTAACCCTGAATGTTCTTCTGCCAAATGGTCTCACTTATCTGCTGGTGGAGGGTCTCACCGCCGGCCCCCCGAAGGCTCCTCAGTTTACCTCTTCCTTACTGAATGTATGAACTGTAATCGATGAGCTCCTGGTTTGCATTGCAGTGGTAATGATTGAGGGGAACCACACCGTGTCTAGCTGCTGAATAAGTGTGTGTGTGTGTGTGTGTCCCTCCCAGCTTCCTGAAGCTGTACACCACCATGCCCGTGGCCAAGCTGGCCGGCTTCCTGGACATGTCGGAGCAGGAGTTCCGCATCCAGCTGCTGGTCTTCAAACACAAGATGAAGAACCTGGTGTGGACCAGCGGCATCTCCGCCCTGGACGGAGAGTTCCAGTCCGCCTCCGAGGTTGACTTCTACATCGACAAGGTGTGTGTGTGTGTGTGTGTTGAGCCGGGGCTCCTTTTGCTGAAGGATACCAAGTGCTTTTCTGAGAAACGCAGTTTACCACGTGGGTCGTCATGGGTTAAAACAACCAACAACACTGTGACGACCGTTTGTGTTTCCGTTACGTGTGTGTGTGTGTGTTGCATCGCTGACGTGTGTGTTCTGCCTCCACGCCCCCCCCCCCCCAGGACATGATCCACATCGCAGACACCAAGGTCGCCCGTCGCTACGGCGACTTCTTCATCCGACAGATCCACAAGTTCGAGGAAGTGAGTGCCACTCCAGACCCCGGGCTTCCCACACGCCGGCCGTCGCCGTGGCGTTGTATAACGCTCTCCCTCTCGTTTGACAGCTCAACAGGACGCTGAAGAAGATGGCCGCCAGCGGCACCACCACCACCACCACAGCCGCCGCCGCCACCACAGCCGCCGCCATAACGGGGACCGCCACGGCGCGGTGAGGGCGAAGACCACCGAGGACACGGGAGTTCTTCGTCAATGAACCGTTTTTTTTTTTTTTATATCCCAGTTGAAATCCCAATAAAATATAACGGCGTGTTGACTAAATAGTCTGGAAGTTCTTGATTCATTTCCACTGAAGTGCACGAGACCGGTTGCACCTCACCTCTGGTTATTCAGGGATTTACTTTGATTGTCAGAATTGTTTGAGTGAAGACCAGTGTTTTTATTCAGTCATTTATGAGCATTTGTTTTATACTTTGGGTAGTATACTTAGCACTGACCGGCGCTCCCAGTGACCCAAGACTCGGCAGGTTGCATATTTATTTTATTACACATCTTCAAACGACATTTTGCCAACACAAACTTCAGGGGGGCCCGGGGGGACAATGATTGAAAAAAAAGGTACAAAATGGGGGCTATAAAACACAGCACTCAGGGCCAACCAGACAACACAGAACCACCGTGGAACACAGAACACGCCCCACACACCCACAAAGGTTCTCCACAACCGTTTTGGTAAGCCAGCGTTTTCTTCCAAAAATATTTTTTTTTAGCCGTTAAACATTTTCTCTTTTAAATATTTTCTTATCAAATAAAAAAATAAAAGCAAATAAAATGCTCATTTTGAGCATCGATTCTTTTACACCCACAGGTGGCAGTGTTTCTTATACTGGCCGTGGGGTCTTCTCCAGAGGCTCGACTTGCTTACCCCAGGTCCATACAAAGTTTCAATATGTTTGATTTTATTTTTTATTTTTTGCTGCGGCCCGTCAACGTCAGATAATCGTGTTCATGTTTTTTTTTTCTTCTTCTTATGAGATCAAGTCTCTCAAGCAACAGTGAGCGGTCTCCTTGTGCAGCACTGGTTCATCCCGTCCAGTGTGGACCCGGATTGGCTGAGGCGGCTGAACCGCGCGAAGCCGCCTGAGCCCTGGCAGCGTGCCGAAGAAACGTCCTTCTCAGCACGGCCTGACATCACTTGGGAGGGTTCACACCGGAGCCTCTTGGTGCGAGACAAAGTTGTGCTCTCAGGAACACGATAAGAGGGAAAAAAAAAAAAAGGTCATCATGTAGAGTCGTGAGCATTGATCTGAGAGATCGGCTCCTCTTTAATCCACACGTGGTCCTCGCGTCCACAGGTAGTCAATAACGACTGTACTGCTCATATAAATTAAAAAAAAAAAAAAAAATCAGTACATGACAAAAGATTCGTGAAGCTGTCCGACCCCGTGAATTGGCCGTTCGCTGGTCTGCTTTGTTTCCCGCTGTGTGTCCGCGTGCTGCCGTGAGTGTTTAGCGGTCCAAAAGACAACTCGGGGGGGGGGGGGGGGGGGGGGAGACTGAGCGCCGTGAGGACAGCCTCGCGGTGGTCGCCTTGACAACACCCGGGTTCTTCGGGGTCACGCGGGGAAGCGCTGTTCCAACGCCGAGCCGGGCCGCTCTTCATCCTCCACTGACCCGTCGCCCCCCCCCCCCCCACTGAAGCTACTCGAGAAGTCCCTCCCAGTGACCCCACACTCTGCCTCCCCTGCGCTCTTCTGGGGAGCTCACTCGCTCACTGATGCTGCTTATCGAAGGCTCTCATCCTGACTCCCAGTCCCCTCCTCCCCACCCACCCACCCCCTTCACTTCCCGCCCACGTCCCGGGGTGTGGGAGTCATTGAGGTGACGGAGGAGGTCAGTAGAGGTGGGTGGTGGGTGGTAGCTGGGGGGGGGTTGGAGGTGGTGGTGGGGGTGGGGGTGGGGGTGGGGGTCCCACCACAAGGACACAAACACACGGCGGGGGCGCTCAGACCAACGAGGCCTCGGCTAGTCATAACTCGGTGACCTCCAGGGGGCTGCCGGACATGGCGTGGCCCCCCCCCGCCTTGTTGCCGCGGTGCAGCGGCGTGGACTTGGCCGACTCGGTGCGGGCGTTGCGCTCGGCATGCGCGTCGGCGGCGCCGTCGGCGGTCAGCGCCTCCAGGGAGCGCGCCAGGGCCCGCTGGTCGTCCTCCGGCAGGCTGCTGAGGTCGGAGGTCAACAGGGTGCCCGTGCTGCCGTGCACCACGTGCACGCCCTCGGGGCCGCGCATCTCCACGGGCAGCTTGTGCTTGAAGCGCAGGGTGCCGCCGCGGCCGCCCGACCCGCTCAGCCGGTCCTCGTCCTCCTCGTCCAGGTCGCTCTGGATCAGCTGCCGGGGGTCCGGGGGGTCCGGGGGGTCCAGGGGGTCCGGGGGGTCCGGGGGGGGGGGGGGGGGGGGGAGACGGAACAACGCACAAACAAGACGGGCCGTCAGACAGAGGAATTGCAACTGAGGGCGGACAGTGGCTCAGTGGGTAGAGCAGGGTGGACAGAGCGGGGTCGTCCGCTAACCGTAGGGTCGGCGGTTCGATCCCCTTGATCCCCCCCCAACCTCCTCCTCCAACTGTCCACATGTCGAACCCCCACAATTGTACTGATTGTAGTAGTCGCTTTGGAAAAAAAACGTCTGCTAAATGTCCCTTTATATATTAAATTGATTTTGAATGAACAATCAGTAAAAGTAAATACTGGTGGTGTGATACAAATGGGGACATTCATTCATTCATAGAGTTTGTGCTCGTGAAGATCATAGCTTGATGTCTTTGCCGAGAGGACACACAGGTCGACAGGCTCAGAGCTCAGGAAGGCGAAGAGGGGATTTGTGACATCATACTGTACAGTACGATACACAGGTTGTATGCGGTCATCATCTCATCCTACAGTCTAGAACACAACAAACAGCAGAGGCTAAGCCCAAATCAGACTCGGTCCAACAATATCCTTGTGTAACAATTAAAATATATAATAGATATAGTATAACAATAGATATAGTATCCTCTGCTTCAATTAAATATATATCTCTGATTCCATCATTTATGAAAATTATCAAATTGAATGAATGACAGATGTCATTCTGCTAAGATCTGACGGCTGATTGTGTTGAGCTCCGGTCTGATTCAGGCCAGGCAGAGTGAGAGAAGCAGTGAGGTGAAGGCAGAAGGTTAGCGGTCACTGAAGTAGCACACACAGAGCTTCCGAGGGGAGAAACGATAGGATCGGGGGGAAAAAAAGACATCGCCGCCATCTAGTGGTGAGTTGGAGGAACAGCACAGCGGCGTGTAGAGCAGCCTCTAGTGTCGGGAGGAGAGCGAAAAGAGCAGAGGGCGGCGCGACACCAGCTGCCTCTCTGAAGCCCACCTCCGTGACCGACGAGTGGTCTCCCTGGCTGGTGGACTTAGTGACCAGTCGGGCTGCAAAGAGCCCTTTCAACCTCAGGTAGTCGTCCAGAACCACCTTGAGCAGGGAGCCCTGATGGGGATGGCAGTCACCGTGAACAAAAAAAAACGCCCACACAACAGCAACACATCACGCCACCGGGGACACCCAGTGGGTGCTCCTGAAGGCCCCCCCCCCCACCCCACCCACTCCCCCCAGGCCCAGGTGTGACGATACCATGATAAAATCCAACATCTTTGTGTATGCCTGGATGTTTCTACATTTATGTATATTTTTATATTTCTTTATATATATTTTTTGTATATTGTTTACATAGGTTTATATTATATATTCACACTCCACTATACGTAGAGTGTCTGTCTCTTCTTTTTTTCCCCCCTGGAGTACTATAACTGAATGCAATTTCCCTCAGGGATCATTAAAGTACGTCTGTCGGTCTGTTTCAAAGGGCTTGTAGCTTGACCCGGGCATAATCTGTGGTCAACGCTGATTGATAGGTATTTCCATGATGTCATCCACAAAATATACACATAACTGATATCATCTACGAACATAAAAGTGCTGGCCAGGCCGTGACTCTCTCTCTCTGTTTACCAGAACCTTATCACAGTGGACACTGACTGAGGTTTCTTTTAATTAGTAGGAAGTGGGAGGGGCTGAATCCTAGACACTGTGACTGTAACCCCCCGGACGAAGCCGTTTAGCGGCCCCTATAATGCGGGGCTGTGCTGAGGACCTGAGGTTTGTGCCCCCCCCCCCCTTACCTTGATGGGCCCGTCTCTCATGATGTGACCCAGCTTGGCGATGTTGTCGTACTCCTGGATGGCCGCGCGCAGGTACCGGTCGTCCTCGGGCTTCGCCTGCGGCTCCCGTCCGAAGGTACCCTGACGCACGGCCACGCACGTACGTAGGTAGGTAGGTACACACACACACACACACATACAAGCACACGCGCACGCACGCACGCCCACACACACACACACACATGCAGGTACACACACACACATACAAGCACACACACACACATGCAGGTACACAAACACACACACAAACACACAGGCACACACACACACACACACACAGGCACACACACACACAGGCACACACACACACACACACACACACACAATTTGAAATGCAGCAGTCTTGGTGAGGACACAGCTGTGTGATGGGAGTGACGGCGGGGTCAAGCTGAATCACGGCGGCTCATGTAAACCATCAAGAGTGATGAGTGGATTCACCCGAGGCACATGAAGGCTGAAGCAAAGCACGCTTCATGAAGAGATAGTGAACCTGTGTGTGTGTGTGTGTGTGTGTGTGTGTGTGAACGAGCGCCCCCCTCGCCCTGAGGCTGAACGGCGGCAGGCTGCGGCCGGCCAGCCATCAACGCTGTGAATTGGACCCGGAGCCACACAGAGCGGGGTTTGGGGGGGGGGTGAGGAGGGGGTACTGACGTGCGTGCGCGCCGGACTGTTCCACAGGTCGCTGATCTCGCTCAGGTCCCCCGGCAGGTCGTCCTCGTGGTCAGCCTGCGCCGCCAGCTCCAGGTTGCGGCAGAACGGGTCGAGCCATACCGGGTTAGCCCTGGTTGGGGGGGGGAGGAGTCAGTCGGCGCGGGGCTCAAAGCACACGTGGACACACGGTACATATACATTGTATGGGATGTACGCCTTTGTTCACCCCTGTGATTCCCAGAGTCCACCTTGCTTGTTTTGACATGACCTACACTGACCCATCGATAATGCCTCTGAATGACTGTGTCATTCATATTCAATTGCCATGTTATAATGGGTTCCAGAAAAAACTTGAACTCATGACAGAAACATCTGTTTGTAAATCCATAACAGTCCACAACGGTTCTCTCACCCCTCGAAGGAGTACTTGTTAGTGTTGGGCATGTCCAGGATGTCCATGAGGCCCTGGTTCCCTGGAACACAACAACACGACGCGTGAGACCGGGTCATTCTGCACGTGAAAACATTGTGATGCGTGACACTTCGTCCTGCCGCTAACAGCAGGGAGGACTCGAACCTGCGAGCCCGCTGGTCTCACCTGTGGAGCCGGCCACTATGGCCTTCAGCTTCCGCTCGTGTCTGTCGTGGCAACCGAGAAACAAGACAAGACATCAGAGCAACGTCACGACGAGCGCAGCTCAACACTGTGATGTGTTGTCGCAGTAGTTTAGCATTAAGTTCCCCCGTGGAACCACCCATACGGAGGTTCGTGAGGTGGTTCTACCACGAGAACCCTACTTACACGCTTCGGAAGTGCCAGCTCATGGTGGCAAACAGGATGCCCACCAAGCACAGCAGGACAGCCAGGATGATGATGACCAACTGAAGGAGAGAGGGGGATTTAACAACACGCTCAAAGGCACGCTGGGAAATGTAGTTCTGGGAAATGTAATTAACTCAAGGAGAAATCAATTTCAGAAGTTAGCGAGAAGTGTAATGATCATACAAAACATGCCAAGTAATAAAAGAGGAGTGCTTGTTGTTTAACGGTACCGAGACCTAAATAGTTAGCATGTGTCTGCTGCCTTAGCCTCTGCCCCATAGCCTCCCCCAACTGTAACCTGCAGTGTCGAGAAGTCATCAGGCACTTTTCCACTGACGGCGGGCTGAACGTCCAGGATGTTGTAAGTCCTGAACAGGTTCTTCAGCTGCTCCTTGTTCTCGTCGATCATCTGGATGACCCTGCGGGAGCAATTCCCAGACACACACAAGTGTTTAGGGTGCTGCACACGGCAAGGAAAACAGTGATGTAGCTCAGCCCGAGGCATGCGAGACCTTTCAACGTCTAGGATGCGGTTGGTCTGCTTGTTCACCACGTGGATCAGCACGTCAGTCCGGGAGAAGTCCACCTCGCCATTCTTGTTCACATGGAACTGAGGAAGAAGGACAGATGTGTGACAGCTTCCAAACGCCTTAGCACGTTTGCTAAAAACAGAACTGCAACGTCCTTGTTTGTGAAATTTTTTGCCACCTGTGTGTCTATTTGTTATTACTGGTTCTGGTCACCCGTGTTCATTGCTGGTTCCGGTCACCTTTGTTAACCGGTGTGTTAGATATTGGTTTGTTCCAACTGTTTTAACGACTGATTCTCTCTAACGACTGATTCTCTCTCTCTCTTCTATGACTGAGCCACACACCTGCACGTCGTCGGTGCTGACGATGGCGCCGGTGATGTTGGACAGCAGCTTGATGAACTCGTCCTGGAAGAGGCGCACGTTGTCCGGGATGTCGTTGATCACCAGCTTGACGCGCTGGTCGTCCCGCAGGATGTAGATGCCCACGGTGGCCATGTCGCTGTTGCCCGCCTCGTCGCACGCCAGGACCTCCAGCTGGAAGTACCCGGGGGCGTAGGCCATGAACAGGTCGTAGGTCCGGATGGTGCCTGTGTTATCTGGGGGGGGGGGGAGGGGTGGAGGGGGGGACCGGGGTGAGTCGGGCCGACCTGTGACCTCCTGCTGTTGCACTTATAAGATATTCCTTTATTAATCCCCCTTAGGAGAAATTCACAGTGACCAGCAGTACAAGGGGATAGAGGAGTGCAATAGAAGACCTGAGTATAGACAATATACACTAAACAATAAATAGATTTACCTAAATTAAGATAAAATTATATGCGAGCTCTTAGGGGGGCGTTTCACTTTGTTTCCTTTCAAATTTGCGTCAACCAATCGTATAGCTGGGGGAGAGGATCTGAAGGCGCGAGGCTGTATAAGGGTGTCTGTAAAGGTTTCAAATCCACACCGTGTAGACTAGCCACTATCGAAATCCCCTTATTCAAATCCCCTTTCTGAAAAGCACCGACTCGCACAAATTAGATTTCTTCTGTAGAATACTTCCATTGTGGAACAGAAGAGTTTCATACCCTCCTCGACCTGGTTTTTGGTTTCCTGTTCTGTTCTGAGCCTGGGCCCTAGTGTAGCAGGACTAGTGTCTAGTGTAGCAGGACTGCTGGGTGACCAGGTGACACATGTGCTGACACACCCATCTGCAGCGGGTCTCCTGATGCCCCCACACGAGGGGGGGGGGGGGGGGGGGGGCATCTTCAGGGTGTCAGGGCGTGTTTTTTGGGCGAGCGGAACGTGCGGGCGTGCCGGTCGGCGTACCTATGGTGAAGATGTCCCCCATGTCCTCCTTGTCCCTGGTGTCGTTGGACTGCAGCCTGATGTACTGGATGGTGACGATGTGGTACCGGATCACGCTGTTGTTGCCTACGTCGTTGTCGATGGCCGTCACCTTGATCAGCTCCGAGTTCACTTTGGCGTCGGCCGCCACCCCTGAGACGGAGCGGAAGTGTTCGTCGGACGCATCGAAGAATCAAATGACCAAAAACCCCTCATCTTAACCCAGGACACTTGAAACGTTTCTAAAGATCGCGCTGTTACATTTAGTCAGAAATCAGGAATATCTCCCTAGCTAGTTAGCCAGCTAGTGGCTATTAACGGAGAACTCTGATGTAGATGACCATCCTGACCCGTTTCAACCAGAAACGCGCAACACACTCGGCCCCCACACCAAAGTACAACGGGCTGACACTAGTTGTATACTAGCAATGGTTAACCTAGCAATTGAAATGCTTGACACTTGTTCTGGTGACTTTCTTACTGTATTAGCAGCAATTAAATGTTTCACCTTCTTATGACAAACGTACGCTTCGGATAAAAGCGCCTGCTAAATGCCCTAAATGTAAATGTAAATGACACTGCTCCTCTCGCCCGTACCTGCAGTGTACTCCTTCTTGACGAAGCGAGGCGACTGGTCATTGATGTCTTCCAGGTAGATGTTGACCTCCTGCAGGGTGGGGTCACGACCGGGGTCCAGCGCCCTGGCCCAGGACGCCCTCTGGGCCCTGACGGGCGTCCAGCTCCTGTTGCTGGAGGCCTTGACGATGAGGGAGTACATGGGCACCTCTTCCCGATCCAGGTCCTTCCGCACCCTCAACACCCCTGCCGCACTCAGCTCAAAGTTCCCCTCACTGTTCCCTCCTGGGGGCAGAGAGAGAGAGAGAGAGAGAGACGGGAACCCTAAAAAGGCCATCCTGAGGAGATCCAGCGGATAAGACTGCAGAGTCACTCCCCATCTTCCGGAAGAGACTCTCAAGACCTACTTGTTCAGACCTACTTGCTGGCATACAGTAAGAAAGTCACCGTATTGGCATCAATGAAATGTTTCACATTCTTATGATGTACTCTTTGTAAGTCACTTTGGATGAAAGCGTCTGCTAAATGCCCTAAATGTAAATGTAAAGAGGGGGGCAAGCGTGGGGAGAGGCAGCGGTCACCTGCGATGAAGTAGTAGACCACAGCGTTGGAGCCTTCGTCGGCGTCCACGGCTCCGCTCACGTTGCCCACCACGGTCCCGGGCTCGGCGTGCTCCCGCACAAACAGAACCTGGTACGGCGCACTGCCCCGCTGGCACACAAGCGGCCACCCGATAGTTATAGAAAAGAAACTCAAATAGAACCGCCAGCGAGAGCTCTAGCTTTCAACTGACTCTTGCTTTCAACTGACTCTAGCTTTCAACTGACTCTAGCTTTCAACTGTCTCTAGCTTCAACTGACTATCTTTCAACTGACTCTAGCTTTCAACTGACTCTAGCTTTCAACTGTCTCTAGCTTCAACTGACTATCTTTCAACTGACTCTAGCTTTCAACTGACTCTAGCTTTCAACTGTCTCTAGCTTCAACTGACTATCTTTCAACTGACTCTAGCTTCAACTGACTCTAGCTTTCAACTGACTCTTGCTTCAACTGACTCTAGCTTTCAACTGTCTCTAGCTTCAACTGACTCTAGCTTTCAGCTGACTCTAGCTTTCAACTGACTCTAGCTTTCAACTGACCGGGGGTTTGAGGAACACCGGCTCATTGTCGTCGATGTCCAGCAGCACCACCTGAAGGGGCTTGGTGGTCTCGTAG
The DNA here is from genome assembly GCA_036785325.1 of Urophycis tenuis. Taxonomy (NCBI): domain Eukaryota; kingdom Metazoa; phylum Chordata; class Actinopteri; order Gadiformes; family Phycidae; genus Urophycis; species Urophycis tenuis. Next base: position 12,705,098 of record JAXIVH010000004.1, on the reverse strand, counting down.
GCCACCGGCTGGCCCAGGTCGTAGGCCACCAGGATGAGCTGAGAACACACGAGGGCCCCACGTGAACCCGTGTCTCAGGGCAACGGCGCCGCACGCTTCACACAACACATACTGCTCAGGTGGTTCCGCCGCCTTCGTCTTCCAACTGCTAGGTGGAGGTGAATGCTTTTTCAGTGTCATTAAGGCAGCAGGAATCAAACCGCCGAACATGGCAGTGTTACCGCTGCGCCCTACCAGCCTCGCTGGATGGGGAAAGTAATCAGGAATCATTCATCACTACCAGTGTTACCAAGAATATCATAGAAAAATGAAGTAATCCAAAATGTAATCCATCAAAAAGTACTCCAAAAAAGGTCATCCTAAATCCTGAAATACCAATTTTAAAAACAATAACCTGTACCTTTGGAACTAAAAGAATACTTACAGGTGTTTGGTTTCAAACCTACTTTAGTAGTAATCTAACACATGGTATTTGTGATGTTTTTGGGTACTGAAAGCAGTGGGAACCAAAACGCTGACCGTGGCATGGAGTAACACTACGCGTAGAGCTAGAAGGGAAGTTCACCGACGCGGGGGAAACACACACAGTTCACGCCATATCTCCATGTTGCAATCCAAAAAACATTTGGTGGCTTTCAGCTACAAGTCCCAAAATACAGGGGAAAACCACACAGTTCACAGTTCATAAAACAAAAACAGCTTGGAGTTTCCCCTCCTTCGGACACATGCTTAAAGACACGTAGTTTCTCACACACACACACACACACACACACACACACGCACGCGCACACACACACACACGCACACAACATACACACCACACGCACACACACACACGCGCACACCACCCACACACACACACACACACACACGCACACACGCGCACACCACCCACACACACACACACACACACACACACACACGCACACCACACACACACACACACACAAACACACACACACACACACACACACACACACACGCGCACACCACCCACACACACACACACACACACGCACACCACACACACACACACACACACACACACACACGCACACACGCACACCACACACACACACACACACACACACACACACACACACACACACACACACACACACACACGCACACGCACACGCACACCACCCACACACGCACACACGCACACACGCGCACACCACCCACACACACACACACACGCACATGCGCGCTGCAGCCTGGCGACTCACGCCGTGCTGGGCTTGCTTCTCGCGGTCCAGCCTCACGGCGGTGGTGATGGCGCCCGTCAGAGCGTTGATGTGGAAGTTCTCCCAGTCGCGGTTGCCGGCGCCCGTCTGCAGGAAGGTGTAGCGCACCTCGCCGTTCACGCCCTCGTCCCCGTCGGTGGCCAGCACGGTGCACACCTCCAGGCCGGGGGGCTTCTCCTGGAGGGGGGGCACGCGCGCACGCACACGCACACGCACACGCACACACGCACACGTGCACGCACACGCACGCACGCACGCACAAACAAGGGGCAGCCGCGGCCTACTGGTTAGGGCTTCGGAACTTGTAACCGGAGGGTTGCCGGTTCGAACCCCGACCGGTACGAATGGCTGAAGTGCCTGTGAGCAAGGCACCTAATCCGTCACTGCTCCCCGAGCGCCGCTGTTGGCAGCTCACTGCCTCGGGATTAGTGTGTGTTTCACCTCACTGTAGTGTGAGTGTATTTCCGCTAATTCACGATTGGGTTAAATGCAGAGACCAAATTTCCCTCACGGGATCAAAAGAGTAATTCTTTCTTTCTTAAACGCACGCAGGAATGAACAGGAATAAAGTGAAAAAAGTGAAAAATGTCATTCCAGGCGCACGTACACACCTCGTAGATCGACACGGTGGTCCCGTTGTTGGGCCAGACGAAGACGGGCCGGTTGTCGTTGACGTCGATGATGGAGATGAGCAGGAAGGCCGACCCGCTCAGGGACGGGCTGCCCCGGTCGGTGGCCCACACCGTCAGGTTGAAGCCCTCCGAGGACTGCAGCAGTCGCCGGGAGCGCACCAGCCCCGTGTCCTCGTCCAGGGAGAACACGTCTTCTCGGGGGGCGGGGCAGAGAGGCAGGGGGGGACGGGTCCACACCCCGACATGTTAGTTGGAGACTAGCGTGTGGTTCCTCTAGCGGCCTCTAGGTGGTTCACTGTAGAGACTAGCATGCGGTTCCTCTAAGTCTAAGACTTGGTTTACGTGTGCGTGTGTGTGTGTGTGTACGTGTGTGTATGTGTACTAGAGTTGTAGTACTCGAGACCGGTCTCGAGACCACTTTTACCTGGTGTCGGTCTTGTCTCGGACTCGACTGTATTTGGTCTCGGACATAGAGGTCTCGAGGGAGTTTGTGCAGAAACCAAGCAGGGAGCTCATGCTCCTCACAAAACCTTATATATGACGCAGCAGCCGTACACTACGCCCCAAATATATTACGTTGTAAGTATTTTCCTAATGGCTGCGCGTTGTTCAAGTATTGGTGTAACTTAAACAAGAGTGTTTTTTTTTTCCTGGTCTCGTCTTGGTCTCGGTCTTGGTCTCGACTTGGTCGGTTGGTCTTGGTCTCGATATCCTCTGGTCTTGGTCTTGGTCTCGGTTTAGGCGGTCTTGACTACAACTCTATTGTGTACAGGTGTGTGTGTATGTGTACAAGCCTGTGTGTGTGTGTACAGGCGTGTGTGTGTACGTGTAAAGGCCTGTGTGTGTGTGTACAGGCTTGTGTGTACGTGTACAGGCGTGTGTGTGTGTGTACAGGCATGTGTGTGTACGTGTAAAGGCCTGTGTGTATGTCTACAGGCGTGTGTGTGTGTGTGTACAGGCTTGTGTGTACGTGTACAGGCCTGTGTGTGTGTGTACAGGCCTGTGTGTACGTGTAAAGGCCTGTGTGTGTGTGTACAGGCGTGTGTGTATGTGTACAGGCCTGTGTGTACGTGTAAAGGCCTGTGTGTGTGTGTACAGGCGTGTGTGTGTGTGTACAGGCCTGTGTGTGTGTGTGTGTACAGGCCTGTGTGTATGTGTACAGGCCTGTGTGTGTGTGTACAGGCCTGTGTGCGGGGGGTTGGGGGGGTGGGTGTGGCCCAGGTACCTGCACCGGGCCCCTCCATGCTGTAGGTCAGCAGGCCGTTCTCGCCCTCGTCCAGGTCAGTGGCGGTCAGCGTGATGATGGAGGTGCCGCTGGGCTCGTTCTCAAACACGCTGGTGTTGAAGACGGGCTGGGCGAAGCGAGGCCGGTAGTCGTTCACGTCCAGCACCGTCACCAGGACCTGGGCGGAGGAGCGTTAGTGGTGGTGGCGGCGGGGTTTGGGTCGGAGTTGGGTGAGGAATATGGTGAATCAAATCGTCGTCACGGGGAGACTTTGTCGTGTTTGAAGCTGACACAGCGTTTGGCGACGCGAGAGAGGATGTTGTAGGATGATGTAGGCATGTTCACTGTGCTTTAAAAAGCACTACAGGGTGGGCCACCAACAAAATATCCCATGATGCATTCTGAGGTACAAGCCTGATATAAGTTGCATGTCATCAACATGATAATCTTACTGGCATGGACATAGGGAAATAAGAGTATTGTCAGAAGATTCGGTGAAAATAAAACCTCAAACCTCGCTACGAGCAATGCCACGCCACTCGCTATGCCTCGCCATCCACCACTTGGGCATCCTGGCCCTGTGCGACCTCTGACCTCTGCGGTGGCCCCTACCTGCACAGAGTTCTCCCGCCGGTTGTTGGGGCTGCCCCCGGGGTTGTCCCTGGCGACAGCGGTCAGTGTGTAGTGGTCCTTGGACTCTCTGTCCAGTGGAGACAGGATGTAGATGTCTCCCTGCGACACAGGGGTCTCCGTCAGCAGGAAGCAGGGTGTAGGGGCGTGGGGGCGGGGCAGGTTTGCCACAATGGTTCTTGTTTGCATTTCAGAGGAGGGTGTGTGTGTATGTGTGTGTGTGTGTGTGTGTGTGTGTCAGGGTCACTGTGCCGGTCTTTGTGTAGTACAATAGGATGGCCCGGATAGATCGAATATTCTGTCATTTTGTTTTATGTTGCATTCCAGAAGAGTGCATTCCTTCTGCATGTGCCTGTGTACCCTCACAGTTGTGTGCATCTGTATGTGCGTGTGCACGTGCGGACCCTTCCTTGTTCTGTGTGTGTGTGTGTGTGTATGTGCATGCGAGGGTGTGTTTGTGCGTGTGTATGTGCATGTGTGCGTGCAAGTGTGTGTGTGTATGTGTGTGTGTCTATGTGCATGCGAGTGTGTGTGTTTGTGCATGTGTGCGTGTGAGTGTGTGTGCATGTGTGCGTGTGAGTGTGTGTGTGTGCGTGCGAGTGCACATGCGTGCGTGCCAGTGAGTGTGTGCGTGCGGAGCTCACAGTGGAGGGCGTGATGCCGAACTTGCCCTCCCCGTCCACCAGACTGTACTCGATGACGGAGAACAGGCCGGAGTCTGCGTCCGTGGCGCTGACCCGCAGGATGATGGTGCCCAGCTCCACGTCCTCTGACAGCGGCTTCTGCAGGGCCATGCGTGCACAGCCACAGCCACAGCCACACACACACAGACACACACAGCTTTAAGACTGTGGAGACTCAGCGAGCCTCAGTTGGAAACGCCGCCTGACACTGCGCTGCGTCTCCCAATTAGCAACGATGTTGAATGTGTTACACACTCAAGTATAAAGGGTCTAACTCTGTCAATAAATCAGTAGGCCCTTAGAAATCTCACTCGCAGGCAGACATAAAACACGAGCTCAGGAATCCTTTACCACCGAGTCTGGTTAAGATGTTTTTACATATAAGTAACTTAATGGCTCATTATCGCGCAGACATTTCAAGGCGAAGTATCCGCACCGGCTATAACACCGCCATCTGGCCGGTGAAATGACAGAGCTGAAGTGCTCTTAAAAGCCGGCGACGGGCTAAATATACCGCCAGGGTCATTAAGCAGCAGGCCCCTTCACTTAGCAGGCCTGCTGCGGCTGCGGCTGCTCCCCCCCCCCCCCCCCCCCCCCCCCCACCCCGCAACCCCCCCGGCTGTAGGCTACCTGATAAGAGGGCTGAGTGAAGACGGGGTTGTTGTCGTTGACGTCCACCACGCGCATGAAGACGGGCAGCTCGGCGATCCTGGGCGGGCTGCCGTGGTCCTGTGCCCGGATGGTGAAGTTCAGCCACTGCACCTGCTCAAAGTCCACCGTGCGGTTGGCCACGATCTTACCTGCAGGGGGAAAACCGGTGTTGTTACCGTGAGTCTGGGTGGGGCGGGGATGTGTGGCCACGAGGGGTTCTGGTGAATCGGTCGCTAGGATAGCGGGACCATGAAGAAGTCCCTCTTAGCTTTATGTGAACTAGAGCATGGATACCCGACCTGAGCCCGATGGGAAACGACGGTACCTGACGGGCTGGGTCAGGGTCGGGTTCGGACAAATATTTAGAAATTATGCTCGGGTTCGGGTCGGGCTCGGTCACATCTGCGCGATTAGAAATTTGTAATTTACCCGCGGGTCAACCCCGCGCATGTTGCGCTCATCTGTTTGTTGACATTTCCAAATGCCTTGCAGTTGCTTGATAAAGGCATTCATAAACACAGACATAAAATAAAAAATAGACTTTAACTGTGTTGGGTTTGGACATAAAAAGCTTGATGCCTGCCGGGCTCGGGTCGGGTTCTGTTACTGTTCTGTCGGATGCGGGCCGGGCTCGGACATGAAATTCCAGCCCGATCCACACTCTAATGGGAACCCCCCTGTTTCAGCCGCAGTTCAAACACATTGACATTCGGACTCCATTGTTTCGGGCTGAGAGTTCTAGGAGGGAAGGGGTCATGTCATTCCCATGGTTACGACCCAAGCCCAACTTTGTGATACTTCTGTTAAGCTAGCTGTCGCTGGTGTGTGACGCCCTGGTGCCTCAGAAGAGACCCCTCGAGTCGCTGGGACTTTACTTTAACGTTTACAAAGCGATGGCTGACCAACTGGAAACGTACAATTTTACACGTTTTCTCTAAATGATTAGATTAGATTTGAGTCATTCTCAGTATTTTTTAGATGTGGGAAGGAAATTTGTTCTCTGCATTTGACCCATCCTATGGTCCATAGGAGCAGTGGGCTGCTATGTTCAGCGCCCGGGGAGCAAGTTGGGGTTCAGTGTCAGTGCTCAAGGACACTTCGACATGCGCGACAGTTGGAGGAGGAGGGGAATCAAGGGGGATCGAATCGCCGACCCTACGCTTGGTGGACGACCCGCTCTGTCCACCCGCTCTACCCACTGAGCGCCGCTGTCACCCCTGATGACGATGATGATGATGATGATGATGGTCTTATGTCAGTAGCAGCAGACAACAAGGTCAAGATCATCTAACACACATGAACCCGTGTCTTCACACACAGCCCCAAGGGGGGGTCCGGGGCGTACCGATGGCGGGGTCCTCCAGCCGCAGGTAGCCCCCGCGGGGGAGGTGCAGCAGCTGGTAGATGACCTGGCCGTTGGGGCCGCGGTCGGGGTCCACGGCCGACACCGACAGCAGGGTGGTGCCCGGCTGGGCGCCCTCCAGGATCTTCTCCGTGAAGTTGGTCACGCCGAAGGGCCGGAAGCGGGGAACGTTGTCGTTGACGTCCAGCACGTTGATGGTCAGCCTCGCTGGACCAGGGAAAAAAAAACACCACCACCACGGCGAGATACAGGACAGACTCCATCAAGGAAATGCTGAACTAACTGTGATATCACAGCCAGTAAAGCCACCGGCTGGTTTAAGTCACTGGCATTATGGATGTCATCACAGACATTCACGAAGTCATGAAGAGTATAATATAGCATAAACTAACACAAAAAACCAGCCCCATCATCCACAGAGGTTCACCCTGAGGCACAGCAGGGGGACCCACAGGGAGCTCTCTTACCGTTGGGCACGCTGACCGACTGGTCGATCACGTCGCTGGCGTTGTCGTGGACAGACACGATGATCTCAAAGGTGGCCACCTGCTCTCTGTTCAGCGGGTTCCGCACAAACACGGCGCCTGAAACCCCAGAGAGCAGCTCACGTTGCCACGGTCCACACACACATTTACATTGAGGGGCATTTAGCAGACGCTTTTATCCAAAGCGACTTACAAGGAGTACATTTGTCATAGGAAGGTGAAACATTTAATTGCTGCTAATAGAGTAAGAAAGTCATCAGAACAAGTTTCAAGCATTTCAATTACTAGTTTAACCATTGCTAGTAAACAACATCTCTGGCTAAGTGCCAAGTTACAAGGAGAAGTGCCAAGATG
>JAXIVH010000004.1:12687828-12690328 GCA_036785325.1 Urophycis tenuis | reverse complement strand
GGGGCGTGGCTGCATGGCCAGTTTGGCTGACATTCTAAGGGTCCGTGGTTTCATTCGGCATTCTTTTCCGGCCCTGTCATGTTATTGCGCGTTATTTTAACAACACCCCCATCAACAACAGCCTGAACAAAGCGGTTCTGAATGTGGGAACGAGGAGGAAGTAGAAGTTGGATCCCTTTGTAGGTTTTAATGACAGCTTTTTAACTGGTGTTCCCTCGCAACACTAATAACGCGTCTGCTACTTTATGGGACCCGGGCGTGGGCAGCAGGCCGAAGATCACATATCAAACATAAGTTATGCCTGTAATGAATACTCCGATCTGATTGGTCACTCACGACATTCAGATAACGGTCTGTTATGAACAACAGACCATTGCAATGCGGACACTGTGTTTCTGCAGAAGCCAAGCATCATTTTTCAAGGAATAAAATCATTTATCGTCGTTATACTTTCTGTCCGTAATCTGAATGCGATTCATTGAGCGAGTGGCCGCGTAATCAGTGGGGGCTGCACTGCGGGCGTGCCGGAACGGGCGTCATCGCAAAGTTTGAACCTTGAACAAAAGTGATGCAGATCTTCATTTCCTGCTGGCGCTGCAGTTCGTGTCCCGACCGCGTCCCTCTGATTGGACGGGCAGCGCCCCGTGACTGCCCAGAGGCAGATGGCAAACTGCACTGGGACTTTCACCACGACGTGCATCGCTCCGCCGCCGGCGCCGAGGGCGTGCCGGAAAGCACTAGTTACCAGCGGCCAGCCGGCCAGCATTTCAACAAGCGACAGACCAATTTGGTTGGAGGGGGATTTAAGCAGGAAGAGGACATGTGCAGCCCGTACAGGGGGGGCGGGCGGGGGGGGGGGGGGGAGACACACACAGCACACACACGCGGCGAGACGAGCCGTCCCGGTCCTGTGCAAGCCTCACCGTGGTGCTCGACGTCAACCGCAGGCCGGGAATGGGACACTGGTCGGTTGCCGTGAAGACCAGCGTGTAGTGCCCATTGCTGATCTCAAAGTCCAGCTCCTTTAAAGCAGTGATCCGGCCCTACACACACACACACACACACACACACACACACACACACACACACACACACACACACAGGCACAGCGCAGAGTGAGTCTCCGGGTGGAGTTGTGAGCTCGGCCTGGTCGTCCGCCCGGCTCTCGTCCGGCGGCCTCACCGTGAACTGGTCGATGGAGAAGGTCTGGGCCAGGTTGCCGCGGGCGATGGCGTAGCGCAGGGTGCCGTTGAGACCCTCGTCGGGGTCGATGGCCGTCACCGTGGCGATGGTGGCCCCCACCGTCTCGGGGCCCTCGCTCAGCACCGTCACGTACTCTTCCTCGGGGAACTCGGGCGCGTTGTCGTTCTCGTCCACGATGCTCACGTGGACGGTGGTGGACGTCTGCAGAGGAGGACGAGGAGGAGGAGGACCGTGAAGCTCCGCCCAGTGAGGAGCCCACCGCACCGCCATGGTGGGTCCACAGATGTTCAAGTGAACGGGCGTGTGGGAAGACTTTTTTTTATTTTTTATGTCCATTTCATTCTGTTAATAACTACAGAGAGAGGGGGTGGAAAGAAAGACACCAGTGAGAGACAGAGAGAGAGGTAGAGAGAGAGAGAGAGAGAGAGAGAGAGAGAGAGAGAGAGAGAGAGAGAGAGAGAGAGAGAGAGAGAGAGAGAGAGAGAGAGAGACAGAGAGACAGCCGTGGTGCTCTCCAGAGAGTCCTTAGAGAAGAATGGCTGCAGATCAGACCAAAGAGTCTTTATACCTGAGCTGTAGTTTTATTGAGGGCAGACAGTGTTGTGGTACAGGTCATGGTGTCAGCACTCAGACACACAAGATGAGTGGCAATGGCTCAGAAAAGCATTTTTCCCATTCCAAAATAGTGACTTGTCAGACAGGGAGACTGACGTGGAGAGAGAGAGTGTGTGAGAGAGAGAGAGAGGACGAGAGAGAGAGAGAGAGAGAGAGAGAGAGAGAGAGAGAGAGAGAGAGAGAGAGAGACGAGAGAGAGAGAGAGAGAGAGAGAGAGAGAGAGAGAGAGAGAGAGAGAGAGAGGAGAGGAGAGAGAGAAGAGCGAGAGAGAGAGAGAGAGAGAGAGAGGAGGAGCGTGTTGTGCGGTCTCAGGTTGCAAATGTCGTCCCACCCAACGGATTGGTGGGTCGGAGTGAAGGAGTGACAAGAGGCTGTCAAGCAGATCGAATCAAGTTAGGACAAGAGAACAAACAGTCTGGCGCAACATGTGGGAGCCCCTCTAAAGTCACGCATGCTTCAAATCGGGCTGCATTGAGAGATAACTTCACTGATACGCTCCGTCGAGAGGCTTTTACAACACAGCGCAACGCAGAGGCAACGATGTCATCTCATGATCACGGACGGGACGATCTGCTTTTTAATCGGATATTTTGGCTGGGCTCGTTTTTTCTATGCGTTGTTGCAGGTAAGCAAACTACCGTTTTTTTCCCTGTCTCCACCAGAGCACCGTTGACTTGAGATG
>JAXIVH010000004.1:12678157-12687628 GCA_036785325.1 Urophycis tenuis | reverse complement strand
GAGAGAGAGTGGGAAAGACAGAGAGAAATACAGAGAGAGGGAGAGAGAGAGACACAGAGAGGGGAGAGAGAGAGATTAGCTCATCTATCCTCCCTCCTCTCTGAGCGAGAGAAGAGGGAGAGAGAGAGAGAGACAGAGAGAGGGGAGAGGACAGAGAGAGCACCATTGCGGTGCACTGCATGCACTAAATCTGATGTGTGTGTGTGTGTGTGTGTGTGTGTGTTGTGTGTGTGTGTGTGTGTGCGTGTGGTGTGTGTGTGTGTGCGTGCCTGCGTGCGTGCGTGCATGCGTGGGTGCGTGCGACTAAAAGAAAATGTGATACTCCAATAAAGTAATGTTAACATAAATACTAAACTGGCATCGAAGAATAATACCACAGGAGAACAAAGCGCGGAGAATGGGGGAGCATCTGTTCAGCAGTCTGTAAAAGACACCGCTTTCTACGTTGGCTTTGAATGACAGATGGGTCTTCTGCTACAGAAACACCGAGCCGAGCGAAATCGCTCTTTGCTCTTTGCTTTCCAAAGCCAAGAAAGCCCATAGTTGTGTAGACACGTGTATGTGTGTGTGTGTTTCCCTATGTTTATGCATTGTGCGTGCCAAAACGCACCGCCTCACTCTGCTTCAGGTGGGCATATTACAATTTTGTAATTGCCGTGCTCACGGTCATACAGCATTCATGTGGAGCACTCGCGTTGACAGGGATGCGTGCAGGTGTGTGTGTCTGTGTGTGGTGTGTGTGTGTGTGTGTGTGTGTGTGTGTGTGTGTGTGTGTATTTGCGTGTGTGTGTGTGAGCCTGTTTATGAGTCTGTGCGTGTGTGGGGGGGAGCTTTATCTGCAGGGAGAAGGAGGAGGAGGAGGAGGTGGAGGAGGAGGACGAGGAGGAACAACAAATAGCATCTCTATCTCCAGATCAGTCTGTGTTGCAGCCTGCCTGTCAATGTTCATAGCAGGCTGCCTGGTGAGGACCAGGGTTGTTTATTTAGGTTTAAGAGGTAATCAAGTCAAGCACGCCGTTGGGAGAGAGAGGAGAGACGAGAAGCCGGGGCGCAGACAGCCATGTCCGATGGGGAACGGCCCAAGGCCGGCACAGAGTTTGTGTTTTTTTTTTTTTTTTTTACCAAAGCTCCGATCTTAAGAAGTGACAAATGCATGCATTTGTATTCTTTCCCTGAGAGAAAAAAAAAAAAGGACCTGTCTGTATTTACAGCTCCTGCCGGGAACCCAAACGGGCCTGGGGGCCGCGAATGCAAGGACCCCCCCCCGTCTCCCCCGCGTCTCGGAGCAGCACCCAGAGCAGAGCAGAGTGGGGGTGGGGGGTGGGGGGTGGTGCAGAGTACGTGACATGTCTTTATGAAGCAGTCAGTCATTCTCACAGAGCGACTGCCCTGATCCCCTTGCCCTATAACAAGAGACAGACTGGACATTTAAATCAAGATCTAGTGAATGCACACACACGCACGGACGCACAGGCAGGCGCGCACACACACACACACACACACACACACAGGCGCGCACACACACAAACACACAGGCGCGCACACACACACACACAAACACACACGGCATCGTCCATCCACAGCCCTGAACAACGCAGAGTCGTAACAACCGGTGTTAACCATGTGTGGAAACCGCTGGAGGTGAAGTCCAAAGGTAATTAACTAGCTGATGACTGACAGTAATTACAAAATAATAGCAAGCGCAAATTCTCCCCTCTGTCCTAGTATAGAATACAGACATGCCTTGAATTTACTTAATTCCCCTCTCTCTCACTCTCTTTCTGTCTCGCTCTATCGCTCTCTCGCCCCCTCCACCAAGAGGTCTATGTTTCTATTTTTTCAGAGGAATAAATGCAAACGAGCACGGAGCTGATTATCATATAAACGGCCGTTGCCTAGGGGCCAAGTCGCTCTGGCTATATTTATTCATTTAGTCATATTTTATATTCACCCTCCATAAACTTCATACGTGTGTTGGTCCAACACTTTGATGTCGTATAGACACGGGGGGGCGTCAGGGACTAGTTTGTGGGAGTGTTCCCACGCCGCTGTAAATGTGGTGTGGGGACTGATGTTCTGTGTGTGTGTGTGTATTTGTGTGTGTGAGAGTGTGTGACTGAGTGTGTGTGTGTGTGTGTGTGTGTGTGTGTGTGTATGTGTTTGTGTGTGTGTGTGTGTGTGTGTGAGAGTGTGTGACTGAGTGCGTGTGTGTGTGTGAGAGTGTGTGACTGAGTGCGTGTGTGTGTGTGTGTGTGTGTGTGTCTGTGAGTGAGTGTGTGCAGGAAACGAGGCCCACTTACCATCTCAAGCAACCCATGTTTTCGTGTACCTACTGCTTGCGTGAAAACATCAACATGCAGAGTTAGCACACCACACAACACGAACGAAGATCTGCTCATCGACACAGCCGTTCGAATTGAGACCTGAGATCAACCCGCCCCGACCCCCGCAGGGCAGAGCTGTATGTGCCAGCAGCCTAACAGTTAACACAACAGTTAACGTTGTTGAAGAGCCCACAACCTGGGTATGATGTTTCTCCTCCTGCCCCATCTTTCCTCCCTCCTCTCCCCTACGTCTCTGCTGCTGCTGCTGCTGCTGTAAGCGACCTGCGAGCCCGGCACACCAGGATCCTCCATTCACGGTCGAAACAGAACCCGAAACCTGTGTGTGTGGGGGGGGCTCCGAACCTCGGCCCCCAACTTCCTCCATCAAACAGCCCAGCGCCAGCACCACAGAGTTTAAAACCGTTAGACCTCGCTTGGTTAAACAAGTCGGAATTTCGCTTGCGCCGGAACTTTCCCGCCGCGGCTGTCCCGCGGTGACTGGGTGACCTTTCTCCACGGTGCGTGGCGCCGGCGCCGTTATCTGAACACTGACAATGACCAGCTGCCCACGGGCCGAGCCTTCGCCCCGGCGCGCCCTACACAGAACCCCCGCTGCCGCCGTGTCATTAAGGTCACGCTGGCAACAAGGAGAGGGATCGCCGTGATCACCGGTCTCTCTCTCTCTCTCTCTCTCCTTCTCGCTCTCTCTCTTTTTCCACCTCTCTCTCAGGGTCTCTCCAGCTCCCTGTCTCTCTCTCTCTGGGCCTCCTCTCCCCTTCTCTTTTGCTCTGGTTCTCTGGTTCTCTGGTTCTCTCTCTGGTCTCATGCTGGTTATTTTTCTTCTCCAACACTAGTTCTGTCTCTCTCTCTCTCTCTCTCTCTCTCTCCCTCATCCACTCCCATTCTCTTTACTCATCCTTTCTCGTTCACCTTCCCTCAATCTGCCCTCAGCCACTCCTGCCGTGTTTGTTCTGCCTTGCCTTGTTTTCTGCCTGTAAAGTTGCTGTGCGCTTCCTCCATCTCGACCTCGCTGGCCCCTGACTCCCTGCTGGCTGTGCAGAGGTTGCCTGGACCTAAAGGTGCCTCACGTCACTCATCCCCCCCCCCCCCACACACACACACACACCCCCACCCCCCCCTCACCTCCTGCCATCGCTAGCCTCTAGGCATGAGCTGTCATGGCTGAGAGTAGGTGAGAGCATGCTAGGGCTCTGCTGTCTCTTCTCACCCACGGTCACTCAGGTACACAGGCTGTTCCGAGCATCCAACAACAAGGCTGAGCCTGGACGCGTAACCGGGGGGGGGGCTGTGACCCCCCCCCCAGTCTTTCGATAACAACGGGCTGATGCGTCGGCTCATTGCCTATTGCGAGGGCGATCATTGGTTTGTTGACTTTGCCGGGTTTGCATCGTAAGGCATTTTGTGTCCGTGGAAGAGCCTGCATTTTGAGTCCATTGCTACGGTGGGAAATAGTTTTTTAATGGGACTTCATCTCAAGTCCCCACAGCTGGTCTCAAGCTGGGTCTGGAGTGCCAGGGGAAGACGTGTGCAAATATAATCAAGTTCCTTTCCAATTCCATTCTGACGTTCAATCTATTACACCGAGCTTGAGTTGTATCACATTTTAGTAAATGTGTCTGCCGTGTCAAGTCCTCTTATAACACTATACTGCGCGAGGGAAGGACTCACTTCCAGGGCTGCGCAGTGGAGAAGCGCCACCTAAAGCTGACCACACCGAGCACAAATTATCCCTAATAAAAATGAATCTTTAATAGAGTGTGTGCAGCGGCAGTCTTGTCAGCACTCTTTATGGCCGCGTTCCCCAGAGCTCACCTTTTACTACGGCGGGGCGCCCTGCTCTCTTATCTGCACCGGTGGAAGAGCGACATTATGTCACGTCAAAACCGAGTCCCGCGGCGTGGGAGCTTTCCCCTCTCCCTCCGCGGCGTCTCTCTCTCCGTGCCCGAGACGGGGTCGCCTCCCACCATTTTTTTGTTTATGGATTGCTTTTGCTTCCTCTTGACAAGCGACTTAACCCGCGCTCCGCGCCGGCCCCTCTGATCGCCCGGGCCCTCCCAGGGCCGCCGCGCCTGCCGGCTCGTTTGGCAAAATGACAACGTCCTCCCATCGCCCAAAGTAACCTCCCTGGAGAGAGATATGAGTCTCTCCCGCCCCCCCTCCTGCGCTCACTCGCAGTGCCTCATCCCACTCCCCCCCTTCCCCCGCCCCCCCTGCTTGTAACTGCTTTATGGTGCTGCGGCGGGAGGCTGGAAGGGGTGAGGGCGGGTGAGGGCGGGTGAGGGCGGGGTGAGGCTGAAGACAGAGGAGGAGGGGGGAGAGACGGACAGAGGAACGGCCCACTGCACATCTTAATTATACATCAAAGAGGCTGTGTGAGGGACGGGGGGACATGCGGGGGAGGGAGGGGAGGGGTGAGGGAGAGGTTGGGGGGGGGGGGGAGAGGAGTGGTGGGGGAGCAGGGGGGGGCTTCTGTACATTTACAGTGTGAGCGACTGGCCACGGGAGCCCGACGACAAGCCAGGAGCACTCAGTGGTCCCCGGCACAATCAGTCGACAGTCAAAGACTTGTGCTTGATAACATATTCATCGTGCCGCCGACACGAGAAGCACAAATGACAATGTGCTGCTGCCAACGAATTCTGTTTCGTCACAAAAAAAAGACAGAAAAGACACCGGCCTTTGGCCAGAAAGTTATTTCAAGTAAAAACCGTAAGCGTCCGGGTCTCCGTCACCCTCCTGACACTCGGACCCCTCAGACAAAACAGGAAATAACCGGCAGCGCGGCTCGGCTCGCAATAACCCACCAAAACAAACAAACAAACGCGGAAAAACTCAATTTCGGGGCGAGCTAAAGAGGCGCGGGCTCCTCGCCGCGGGGCAGGCTCGCCGGCCGGCCCCCCCGGGGACGACGACCTTACGAACAACACATCCGCCCTGGCGGGGCGGCGGCGGCGGCGAGGAGAAGCTCAAACATCTGCCGCCAGCCGTGATTAAGACCCCAGCCGCAGAGCGCCGTCGCCCTGTTGTCGAGGGCCATTGTACTAGTTGTTGTTGTTGTTGTTGTTGTTGTTGTTTAGCCCCGCCGCGCGGCGGCGGCGGCGGCCCCTGGGACCACGGCGTAAATGGCAGAGCAGTAAATGAGTTTTTAAACAGTGATCATGATGTTAATTATCCCCGGCGCAGGGGATGTGCTGGGCGGACAGGGGGGTCCGCGGCCACGTAGACC
Organism: Urophycis tenuis; assembly: GCA_036785325.1. NCBI lineage: Eukaryota > Metazoa > Chordata > Actinopteri > Gadiformes > Phycidae > Urophycis > Urophycis tenuis. The sequence goes on along the minus strand of JAXIVH010000004.1, from coordinate 12,682,057 downwards.
TCACACACGCACGCACGCACCCACACACACACACACACGCACACACGCACGCACGCACACACAAACACACACGCGCACATACACACACACAAACACACACACATAGACACACACACACACACATACACACACGCACGCACCCACACACACATACACACACACACACACACACACACACACACACACACGCACGCACCCACACACACACATACACACATACACACACATACACACACACTCACACGCACACACACACACACATACGCACACACACACACACACACACACACACACAGGGCAGACAATCAGGAGGAGACATTGGAAACTGGGAGACTGCGGGCTCTACCTGCATTGTCATCTCCCCTGCCCTGCTCTCCTCCTCCCTCCTTCACAGTGGATCATTTCTTTCTCCTCTGGCCGCAATCTCTTTGGGGAACAGACGGCCCAAAACGATTTCAGCAAATGGTGTGTGTTGGAGAGGAGGCAGGGTGTGTACCTTTCTACTTGCATAATAATGCCAATTGGCAAGGTCACTGATGCTTGCTGAGGTGGCTGAGACAATCTCCCCACCCCCCCTGAAAAATGCCCCAATGTCCAAGAGCTCAATGTGGCTTGAACCATGGTCCTGTCATGCATGCTTTAAAATGCTGCAAACACTCACGCACGCACACACATGCACGCACGCATACACACATGCACGCACGCACAGACGCACATACACACACATGCACATGCACACAGAGAATGGCCTGCAAGACTCACCGAGAGTGACAGGATTCACAGCCAAATGCCATGTAAAAAAATCCCTGTCAGAAGGATGTGGAATTTTGTGACGTGGTTTGAGAGTTCAGCAGTGTGTGTGTGTGTGTGTGCGTGTGTGTGCGCGTGCGAGTGCGTACATGTGTGTGTGTGTGTGTGTGGGGGGGAGGTTGCAGGGTTGAAAGAGAGGGAGAGAGTCAACGACAGGGTTGATTTATTCAAACAGTGAGGAGTGGGTGAATCAAACTTTAATGGCTTTTAGGAGTGAAAGCCATCTTTCTCACACTACAATCGCTCACTCTCTCACTCCGCCTTTCGCTCTGCCGGCCCCCCTTCTGCAGCCCCTCCCTCCTCCTCCCCCACTCCTCCCCCCCCTCCCCCATGCCTCTTTCCTCTGTCTGTCTGGTGAATGCACCCTCAAACGTTAAGACATGCCTGCCTTGATGGACGGGCTCCACCCATGTCTGCAGAGTGAATCAAGGTGCTCTTCATGCTCAAAGGGACAAAATAAACGACCAAAAACCGAAAAAGACAAAGACAGAAAGAGGGAGACGATTTTCTCTGTGGCCGCGTCGACGGTAAACGTGAGGTCCAAGCTGGGCTGTGTCGAGCTCACCCGCACCCCGGCCTCCTCCGGACTGGACCGGACCGGACCGCTTCCCTGCTGTGGTACTGATTCTTTGCTCACAGGACGACCCTGGCTTTTAAACGGCTCTGTATACAGCCAAGTGCATCTTCATGTCGGACTATAAATGATCCCCTCCACAACACTTAGCATTTATGGACACACACACTCACACTCACGCGCACACTCACGCACGCACGCACACACACACTCACGCACGCACGCACACACACACTTCCGCACGGACACATACACACGCGCACAGTGCGGTACTTGAACAGTCCAGAGTAATGAAATGATGTGGCATGCTCTAATCAATGCTGTCAGATAATCACATGGGCAGATGGAGCAAGCTGGCCAGAAAATGTGTACCGTTCGTCCATCAACGACACAAATTGAACTTGACCTACAATAATGGAATTATTTCATAATTTAAATAATGTTTAAGTCTTGGAATTCGTTTAAAAGCAATCTGCATGCGTTAATAACAGTCTCATCATCTGATTTAGACATCCCTGTGAGACATCTTGGAATTTAGAGTAAAAATGTTCCATGCCATTAGCCACTCTGACTCTGAGATGCATTCTGTCTCCGTCATGCATGACAAACAGATAAACACTTAAAATGTCAGTGCTTGAATGAAGAGCCACGTTGTCAAAGTAACCTTGGAACAAACAAACAAAGGTAACTAAGGTAATCAAGGCTTCAGAATTTAACAAATCAAATATGCTCATGCATATATAACACAAACGGTGAGCGCCGAGGACAGCTAACGCAACATCGACACAGTCGGGAGCAAAGCCTCCCCGAGATTTTACCGGAACAAGAACGCCGACCACCGCGACCTACGACCCGGACACGCATCAAGTTGCGTCCGAGCGCGGACGATGAAATAGCGGACGGGAGGCCTAGGCAGCGTTGGGTAAGTAAAGCAAACTTTGAAGTTCCAAACGGCGCTGTGGGAAAGGAAGATAACGTTGAACACATTGCACGGCGCACGTTCACTTTGAAGGGGAAACCAGAAGTCTAACTCTAATGCCAGCTAATGCTTGTAGATGCGTGTTGTGTGGTTGGTGTCACCATGCTTCATTTAGCTCATATGTCATAGCCGGTGGTGACGGGCTGGCGAAAACAAACAAATCAATGGCGTGGGGAAGTGACAATCTTCCTGTCACTCGTGCGCAAAGTCAACTACGTTCACGGAGGCCGGCAGACAATTAGTGAGAGTGCGAGAATGTGCATACAGATCATGAAAAACAGAAATAGAGGAGTCATGTATACTTGTACGCCCACTCCCTGTTCATTCCCGAATCTTTCGCTTATTATTCTTCTTATTCTGCCTATTTACTTCTCCTCCACAAGCTGTCCCTCCGAACCTGGTGGAGGGTCTTAGTGTCGGGATTGTCCCCAAGGATGGAGCCTGTCAGCCTGCCACAAGTCAGCCAAGCATCCCCTCCATTCAATTACACCAGTGGATAGACCAGGGGAGGTGATACCAAATATCATGGTGGGCTAATCCAAGTACTAGCCATGGCAGGACGCGCCTGTGTGTGTGCGTGCGTGCGTGTGTGTGTTAGCTTGCACATGTTTGTGATACTGTGCGTGTGTGTGTGTGCACGTGTGTGTGTGCACATGTGTGTGTGTGTGTGTCTGTCATGTGTGTCCACTATTCTATTGTATTTATGGTATTTACAATTCCGCTGCATTTTTGTATTTATTTTGTTTTTATTCTTTTTATTTTTGGTATTTTATTTTATTTGTATTTTTTGTATTGTATTTATATGTACCCTGGCTGCTACGGCGACCCAATTTCCCTTCAGGGATTAATAAAGTCTCTCTATGTGTATGTCTATGTCTACATAGGTGTGTGGTTGTGGGTGGGTGTGTGTGTGTCTGTGTGAAGCAAACTGTGTAAAAGCAGTTTTACAAGACACAAGTTGAAAATTACACGCATTTGTATGAATCGTGAAATACCCACCGTGAACCGTCTCCTGTGGGTTACAAATAACAAAGCGCAATAAAAACGTCCATAGCTGCGCTCGTCTAACGACCGCAGGACACTAATTTCCAACGTGCCGTTTTTCTCCCAATACAATAGCCTTGTTTCACCCCCCCCGGCATCTCCCATCTCCCGGGGTACCCCTGCGAATCTTAAGCACATTAGTCATACCTATAGGCGTCATACCTATTCTCGGGGGTCCCCCCAAAAAATTGTTGCTCTCGCCCTCCAGTGTCGCAAAATACATGTCTTTGGGCTGCCGTAATCCTACAGGACGTGCTGCAGGGGGACCGTGAGGGAGTGAGACAGGGGGGGAGGGGGGGCACGGGAGAGCAGTAATGAATGCACCCCCCCAACCCCCCACCACCACCACAAAGAGAACAAGGCCGAAGAAGACGAGAAAAGCGGGACTGTAAGAGCTCTTCATCCGTCTCACACCTGGCGGGGTGTGGACATCGCGTGGCTGCCCCCCCCCAACCCCCCCAACCCCCGGAGGCCATATTAAGGGCCACACGGC
>JAXIVH010000004.1:12660657-12668157 GCA_036785325.1 Urophycis tenuis | reverse complement strand
TGGAGGCGTCAGCGGACAGCCAAAGCCACGGCAAAGCGAGGCGAGGTCATGCATGTGAGCCACTGGACACGTCGCTGGACAACAGCAGGGGGGGTGGTGGTGTGGTGGTGGTGGTGGGCAGGGTGTGATAGATATTCACCTGCCTCTAATGAATACTTGATGACTCGCCTTGGCGAGCGCACGGTGACTCAGAAGCACCCGGGGCCACTCGAGTGGCCGCCTCCGCCTCCGGACTGACAAAAGTGTTCTTTCACGGGCGTCAGCAAGCCGCGCGGAGCGCAGCGAGGGCTGTCCGGCCTGTCCGTCAATCACATCAGGAATGCACACGAGAAGAGACAGACCGGGGGAAGGGGGGGGGGGGGGCATGGGCCGCCTCAGCATCCAGGGCAGGACGTCTTACTGGCCCTGCCAGCCCCAGGGACACGATGGGAGACGATGGGAGATGGGGGGGGGGGGGGGGTACTTTCTGAAATGGTGTCTTCTGTTTGTTTTAATATTGTGGCATAATTACATGATTCCACCTTAATCCGAATCAATGACATCTGAATACCTCCGTCACAAAATGAGGTGAATCTGAATGCTAAGATATTTGGTGAATCGGTTTAATGAATGACAAAAAACAAACAAACACAAGTGAAGTGCGAGCCCATGTTTCATTAAACTGTACGTTTTCATGCCCCCCTCTTGAACATTAATGTATCCACCCACAAAATGCACACGCATTATTATTGTCATTGTTTTCCCCTCCCTGAAAAACACTGTGCTGCCGAGAGGGGCACTTGGCTGAAGAACCACAAAGGCTCGAAGCTGGTTTGGGGCAGGTTGTTATTTGTGTGCGTCGGTGCATGTTACAGTGTGAGAGTGCAGACGCGGATGGATGTGTACGCAGATAGGTACGTGTGTTTGGTTTACGACGGGCACTGATGCACCTCCCTCCTCCCAAAACACCATCTAAATAGCAACTGCATAGTTACTCAATATTATTCGAATAGCAACTAAACAGTAACTGAATAGTAACTAAACAGTAACTAAATAGTAACTGAATAGTAACTAAATAGTAACTAAATAATAACTAAATATCAACTCAATAGTAACCAAATAGTAACCAAATAGTAACAAAATAGTAACTGAATAGTAACTAAATAGTAACTAAATAGCAACTCAATAGCAATTCAATAGCGACTCAATAGTGACTCAATAGTAATGCAAGAAATTGGCACAAGAATATTGTGTCACATTGAGAAAGTTGTGTCGTGTGAATGTTTACTTCGGACTACAGTGTATTTAAATGCTCCAGCCTCAAACCACCAAAGCAGTGCTAACCTCAGAGTTCAACAGTCTCAGCTTAAGCACGGGGACAACATTACTCACTGTGTGCCATAATGCAAAATGCTTCTTTCTCTAACAAAGTATTCTCTAACAAACACAGCTGTATACAATTTGAAAGGCACTGTGATGAAAGAGCTTGATAGTGTTATCTGGGTGGTGGATTTACCGTCATAAGTTAACCCATTTGTGCCATAAATAAAGAATGTGCTTCAAACTAGTCTATACAAATGAGTTCACACCGTCACAATAAATTCACCCCTGCAATATCTCCTAGTCTCTTTGTTCAACCTTCCCCAACCTCGCAGACAAGGGCTGCAAGCTCAAAAGCTCCCATCATCCTCTCTTGTCACGATACCAAAATGCGGGGCCACTTAAAGCGCGCAAAACCGAAGAAAAAAGAACCCGACGACACAATACTTCAGCGAGACGCCGGAGGAGCCGAGCCGCGACAGCCGACAGCCGTGCTGCACTCCACGGCGCCGCTTGCAGAGCGCTTCCACCTACTATGGAAATAGAGATGCAGCCATCGAGGGTGTCAGCGCCCGGGGGTGGGGGGGGGGGTGGGGGGGCTGTGTTCGCCGCTAATATCTAAAAGATACGGGCCGCCCTCAAACCGAGCGTGCTGCAACAGCAGAAGCAGCGGTGGTGGCGGCGGCGGTGGCGGCGGCAGTACCGTGGGCCGGGGGGCGCCCGGGCGGCCGCTCCCACACAGAGCTGATGTGCGGTCGGGGGGGGGGCATGTCTAATCGGGAGTGCGGGGGGGGGGGGGAAAACACAAGGACAATTTATCTCAGCGTTGGCCCCGGAGGATGGCCTGTGAAACTGCAGGTTTCTGCGAGGGAGGTCAATTATACAGGAAGGCGAGAGGCGGACGTATTGGGAGGGGCGGGGGGGGGGGGGGGGGGGGGGGGCGGGAGGCGAGGAATAACGATTTGCTGTGGTTTGAACAACGATGGGACAAAATAGTAAAACAATCACGTTTTGTTGAGTAATGAGAGGGCTGCTTATCGCGCCCTCTTCGAGAAAACCATTAGATTTACTCGTGACATCGCTGGAGGAGGCTGGCAACTCGGGCTGCTTTGAAGTTAGTAAGAACCGCTCGCCGACAAATCAGACCCGAGCCATTTGCAAAAACGTGGGGGATTCCTCTTGTGCAAAGCCTGGGCTCAAACGACGCCCAAATATATCCTTCCTTTTTCCCCACCCCCCCCCTCTCTGGTTTACTCTCGGCTTTTTTCGCAGTCCATTTCCTCCCCGGCCGCGAAAGCGCGCGCGTCTGTGTCGGTGACATTATTAACGATGATAGGAAGCGCGCCGAAGACAAATAGTGAGGCGAGTCCGGCCCTAAGTGACTCCTGTGTGTTTCAACAACAGCCGCCGCCGCCGAGGTCCTTGGGAGGCTGTGTATTAATCCGGCAGATTTATGGCTAAATCTGTCACGCATGGTGGGAGACCACCCTCATCCGCGCCAACACCCCCCCCCTCCCCCCCCCCGTCCCCCGTCCCTCTGTCCCTCTGTCCCCTGTCCCCGGCCGGGAGAAATACACAGCGGTCAGCGCCGCTCCCCGAGAACCGGAGCCCACCGCCATCGCCCCCACACCCGCCCCGCCCCACTGCAGGGAGCCCTGGACATGCAGCCGCCCCCCCCCCCCACCCCCAACCCCCTTGTGTTTTGGCTAGCGAGCCAGCTCATAATTTCAGGGGGCGCATACGGCACCACGGTAGCGTACACACGGCTGTCACGCGCTAATGAAAAGCGCGGTGTAAAACCGCGGCGATACGTCACGGCGCCAGAGACTGCAGCGTGGACGGAAAAGCCCGGAGAGGGACGCTCCGGTGGGAGGCGATGGCTGAAGGTCAGCCCGGCGTCGCGCCACCGGGGGGGGAATAACAAACGGAGGCTGTCGGGCAACCTCGCGTGATACCCCTCCCCCGCCCCCGCCCCCCGGGCTACTGCCGAGGTGCCCGTGAGCACACACGGTGTTGTTTTTGAGTGTTTTTATTTCCCGTGTGTCTCGTTAGACTTAAAATACCGGCCGTGCATGTGACTTTGCGTGCGCCAAGCGTTGTGTGCACGACGTGTGTGACCAAAGTTAATGGAGGAAAAAAGCGATACAAACCGACTGAACGTTTTTGGGGATTTTTCTCGTGTGTGTGTGTGAGCTTGCGTGTGTACGTCGGTCCGCATCGCGAACCGCCACCAACTTAACACGGCGTGAATAAAATCACACACATGGAGATCTCAGCAGGGAGAAAGCCTCCGGCACGCCAGCACACCGGACATCGCCGTGGTGACAGAAGAGCACGCAGCGTGTTCGCCGCCATTCGGCGCAGGCTTCTCCTCTGTGGTCAAAACAACCCCCGAAGGGCCACGTGAGTGTGTGCGTGTGTGGGGTCCGTTCCACAGGGATCTGAGCAGCGCCGGGGGGGGGGGGGGGGGGGGAGTACCGCTAGGTGACAGCGCCGATCCGATCCACGCACGTGTGCCGCTGACGAAGACCGCCGGTGACACGGCTCCCGGTAGCCAATCGGGTCGCGGGAGGGCGCGGACAGTGAAGGACAATCGTGGGGGACGCGGGGCCTGGATGAGGGAAGGGAAGGCGGCCCTGTCACCACAACTCACACGCAGCACCCCCCCCCCCCCCCCCCCCCCCCCCCCCACCGTCGTTCACCGCCGGCAGCCTCGGGAAAGCTCTGCTCAACGTCGTCATGGTGACCCAGCGACCGTGGGGAGGAGTCTCACCGTGTGTATGACTGTCCTTGGTGTGTTTTCCACAAGCGTTCACCTGATGGACCTGCCGCTCAGGCGGGGGGGGGGGGGGGGAGTGAGCGGTCCTCCACACAGCTGAGAGCATCCGAGGCCACGCCTTCGGCCCGGTCCAAACAGGCAGCCGTGCGCGTTGAACAGGCAGCGGTGACACAACGACCACGGCAGTAAATACACCACCACATCCAGGCTGTTTGGGCGACGCTTTTATCCCAAATCGTGTTGCGGCAGCACTGAGGGAATACATTCCTAGCATGGGTAGTCCTAGTCAGAAACAAGCCCCTGACTACGGCGGCGGCGTTTGATTACCGTAGCCCTGTGCAGAGAGCTTGCTCACAGAGGAGCAGAGCGATTTGGCACTTTTATCTAAAGTGACTTTCAGGCAAGGCTGAGGACAATCAAAGCGTACAATCCATGTTGGAGCAAACACAAAACTGTTCCAAGAGCTCCACCGGCAACTTTCAGAAGACACTGTAGGGTAGCGCCGGGGGCGCTGTAGGAATCCCAACAAGACGTTAGTGGCCTTATCTCCGTTCCCCAGCCCCTCATCAGCGTCTCTCTCTCTCTCTCTCTCTCTCTCTCTCTCTCTCTCTCTCTCTCTCTCTCTCTCTCTCTCTCTCTCTCTCTCTCCTCTCTCTCTCTCTCTCTCTCTCTCTCTCTCTCTCTCTCTCTCTCTCTCTCTCCTCTCTCTCTCTCTCTCTCTCTCTCTCTCTCTCTCTCTCTCTCTCTCTCTCTCTCTCTCTCTCTCTCTCTCTCTCTCTCTCGCCAGTGGTGCTGGTGGGACGGAGACCGGGCTCCGATCGGACCGGACGCGGTGTTCTGCTCGGGCCGACAGCCTCCGCCTGTTTGCTGGCCAGCCGCGTGCGTCAGCGGGCCCTCAGCCGGCGTCCGCCAGGCCGACCCACGCACTCCACTCCCCCTTTAACTTTTCATCATGTTCTTTTCATCAGCTTGTGGTTGTGGTCGTATCGGTCTCGCGCACTCGCTCTCTCTCTCTCCCTCTGCCTCCATTTCTCTGGCTCTCTCTCTCCCTTTCTCTTTCTCTCTCTCCCTTTCTCTTCTCTCTCTCTCTCTCTCTCTCTCTCTCTCATGCTATCTCTCTCTCCCTTTTTCTCCCCTCTCTCCCACCCTCTCTCTCTTTCCCCATCCTTCTCTCTCACTCTCTCTCTTTCTCTCTTTCTCTCTCTCTCCCTCCGTCCCTCACCTCTGCCAAAACCTCTTTCCTTCACTGGCACTGTTTTGACCTCTTTGGGGGCGAACCATTACCTGGAGGTGAGCTAAATCACAGCCGGGTAATGGAACATGCCACCTTTGCCGCGGCGCCACATGCACTGATGCCCGCTGTGCGCGCCCGCAAACACACCCCCGAGAGAGAGAGCGAGTGGCCAATACATAGTGTGTGTGTGTGTACACACACACACACACACACACACACACACACACACACACCACACACACAGAAATACATATATGTATTAGCTTGTATTATTAAAGGAGCTGCGTGTGAGTCTGTGTGTGCCGGCCAACAGCGCAGGGAAGCTCAGGTGGTAATTGTCTTCATCCGCGTTACACAGAGAGTAAACGCAAGCGACTCCGGTCCACGAAAAAAGAGAGAGTTTGTGTGTTTTGATGCAGTGACAAACTCCCGCTGCTGACGGATAGACCCCGGCAGGGACAGTCACTCCAATCACTCCACTACACTAATAATTCCTCGGCTGCGTTTAATGGATTTCCACAACACACTGCAGGCGAAGTCGAAGGAGCGATCTCAATCATACCAATTCACGTGACAGGCAGAACACCGGGCCACTGTCAGAGCGTTACAAAGATCTATCAAAGGGCGGTGAGCCACTGGTGGATCGTAAGGGTATCCGTCCACCTCGCGGGCCACTGCGGACTTGCTCTGAGTATCTGGAGGGCTACTGGAAGAGGCCTGAGGGTATCCGGTCTGATCCGGCTCCACCAGGCTCTGGGGTCTGATGGACACCGGGGGGCGCTGCTGGGTCCAGCCGGTATTATCTGATGAGTGAGTCTCCGAGTCTTTGGTCATCTCCGTTTTATGTTCACCTCCTGTGCTCCTCCAACAACGTCCTGCTCCCCGCCCGCCAGATTCTCTGGATCTCACTGTTTCACTTTCACTGCTCGCACTCTCTCTCTCTCTCTCTCTCTCTCTCTCTCTCTCTCTCTCTCTCTCTCTCTCTCTCTCTCCTCTCTCTCTCTCTCTCTCTCTCTCTCTCTCTCTCTCTCTCTCTCTCTCTCTCTCTCTCTCTCTCTCTCTCTCTCTCTCTCGCACTTCACACTTGGCACTGACACTGGCCTTGTCTCGACCACAACTACTGGTTCACACACACACACACACACACACAGCAGCTCATCAGAAGCTACTACTGTCTGCTCCACCTGTCCATTTTTGAAGACCTTCTCTCCCCTCCTCTAGCTTCACCTCCCATCCCCTATGTGGTGGTGATGTTTGTGTGTCTATTGTTGTTTGTGTCAGTGGTTGTTTGTGTGTCTGCTGTCTGTGTGTGTGTGTGTGTGTGTGTGTGTGTGTGTGTGTGTGTGTGTGTGTGTGTGTGTGTGCGCGTGTCTCTGTTGGTCTCATGTTGAACATGTTGGTGGACATGCTAAGTGAGCGACTGTTCCACAGGGAAAACAAAAGGGGAAAAAAATCCCATGAAATACGAGCAGCAGAAGAAGATGTTGAAGCAGAAAGACAATAAGAACAAGGGATGAGGCCGGTCCCACCAAGTGCCAGTAAAATGGAAGGACAGAGCGAGGGAGACATGGTAAATCTCTGCAGAACCCGGGGTGACAGAGCCAAGACGGGCGGCTCAAGTGGACCTGTGGAAGAATACAACGCAGACAAGAGGACTGGTTCTGTGGCCCGGTGCGGCATTGAGAGGGAGCGAGAGAGAGAGAGAGAGAGAGAGAGAGAGAGAGAGGAGAGAGAGAGAGAGAGAGGAGTGTGTGCAGACACAATGTGAGAATGGAAAAAAAGACACAAGACGTCTGTGTGTGAGTGTGTTCTGTGCGTGTATGTGTGTGTGCGTGCACGCTTGTGTGTCTGTTTGTGTGCGTGTGTGTGCATGCGTGCATGCATGCTTGTGTGTCTGTGTGCGCGTGTGCATATCTGTGTATTACACGTTTCCCAAACCACGCCTGCATGCCTCGATGACTGCAGTTTAATTCCTTTCACACGCAGTGCTTGTTTTAACGGATTATGAATCAACTAATTATCTGTGGCACTCAGTAGCTATGGGGCCCTAATTAGCCCAAATTAATATTGTTCCCTGATAAAGACATCTGCAGTGGAAAATTAGCAATTGACCTTCCTGGCCAATCTGGATAGAGGAACAGAGAGAGGCCGGAAAAAAAGAAAAGGAGCCAGCTCCTTACTTCCTGTG
>JAXIVH010000004.1:12632991-12657991 GCA_036785325.1 Urophycis tenuis | reverse complement strand
GTGTGCGGCATGTGTGTGTGTGGCACGTGTCTGTGTGTGTGTGTGTGTGTGTGTGTGTGTGCACGTGTCTGTGTGTGTGTGTATGTGTGGGCACGTGCGTGTGTGTGTGTGTGTGTGTGTGTGTGTGTGTGTGTGTGTGTGTGCGCACGTGCGTGCGTGTGTGTGTGTGTGTGTGTGTGACACAGATTCACCGAGTTCCTGGAGCCCTTTGAGCGAGTCATCCAGCCGGAGGAGCTGTGGCTGTACAAGAATCCTCTGGTGGAGTCCGACCACATCCCCCAAGAGAGTCATGTTTGTAAGTGACACCGCGGCCCCCTGTACCACCACCACCACCACCACCACCACCACCACCACCATCCCCCCGGGGAAACACCCGGTCACTGTTGGTCTGCGACAGCCGGTCACCCGCGGCTCACGGAGGAACCACCATTAGGAGGAAACCCTCACAGCGGTGTGTCCTCCTGCAGAGTCACGCGGCTGCGCCGTTAGAAGACAGCGCTTGATTGATGCCTGTTGGAGATGCGTTAATGAGGGGTTTGACCGATTGTTGCTTTTGCGCTTGTTATCCAGTTTTTTAAAGAGCACGCTGAGCGATGTGGTGGTTCTTAAAAGTGGGATCAATTCAATGCAACAGCCAAATACTGCTGACATTTGTTGTTTTAATAATGCATTCGTTCTTTGCTTTTGTTTGTGTTCAGTGCTTTTCGTGCCGTGACTTGCACGTCAGTGGGAACCGAGGCCCGAATGCAGTGATTTTATTTAACATATAGACGCGATCAAACGCAGTGCAAACGCCAGAAGTGGTCAGAGAAGATCCTCGGCAGCTCTGACACCATTTAAGTATCAATGTATCAAACAGGAAATATGAAAAAGCAATTCCTATTCAAGCCTGCATTCTGTGGCTGCATGCATGGCCAGGTGTCACGATGGACTGCCTTGTCTTTATCAGGGAAACACAGCTGGCGATGGCTTCCTGATGCATTCCAGACGCACTTGAATCCCTTCACTGAAGCATTAGTCTGCATGTGTCGCACTTCTAGCGTCTGGGAGTGATAGAGTTCTACCTCATTATTGTAACGCATATGTGGAATCAGAATGCATTCCTCCCTTCCAGGACACATTCCTATTGCCGAGGATGACTGTTGCCATGCCTCGCGCCTCCCCCGGGCTATTCGTCTATTCAACGAGGGATAGTCTGTGGATATTGCCTAAGTAGGTTCCTTCCTCCATTTAAATAGAGGAGAAGGAATACAGTGGGAATAAATTACCGTTTCAGAAGCGTGAGCCAGTCAGCCTGCCTGGGGGGGATCCGACAGGGAAGCTTGGCCAGGATTTTGGGTTTCCTTTTGGAAGAGACGGTGGAAGTAGGCGAACACCGATGAGACGCCGCGCATGATTATTTGCATATTAAGTGTGAAAGTAAAATGGCGACCGGGGAGCACATATTAATCCGATCCGAATCCAGCTATGTACCAGACCCCAGGTGTGAAATACGGAGAACATCAGCCACAGATATAATATATATGTTCGGTTTAAATAGCACCATCCTATATTGTATACGAGCAGTGCACAGGGAATGTAGCCCACGAAAAACATATCATTTCTGTCTTGAGTTACTAAATCTTTAATGCGGAGGAGGGCCGCAACGTGAGCCGTGTGCTTCAGGAGACCCTACCCTCCATAGTAATGGATTGGGCCGGGGGGTCCCCGAGGCAACGGAAGGCATTTGCAGTCAACCTGAAGTGTGAGACCCCGTGGAGCGGGCCGGCCCGTCTCTGACGTGCGTGAGAGAAAGCTGTGCATCCTCCTGTCTCTCTCTCTCCTCCCCAGGCCATCTCCTTCCTCACCCCGTTGGCGGTCATATTTGTGGTGAAGATCATTCGGAGGACAGACAAGACGGAGATCAAAGAGGCGTGCTTAGGTGTGTACTTTGACCTTTCCCAAGGCGAGACAACAACTTGTCTTTGGATCCCCTTTACCTGATGAGCGAGGAAGAAATGCGAAAGAAATCCAGGTCAATTACACAATGCTGAAGAGAATATTGAAATCAGTTGTCAAATAACCTCCAGAGGTATATTGTCTCTTATTTCAGGCGGTTGCAATTAGCTGAAATCCTTTTTGTTTTCCTGCTATGCTTGAAAACAGTTGTGATTGTCCATTGGCAGGCGTTCTGAATGTGTTGCAGAACCACCAAACCAATTCCAGAAGTTGCAGCTCTAACGACTTCCATTGTTGTGCAAATCGGAAGCTTTAACCGTTGTGTTTTGTTTGTTTTGTGTTTAAAAGGCTATAGATGCAAACTGTTGGTGTAGAACCGGTGTAGTAAATCCAATTAAAATGACACAAAAAGATGAGCAATGGTGGATTGTGTGTGTGTGTGTGTGTGTGTGTGTGTGTGTGTGTGTGTGTGAGAGCAACAGCATCGGATGCACCTTGTCCCCATAAAAACTCTGAAGAATGATACTTACTCATACAATTTGTTTTGGACTGTCTGTGACTAACTTATCTGCTTATCAATAATCATTTGTCGTCTGTTATTGACCTTTACTTTTTTCATTATAAATTTTGTTTCCATTTCCAGTTTCCATTAGCTGCTAAATAGCGTGATAAATAAATGTGATGTGATAAATGTCTATCACAGTATTTGTATATAATTCGACAAAGTAAGTGCAAACATTGCCCCCAAAGTGGTCTAACTTGGACGACATGGCATGCATTTTCATAAAATGATGACTAAACTAAGTGGTGCCATTGGTTACATTTACTCAATTATATTATGCTCAGAGAAATTTGCATTGCTAATTTGAAACATTAAACCATTATGTTCCCAGTCTGTGACCCCCCGGGGTGTCACAGCAGAATCACAAGCATCCTTTCGCTTTACCGACGCCCCTGTTCTCACTGCGCTATAGTGGCCACGTCTACTCATTTATTTACGATCGGCGTGGCTTTATTTATGTCGCAATGTTTCCGCTTCTGTTTGAATCATGATGTTTGAAAAGGTTGCCTCTTTTAAACTTTTAACTTTTACTAATTTTCTCCCAAGATTCACGAGTGCATGTTCGCCAGCGTGTAACGGAGGCCGTTTGCTCGGAGTCTGAATCGGTTTCCTGTCCGTGCGACTGTGACTTCACTGAGGCCGAACCGTACAGGGACAATGCCACACAGACGGCGGCACAGAGATTCACGAGGCACGAGGCCTACCACTCATTTTCAAAGCAGAAGCTTTCCGAGGGGAACAGTTTAGCTCCGAGGCAGCTATCGACGTCCGCGCGGGCGAGGCGATCCGTTTAATCTGTGACAGTGTTTTTTCGGAGTTGCGACCCTCCCCTTTTTTAAATCAGCTATCGATCCCCCGATTAGTGATGGGCTTACATCCATAGTGCATATTTAATCTCAAGTTGTCGTCTGCCGTCGTCGTCTGCAATAGGAAGCGGCGGGCTCTTTATTCCTGCTTTGTCCGCCGGAATAATCAAGTAGAAAAGTGCGTACGCATGCCCCCCCCTCATTATTAACAGTGTTGTAAAATGAACATGCTGTTATAGTACACCGATGCTGTACATTGCTCAGCGGGCTCGGGGCAATGGTGCCGCTCGGCGCTGAGCGACGTGGGCTGAACTCATTTGGTTTGAACCCACACCACGCCGCTGGGAATAAAACTCACAGCGGCCACATCAGCCCTGTGGGTTCGCTATAGGCAGTGCCGCGGTCAGACCGCGGCACGCTCACCCACTATTGACCTGATAGATACTACCGCAATTATACTATATCACTAGCGTTTAGCTGGAATAAAAATGTGCTATTCAAACATAATGATTATCATAATGACGATTTCCCGGAGAGAAGCACTGCGCTTCGCCGAGCCCAAGGTGGGCTCTAACCGCACACGTGTAGACCTACACCTATTTTTTACGGGAAGTAGTGGAATATAAATCATATACATCCTATTAAAAACAGCTTTGACAGTTGTCTGAGCGGGCAGAAAGCAGAGTGCGCTAACAAGGAGAACTTGTTCGGATAACTTCATAGTTGGCACCGATGAAAGCAGGGTTGTGATTGCGCCAGTCGCCGGGGGAAGCCGCCGGTCCAGCAACATTTAATCACCAGCCAACTGGAGCTTCTGGGACATCGTTGCAGGCATACGAGATGTGTCTGCTTGAGTCGACCTCCATCCAGTGCAGAACGGTGCAGTTGTGTATTAGCGTTTGAAGGGAGATAGTCATGTTGATTCAAAATGCGGTTTGGAAAATGTGGAATCGAAATGCAGTGTTAACCGTGTCTATGGAATCAGGATTTGTGATGTTTTTTTTTTTTTTTGTTAATCCTTCACGTTTCATTTCTGTCTCTCGTGACGACGGTCAGCTGTGACACTGGCTCTCGCCCTGAACGGAGTCTTCACAAACACCATCAAGCTGATCGTGGGCAGGTAGGCTAATCAAACACCGATCTCTGTTGGGCAGGTAGGCTAATCAAACGCCGATCTCTGTGTAATGCCTGCATGCGCCATGAAGCACAATCAGAATCGTTGTACATGCTGAAGCGTGCTGTTCCTGTTGTCTCCGTGTGTGTTTCAGACCCAGGCCAGACTACTTCCACCGCTGCTTTCCCGACGGGCAGATGACCCCCAAGATGCTCTGCACTGGGGAACAGGAGCTGGTGTCGGAGGGCCGTAAAAGCTTCCCGAGTAGCCACTCCTCCTGTGAGTTACACGCCAGACCCCGCACCAGACTCCAGAGATCCGGTGGCTTTTGCTTGTGTTGTTGCGTGCACGCGTATGTATTTAATGCATTCATTGTTGGCTGTTTACGTCTGGTGTTTACACATGGCGAAGAGGCTTTTCCTCATTAGAATCATTCTGGGATTCTTCTCAGGCTGCCAGTTCATGTTGGGCTCTGGGTTTGGGAGGAATTAGATTCACGCCTTCTGTTCCCCTCATGCCGGACAGCCTCGCAGACACGGCTGCCTTCTCTGCTGCCCAGCAATGTGTTTAATAATGCATGTGTTCTCCCTCTCATGTCTTCACACCACTTTTTTCTTTTTAATTTCCTCCACATTTATTGCTGTGCTTGTTTGGTACAAAGACATGAATATTGGTGATTCAGCCGGAATCAGTGACTTTTATCGCTGCAGGAACCGGTAAGATGAGAGGAGGCACAATGTGTTTTAATAACACACGCGACACGCGCGGTAGGCGTCAAACCCTCCTGCCTCTCGGTTATGAAATGAAAAGGCAGCGGTCTTCTTCAGGACGGGTCCCAGTGGAGCGTCTGTGTGTCTCCCGGAGGTGCTTACCTCCACCAGCCCTCCTCCTGATACCCGGGCTCCTGTCTCCAGCGTTACTGTCTGAGTCGTTCCTCTGGGGGCGGGGCCGTGTCGACAGTAAACAGTGAACATGACGAGCTGTGTGCCAGACGACCAGAGAACGGAGGAGTAATCAGGCTGATAATTACATTCCCATTCAACATTTGATTGGGATTGAAATGCTCAAGGTTTTTTATTTTTATTTTTATTATTTATTTTTTGTACACAAAAAGCCGAGAATGTCTTTTGAGGCCAACAGGAGCCTCGTCACCTTGTTTCATAATCTGACGTGGCCGTGGGGGGGGGGGGCAGGAGGTCGGGGGCGGCTGCGAGTGCGAGCATCTGTTTCCCTATCGACCCCTGGGGTGTGATTCACAAGCGCCGCCACGATGCTGCCTCTCACTATGCGGCAGGTTTGGCTGCCTTCATATACAGCACAGTAACCCTGAACGAGTCCAGGGAAATACGGCTTTGTTCTTTTGAAATGAAGGACAGCTGGTTGGCTCGACACGCGGCGAGCACACAAACGGTCGCCGTCGTGCATCAAAGCGCTCGTCGCCGTGGCGGGAAGAGGCGGGCAGAGTGGAGACGCCGGGCGTGCGTGCGTGCGTGCCCCCGCAGGTGGAGGAACGATCGACACGCATTGAGATGGATACAGAGCGTGTCACGTGCCTACAGGGATGAAAGGCAGACAGACAGACAGACAGACAGAAATACTTCAATGATCCCTGAGGGAAATTGCATTTGTTACAATACTCCAGTTGGATATGAAAGGGAAAAGAAAAAGAAAAGACAGTGTAGAAGTGAAAAACAGTATAGGAGTCATAAATATGAATATAGAATATAAAAATATGTAACAATATACATAAATATACATGCATCTAGGCATACACTACAGAAAGTAAATAGCATACACAAAGAAATAGCATATAAGGTAAGTGGAGTCAGTGACTGACTTGGTTATGAAGTGAGGAAAGGCCAGCCTGCTGGGTCACGTGAAGCGATGCAACAGGGACACCTGCGCCCGCTCCGCCCCAGCTACATCCGTTCCGTGTCTTCACGCCACCTGCCCTGGCTCCTCTCCAGCGGAGGGTGGGGGAGCGTGCGCCCAGCCGTGCCCCGTTAGGAGCCGCAGAGCGGGGGGTGGGGGGGGGGGGAGATCGCTCTGTAATTCATCCGCGAGTCGGCCCTAATGTCCTCACGGAGCCCCGCCGCGAGCCACGCTGTGACGGAGAGACGAGGAAACTCTGGGACGGGGGAGCGGAGCCCATATGGCGCTCTGTAACAGAAAATAGCTCCGGTTCCCACGAGTGGGAGTGCTTGCGTGGTGGCACGCGCATATGCCTGCGCATGTGTGCGTGTGCGTGCGCGCGTGTGTGTGTGCGTGTGTGTGTGTGTGTGTGCGTGTGCGTGTGTGTGTGTGTGTGTGTGTTCAGATGCTCAACACACGTTGGCCTGCACTTTATATTCAGACAAATAAATGGTGCTGTGGGCGGGGATTAAATATAGACGATATATAAAGTATTTATATATATATATCTCCGTATATATCGATATAGATATATATGCAGTATATTTAGATGGATAGATAGATGGATGCTGGATATAGAGAGAAATAGAAAGAGAGAGAAATGGGATAGACGGAGAGAGCTAAAGACAGACAGACAGACAGACGGCCGCATAGATAGATACATACATAGAGAGATGTTGTTGGTTTCTTATTTTCCCGAGCACGACTCAGATAAGATGAAATATGTAGGAATTGACAGGTCAGAGAACTAAGAAAATGAAACCACTTTAAGCCTGCACATCATATCAAAGTTTTTTATTCATTATTTCTCATAAGCATTTTGTTTCAGCAAAAGCCATTAGAAATGATTGTTTAATAAAAGGGTTTCAGCAAGTCATCGGTTATTATATTTATTCTTCAGAGTAGCAACAGAACCAATCATCTCTATTTAATATCCTCAAACATTTTGCATGGCACGTTTTCCATAATTTGATACAAACGCGTCTCCAATTGAATCATATCATTCCATCGTCCTCGTTTAGCACTTAGAACGGGAGTCCTCCCTCCCGGAGGCCAAGCGTCAGGAAACTAAAGAACACGACGCAGAGATTGGGACGCGCCTTCCCTCCAGCCTCCTCCTCCTCCTCCTCCTCCTCACAGAATGCCGATGAAGAAGACGTCGTTACGCTGGACAGTTTCCCTACCGGGGTGCACCGCCGCGGCTCTACGGCCCGACGGATCTGCCCCTGCCTCGGTCACTGGGCGGGGCGGGGGGGGTCAGGAGGTCATAGGGGTCAGGGGGGGGGGGGGGGGGTTCATGATCGACTCTCTCTTGTGTGAACACGAGGCGAGGCGTGGAAGGGGGAGCGCCGCGGAGGCGTGCATTTCCAACGAGGCCGAGCTGCCCCCCCCCCCCCCCCCCTGTGTGTGTGTCCGCCTCCTCACGTCAACGAGAGCGGTTAGCGGGGCGTCGGGTCGCATCGTCGGCACCCGCGCCCCGGGGAACAGGGTGCTTCACCCCCCCCCCCCGGCTCCGCCGCGTCAGCTGAGCACCGCGCTGCTTCACCGATGCTCCAGACGTGTCTCGGAAGAGGACGCCGCTAATGACCCATCATTTGTGGTTTTATCACGAAGCCTTCCGGCAATGTATTCACGATTAAGTAAAGTGAACTCAACGAGCCTAAGACTCAGGATGATGAAGATGATGCCTCAAGTCTCTAGATACACGAAATATATATATATAAGATTTCTGGGATGTAGAAGAAAAGTGTTCTTTAACAGATATTTTTCAGACATTTCCTGCAACTTTCATCCTTCCTGCATCCTTCATCGACTTTGTATTACTTGACATTGTTAAATGTGCCAGCAGTTGTTCCTGCGTGATGCATGGAGAACAGTCTAATCGTTACTCCTCAAATTAGAAAATCTGCCTGTTTTTACGTTCTCACAATATTTCCTCAAAATCGCAACGATTTCAACTTCCAGCACAGAAAAAAGCCTTTCACACACACGCATGCACGCATACACGCACGCACGCACACACACACGCTCACACCTGCACCTGGTAGGTTTTTCCATCATTCCATCTTGAGAATAAGTACAATCAAAGTCATTGCCATTTTATTAAAAACTATGTTTTCATTGAATGAATCCTCTAGATATTCAGAGTTCTCAGTACTTTGGGATTCTGGATCACCCCTCATAAAGTTTGCATATACAGTTAAAACTTCTCTAAGCCTGGGACATGAATTGAAGCGGGGGGGACTTGTCCTCTTTATATTTCACCTTCTCCTGGGAGGAACCTGCCGGCTCAAAGGACTTCCTTGTGAGACGCGGTGATGATAGCCCATCCCTTCATGTGTGACAGCTATTGAGTGTGGACAATACAGGATTGCGCAACAGGTAATGAGTTGTTTGGTGTATTCAGTCTGTATGGGAATGTTCCGTGTGTGTGTGTGTCCCTTTGGTACCGCGAGAGCGTTGTCAGGCGAGGGGAAAGCGAGGGCTCCATTTTGAGACTCGCTGCTAATTCTGTGGCGCAACTTTGCCTTTTGAATTCACAGGGTCGTTTTGTCCTACGTGTAAAGTCAGGCCAAAAGAGTTGCCGGTGAGTCAGCAACATCCTTTTTAAGATGTTGGCCTAGAACATTGAAGTTGAACATTACCATCATCAGAGTACATACACCTCCCACTGTGTTCATAGCATGGGGCCAGAGATTACAATTGAAATGTAAGTCAACCCCTTGTTTCAGCTGTACTTCACTACACTGTGAGATTAAAATACATTTGTTCTGGGCTGAGAGTTCTGTACAGGAGGGGCAGGGTGTGTAATTATGAAACTTGAGACTCCCTGAAAGCCTCCACAGCATCAATATGCGGGGGGCCAAGGAAAATACATTTATTTTTCACTTGCTATCATCACAGTTTCTGTGACGATAGCATAAGATGCATATTCTACAGGCTTGAAAGAGGATGGGAAAACCAGAGTGTGCTATACGATGGTAGGCTGGCAAAAACACAGGATGTACACCAGTTTTTTTCAAAATCATTTTATTATTTTAGCAGCAGTGACAAAATGGCATATATTACTATCAAGATCAAGATCATAGACGATGACATGCAAAAATGTTTCAAACATAGAAGTTGTTACTGTTGGGGGTTGTTACATAGGGTTGTTACTGTGGTGGCATGTTGTCTTGAACGTTCAGCATGTGATCAGAAATGCCTTTGTGACGGAGTGCCGTCACAACAGTTGACCATGCGCTCTGGCTGCCATACCAAAGACCCTGGCTCTTTGGTGTTTCGGTCAAGTTGCTGGTTTGGTGCCCTGGAGACCCGAGTTCGAGACTGGGTGGGGTGACTGCCTTGTCCCTTCGCTACAATTGGTGTCAGAAGTGGGATGGCTTGCCGTGAGGCCATCAGAGGCGCACCTGGTATGTGAGCTGTATGAGGGACCCCCAGGATAGGTGGACCCCTGTGCGAGGCACCCCATAGATGGGTGAAGCGCTAGTGTGTGGGGCACCCTGGATGGGAGAAGTCGGCTGGATGATGCGTGAGTGACGCTTGTGTGCGTGAAGCGCATGGGTGCGCTTCCCGAAGGGGAAGGCAGTGTGACGGAGTGCTGTCACAACAGTTGACCATGCGCTCTGGCTGACATACGTTTCGGTCAAGTTGCTGGTTTGGTGCCCTGGAGACCCGAGTTCGAGACCGGGTGGGGTGACTGCCTTGTCCCTTCGCTACAGCCTTCTTAAAGAACATCCCTGTCTAATAAAGACCACACTGGTCCCTCACCGGTCAGACACTGAAGGCACGACGGCATCAACTACAGCGCGGTCCCATATCAAGCGGCTCCTCCTTTAGTATGCATGGCCAGGCTTGCGAGGCTCTGGTGGAGTAGGAGGAGGTGATGGAGGCGGTTGGTTGGAGGATTTATCATGTGATAAATTGGCAACCGATAGGTGCTGATGGTCGTTGGCGGCGATCAAATAAAGAGGGCTGTCACCGGGGAGCATCCTGCGGTCCGTGGGTTCATTTGTACAATTAGCCCTCCTCCGCTCGTCGGAGGCTCTCCGCGGCGCGGCGTGATGGGTCTCCGTGTGGTGGCACAGCGACAGACCCGCAGCCTCCGCAGGCCACCGCAGAACCCCTAACAGGCTCATCCATTTTCCACCGGGAGTCCAATCGAGGGGGGGGGGGCAACGGCAGATGGCTGACTCAGGGGGGGAACTCAGTGTGTAATCAGTGCAATAGTTCAACGTGATGGCCTTCTGCGATTTAGGTGGAAAACCTCAGGGATCCTTCCTGCTTTATTGCATCACGATAGCGCCGCTTTACCCTCCGTCGTTATCGCGTCCGGCCTGCCTCAACCGCTCCCTCCTTTTGTCCCTCTCCTCTCTCCGTCTCCGCCCCCCCCCCCCCCCCCCCCCCCCCACCCAATACCCCGGCCTCCAGTCGCCTTCTCCGGCCTCGGCTTCACCTCCTTCTACCTGGCGGGGAAGCTGCACTGCTTCACGGACCGGGGTCGCGGGCGGAGCTGGCGTCTGTGCGCCATGGTGCTGCCCCTCTACAGCGCCATGATGATCGCCCTGTCCCGCACCTGCGACTACAAGCACCACTGGCAAGGTGAGCAGCCGGCCAGGGCGGAACCGAGGGGCCCGGTAGAACCGATGGGCCCGGGAGAACCGGGCTCTGGGACCCAGGGGGGCGGCGGGGGGGGGGAATGTTGGGGAGGCCTGGCCAACGCTTCGCCATAAGGGCACATTCGTTAGCCGTTGCTTACTGTTAGCTAATGTCATGATGGGCATTAACTGACAGTTAATTAACTGTTAACTAACATTCTAGTGAGTTTTTCTAATAATGTTCAGTAACTACGTAGTTAACTACAGTAATGGTGTTGTTTACCAAGGTATTCATTTAGACATTAGGTAACAGGTTTATGGTTAACCCTAACCCTCACCCCTAACCAGCCAATAGGTTATCCTCTATGATAATGCCATATAATAACGTTTATTAGTGCACGAACGAATGCATGGTTAATTAACATCCCCTGATGGTGAAGTGTGACAGGAACATGGAGGCGGCAGAGCCCCTCCTGGGGTTTCAAGTGTTTTTATCAGCAAGACGTCGATAAACAAAACTTCAGACTCCGGGGTCAGCATGGCTGCTTACTAACCTCAGCGAGGTTAGAGAGAGGATAGAGAGAGAGGAGATAGAGAGAGGAGAGGAAGGACAGAATCACGTCACCACCGATCCCTCCCCAAGAGGTGGTAGTCTTAGTCACACACTGGTGACAAACACAAGCAGTTACGACTGCGGCACGGACTCTGGTAAAAACAGTCTCCACTGACTGAGGCTGATGGGGTGGATTTGATTGCCTGATTGATTGACAGCATTTGATGGGCTGATAGATTTTCCAGATCCATTGAGACTTGCAAAGTGGGTTTGAATTTGAAGTGATGGACAACATAAATCTATATTTTACTTCTAGTTATTTTCATAATAATGTTAGGGCGAGCGCTGCAAAATGATGTTCCACCAAATCCATTGAAGTCTCACGTCCTTTAGTTTTGACTGCCTTTGTTCTGACTTTGAGATGTACAATCATGTAATTTCTGTATTTTCTTAGCAAGATATGGAGGGCAGCGAGTTTGTTGATGCATCCCTTTAGTGGCATGTGATGGTAATTTTATGTTGTTATAGCCTGTTGTCCGTGACTTTAAACAAGGTTATGAAGTTAAAAGTTATGAGGTCGCAAAGTTATAATGCGTCTAATAGACGAGAGGTTCAGTTGAACTCGCCAGCGTGTCATCGTAACTTGTTGATCAGTTGGCCGAGAAGTGTTTGACGAGATGGGGAGCACGGAACACAAAGGTCACGGAAAAAGAAGAAATCAGTTATGAATTCCTAATGTGCTCTGTTCGTCATACCTTATGAAAACAAATCAATGGTTTGTGTGCAAGCGGGGGGGTTATAGAGGGGCATGAGAAATGTCAATTAGAACACAATGATGTCAAATAATCTGACATGTCTCAGCACACGCTGCATTCATACATACAGAGCAACCCACGGAGTCATTCACATTCAGACCGCCCTCCCCCCCACACGTACACCAACACACAGTCTCACGGGCCCACTCACACACTCTTACTCAAAACACGCGCACACACACACACTTACACACACACACACACAACTGACCTGCTCACACCCGACTCGGTTCCATCACTCGGAGTTGAAGTATCGGAGGAAATGTTGAAGATCGTTCCCAAAATAGCCTGGCTGAGACGATCACGAAGCAGTTCAATGAGACTTTTGAAGCCTTGTTACCCACCGAGTCTTATGAGTCTTGATTGAAAATCGTTGTTTCTAGATGTGATTAAGGCCTGCCACTTTGTTCTGTAGGAGCGACTGTAAAATTGTCTTTTAACTTTTCACAGTGATGGGTAAAAATAGCAATATGAATGTGCTCCCACACGCACACCCACCGTGCTCTTATAAAGGGGACCACAGGGCAAGTCTCCCCTGCGACCCAACGCCATATGAATGGCATGAAAGGAGACAGAGCACTGAAAAACACACACATGGAGCAATTAAATGTGTTGCATTCAGGTGGGCACCAGTGGCTGGACGAAGAAATGAAGGTTAGCGCCTACGAAATAAAACGCTTGTTAGCTCCTCAGAGGACAAAAGGTGTTTCTTTCTTTAATAGGAGCTTGAAAAAAGCATATTTAATACTTGGCATAGTGAGTAGAGAAGAGTGGAGAAGCAGAGGATTCCATTGAGGACTGCAGACCCAGGATGCAGTTTGGTCAGTTGACAGACGAGGACGACGTGGTATCCAGACAGGCGATGGAGCACCACGAGTTCCAGAGCTCGGGTCTCTAGGAGGCACGTCTTGTGGCCTCCTGGACACCACAGACAGCAGGGAGGAAACGGGGCGCAGAAGGTGAAGAACCCTCTATGAGAGATTAAAGGTAGAAGAGGGGGGGTTAAAGGTATTTCTCAATGGCTAGGTGTAGCTGTAAACCTACGTTTTACAGCCACTGCCGCTGAATCGACAACGGAGCCATTTAGCAGTACCCGTATCCAGCCACTTACAGGGGAACTCCAGACACATGGCTTTAATGAGCTCCCAGGGTCGAGGACGTCTCGCTCAGGTCGACTCCTAACACAGGGATCGAACCCGGTACCTTTCAAGCTGGGAGTCGGGGTACCCGCGCTCCCACGCCTTCCCTCCTCCGTGTGCAATCAGTGTGCCGGCCGGTCAGCGAGCTGCTGAACCCGAGGAGAGCCAATCAGTGGTGACAGTACATCACAGGGAACCCATTCCTCTGGGAGCTGATGATGTACAGTATATATATACATCCAATCGTTATATTTTAATACAGCGCTTCTGGGGGTAAGAAGGCCGTGGATTCAGGGCAGGAGCCACAGTGTGCCAGATCGCTGTCACCATGGGGTTGATATCAAGAAAACAACAAACACACTAATCACGGTCCTGCTCTATAAATATGGCCGACAGCAATCAGCGAGAGCTGCCAGCGAGCGTCAGACTCACGAGAGAAAACAATGCGATAAATCCGCCGACTCCCTGACAGCGGTTAGAGAACAACCTAATAAACGCGCTTCCACTCCCAAGACCGCGGTTTCAACGGGAGCACCGGGGGTAAGTGTGCGTGTGTGTGTGTGTGGGGAGGGGGGGGCGTGGTGGCGGTCCCTATGGCGTTGCCCCCAAAAAGCATCGCCTGGAATGGATCCAGGCGGCCGCGTTTCAGCGTGTTTGCATCACGCCCCCCCCCTCCAAGACAAAACCAGACACAAACACACCACTCAAAATAGCACGATGCCTCTCTCTCTCTCTCTCTCTCTCTCTCTCTCTCTCTCTCTCTCTCTCTCTCTCTCTCTCACGAGCGAGTGACTCACACTCAGGTAGTAGACTGCCGCGCTCCCCCCCCCCCCCCTCCCCCCCGTGTCTCCTTATAATCACTCCTCCCACACACCAGCGCCTGGAGGGCATCATCACCAGCCCCCCCCCCCCCCCTCCCCCGCGAGTAACGCACACGCTTTTGGTTTCCACAGACGCCGTGGCGGGCGCCCTGATCGGCCTGCTGTTTGCGTACTTCTGCTACCGCCAGCACTACCCCCCCTTCCTGCACGCCGAGTGCCACCTGCCTTACGCCAGCGTGGCCGCCGCCGCCGCCGCCATCGCCGCCGGGCGCCTGACCTCGCACCCGCCGCAGGACGAGCAGCCCACCGACAACTCCACCACGCTGCCCCTGGAGGGCCTGAACGAGGGGCCCGTATGACTAGTGCCCCTGGGGACCGCCGCCGCCGCCGCCCGACCAGCCATCTGTCATACCCCCCCCCCCCGCCCCCCCCCAGCCACTTCGGACCACCACCAGCTCTGATTCCCACTGACTGAAACTAGCACTCGTAATCGTACACATTCCAGTGTGGTTGGGGAGGGGGGGGCGACTCAATAAGAGATGGCTCCCTGGCCACCATCTCTTTTGGGGTCTCTCTCTCTCTCTCTCTCTCTCTCTCTCTCTCTCTCGCTCTCTCTCTCTCTATTTGTAATTCGATATCTCTCTCTGTCTTTCACTCATTTACAGTCCTCCCATCCTGTGTCCTGTTTGTTACCTCCATTCTGGGTAGTCTGCATCAAACATCAAAAACATGGGAAGAAAAAAACCCACATCAAGGCGACTTCCTGTTTACCAAAATATCGCCCAAATTGTACGGAGGTGGAAGTAATGTCCCCTTTACTGCGTGAGCTACAAGCTCAGCCAGTGTTTTCAAGTTTCAAGTAATACCATGCGGGAATATGCTTTTGCAGGTGCCTGAAGTAAAAGCATTCTTATGTATTGGTTTAGATGAATTCATACAATGAATATTATTTTTACTAGAATAACAATTTCTACATTAGATCTGCTGAGGTCCTTTCGTAAACGTTTCTAAGTGAACTGTTTCCTTCAGGGGCACACAGCGACGCTCCCAAGACCCTGCTTTTGAAAGGTTGTCCATGGCAACACAAAGTTGAATGTGAATGAATATGGAATCCATCTGTGAGGTTATGTTTTCTTTTTTGACTTTCATCTTTTACCTCTTGGAAAACTTGCACTGTCCTAATTTAATCCAACCCTGACACCATTTGTAATACCTTGATCCTTTGCAAGCTCATCAAATGAGAGTGGTTCAACACGGACACGTAGAGCTTTAGAAGTATGTGCAGGCTTGAACTCATATCAAATATTAATATCTAGGTCCTATTATCGGTCAAGTTAGACTGCGACAACGACAGAGCCACTGTTAAGACGCGAAGACACCGTTGCCTTGAAAACAGACAATCTGATTAATCTGATTAACTACAATGTATCGCCGTAGTAAATATTATCCTCCTGATAATATCTAGTTTCCCGTTTCCCGTTTCAGGCCGTAATGCAGATTGCGTCATTCATGTTTGTTGTTTAGCGGTTTCCCAGCCGGGTGAAGCGTGGGCAGAAGTGTAGCCTTATCGATTGAGCCACTTCATGCCAAGAGATGCTCCCAGGCTTTGTACTCGTGGTTGACTGCTCTATGGTCGACATGCCCCGGAGCGCAGGGAGACACATGCAAACTATAGACACACTCGGCAATTATCTTGTAGCGCACATAGGAAACACAGTAGAGCGAGAGATACCGAGCCCTTCTAACAGTGTAGAGGCGTCTAATTTTGGCTTCTTCTATAATTTGATACAACTTATAATTAACCCAGTATTAGAATGAACACCTTTAGTGCTGGATGTATTTTTGTGCTATGGATTCAAAGCTTTGCTACGCCTTTGAAAATGAGAATCCATTTAGAGAGTTCTTTGTTCAAACGTATTTTACATTATCACAAGACACTTTATCACACACCAATGTAATTGGAAGATTTCTAAGTATACACGTGTATGTCCTAGGTATGTGTGTGCCTGTGCTCGTGTGCCTGTGTGTGCATGTGTGCGTGTCCATGCATGTGTGCGTGTGCATGGATAGACGTATGTGTGTGTGTGTGTGTGTGTGTGTCTGTGTGTGTGCGTGTGTGATCACAGGTTTCCTCTGATCAGCCCAGTAGGTAAAGACCAGTGCCAGGCTGGTGCACGGCAGATGTAAATCTATTCCCGTATGCCCTTTGTAAAGGGGGTCCTTTCATGTCCTGTATACAGTTAGGTGCTAGACTCCGCACATCCGGCTAAACAGACACCATACCCTCATTCACCACCCCCCCCCCCCCCCCCCCGAGTGCCACCGCGGTGCGATTAGAGTGACGACACGCTGCTCGGGACATTTCCTGGTTGGAGGTTTGTTTCTGTCGACACGGTCGCTCTGTGGACTCCGGCTGCTGTCGGCAGCGTGACTCTCCATTTTGAAAATGTATAGAGAGGAAGTGGTGGAGGCGTCACGGGCATGCGAGAGAGCCCCGCGAGGGAGGCCTGATTGGTGGCGGAGGCCTGTGATGCAGTATTTCCTTGTGTGTGTGCATTGTGGCTTGTTTTGAAAATAACAAAGAAGAAGACGTTTTTTGCGTTGTTCCGTCTTTTTTCTTCTCTGGATCCCTGGTCCAGCGTCTGTTGTTGTTTCTCTGATGGTTTCCTTTATTCAACCATTTTGCCATCTCAACGATTGAGGGTGAAAAAAAAAAAAAAAAAAAAACATATTTGATTCCTGAAGTCATGAATAAATGTCTCAGAAGAAAAACATAAAAGAGCGTAGGACTAGGAGCTTACCTTATCTTTGAATGTAGCATGCCAGTTCCATTCGTGAGAAACGACTCTCTTTTCGATTGACTAAGCATGTCTGGCCTTGACAATATGTTTGAAAAACGATGTATCTTTTGCTGTTTTATGAAGTTATGTGTACTACAAAACGGGGGGACTTCTGTGGGCCGTGGGCACCGGACCACGCGGGACACCTGGAGGAACCTGGAGGAACCTGGCGCGTCTCACTGCGTCTCCATCAGGGGGGCACCTTCTGTTTGTGGCCGCGGAGCCCTGAGAAGCTCCAGAGGACCACCCAGGGCCACCTGGACACAAACGACCACGGTGTGAGATGTTTGAGGGAAGCCAATTACACCCGAACAGATACTGTGTACACCTTGATGATCAGAAGATAAATATGGTAATATTGTTTCTTCTTACTATATGTAAATGGACTACGGCATATTATGCAGCAGCAGATGTTCGGCAGGTTCCAATTCATCCTGGGATCCTGCTTGATGACCTCATGCTTCAGCGCGCTCCTCGGCATAACGGAGTGGAGTGTCAGTGTGTGTGCGTGTGCGTGTGCGTGTGTGTGTGTGTGTGTGTGTGTGCGTGTGTGTGTGTGTGTGTGTGCGTGTGCGCGTTGGAGCCATCAAGAGTGTGTTGTAGCCTGTTGCTGATTGAGGTGTGTGCCGTGTTGTTTTCACGTCGGTCGTGTGCTGCACTTTTGTTTCTGGGTGTTTCCAATAAAGCTGTTGTAACTTTAAGTCTTCTGTTTTTATTGGAGATTTAATGGGGTTTTTTTTGTATTCATGAGCCGAGATTTAGTGAAACTTGTTTTCTCCGCCGTTACACCACAGCAAGGGCGAGATGAGTCGACACGCAGCTTTGATGCCTGAAAGTACGGCTGCATTTTTTAACCGCTGTGTTCTTTCTCTGGTTACCGCAAAGGAGCGATACCATAAATTATCAATGGGGTTCAACCTTAAGTTCTTTACTGCTTAATTACACAATAATATTTAGATCAGAGCACAACTTGACCTTTTACAATGTTGATAGTGGTGGTGGTGGGGATTATTTAGATCACCCCATCACCAGCATGGGAGTTTGGCAGGCCCAGCGCGAGCTGGGATTTCAAAACTGGCCCTCACCGACTAACTAACTATACTCAGTGATCTTCAAGTTGAAATGTAAAACACCACCAGCCAATTCCTCATAACGGCAAATGTTTCCTAAACTACCGCAGGGCGGGAACACCTAACAGGATTTGCCCAGTCAAAGGTTCCATGGCTGGGTGCGGATTAGCAGAGGCTGTCACAGAGGGGCTAATAACACTTACCTTTGTGCTGCCCTTCAATGTGCATCGCCGAGCTGCCTTGACACATGCAGCTCTTGGTGGCATCGTTAGAGATCTCGCCTTCGGAAGCATGAGTTACTACGATGTTGTTAGTTTGTGTGATTATACATTTGTATTGTAGCATTAAGCGATGGATGGTTATGAGAGCAGTGATCCAACACAATCTGACAGACCAAGAGACAATATGTTGGACAATAGACGAAATGTACTGTTCTCTGGCATTCCATAGCCATGTATCGGATATTATGCAGCATAAAGGCACATATATACCAAATATCTCTGCATTATTCTGTTCATTCATATTGTGTTTGAGCTCGGAGGCTTGGACTCCCTCAATACATTGGCATTCTTAACTTCATGTTCAATAACAGCAGAGACCTTGAATAATTGACATTATCTTGCCTATTCTTTTCATGTGCAGTCTTCCACTTTTCTCCCAATAAACTGCGATGTCTGTGAAAAATTGATGACTCTGAAGACAGGCATCAAACAGGACCGGCCGTCGCTCACTCCCTCCCTCTCTCTGCAGACAATGAGGGGAAGATACCAAGTTTTCTTTGTTTACCTCGTTTAGCTCAAAGCTCACAGATACAATCTCAAACGAACATCTGCTGTATATTTGGTAAACAATATATATCTTTTATACATTCACATTGTCTGGGCGCATCTTTGCATTCTAAATTACAGCTCCTAGGCACAGAAGCTTAATTGCAATTTTGCAAGTCTAATGTATCTGGATCATGGGAGAATGTAGGCTAGGGACTGGATTCAATACAGATAGCCACAGAACTCACTCAGCCACCATCTGAAAGTGATATTACATTCTCCCTCAGTTCCTCTATGGACATATTAATATCTTTAAAGACAGTGTAAACACATTTAATCTCAACCGTTTTCAGAATGTATGGGCATTTAAATGCCTGAATCGATCTTACAAATGTTCAGGCACACTAAACCGTCTGAAAACAGTTTAAAAAGCTTGTGGCTTTTAGAAGTCCTTTTAGAAAAGGTTTCAGGGTGGGTAAAACAAGGGAAGAGGATTTATTATGAACTATAACTTCAGTGGCATGTTAATATGATATCCCCTCAATGTGAGTTAGCGCAGAACTTCACACTGTGGTCTCCTGGCCAACGCGTCTCAAACTATTCTATATATCATTGGTCAGTGTCTTGTGGATTATAGGGACTTTTGTGTGTGTGTTGCTGCCATTTGGCAATGCGTCCTGAGTGGCGAACCACAAAGCATCATCTTTGAGATTTCCATGATGGATGCCTCCTTTCTGGTGCGAGAGGCACACTCCTGTTGAAAGGCTGTCGCGGTGTACAAATCGAAAATGTCTTTCAACGTAAGCAACGCAAAATATCGATCTCACTCTACGGAAGAGAAATCGATCGGGATTGTCGTGAAACGCTGAATAGTGAGAAGATAGCGAAAAGGCCAAAAGTATTTTGACGGGAGGAATTGCGAGGGAAACCTTTCAATTATTCATCACCGCCTGAGAAACCTGTTCTGAGATCCCCTCAGTCATCCTCGTCCACCGTGATGGAATTCACATCATGTGTGATTCTCCACAATGAAGTCAATTGCTTGTGAAAATACATAAATTAGGGTAATGTGTGGAGCGTATCTCATCGTCTTCTCCTGGACGTTTACTGCAATATGATTCCCCCTCTCGAGTGCTAAGTGCCCCAGTCAGACACGGTACAGTAGTCTGGTGTTATAAATAACACCGCCGACAATCTGGTTTTATGTTGCAGCAGAGCGGTAGGTGGTGAACCCTTTACCAGCTCAGAGACCACACCTGTATAAATAACATGGGGATCACATACACTGTCAATCAATAATACACACCATGCCGTTGATGAACACTTATTGATCCACAGACCCTAGCAATAAGCCTCAACTTTAACGGATGTAAAAATATCTTCCCATCTTAGCGCACCCTTCAATTGAAAAAGTGAACCTTAGATTTAATGCGAAAATTCCCCCAACAATCACATCAGAGTGGGAATTATACAAAAGAATGCATCCAAATTCCTTACATGTGCGTTTGAAGGCTGCTGTGCATCACGGTTTGTGTGACCGCAGGCCCCTGCGCCAACAGCCTCCACGTTCTACAGCCATCGTTACCAATGAATGAACCACCACAAGCAGGCCATTCATGTTGTCTCTGTTGTTGTCTCTGACTCCCCGAGACGTTGACCCTTTTAATGATTCAACTTCCATTTAATCAGAAGAAGGGAGTTTTAAAACCAGGACCTTGAGAGAGAGAGAGAGAGAGAGAGAGAGAGAGAGAGAGAGAGAGAGAGAGAGAGAGAGAGAGAAGGTTACGAGTGCAAACTGCTAACAAACCCAAGCTGAAGAGTCAAACCCAAACACTCAATGACTTTCATGGACACGCCGTGCCAGCGCCGACACGCTGTCAGTCTGCTCTGGCATATAAAGTGTAACGGTGTGTGAGGCTGGCGCTGATGAAACACGCGGCCCGGCCACACTCTGACTTCAGGTGCTTGCTGGCTCCAGAACAGCAAGGAAGGGCTTCAAATAGAGTTTAGCGACTGTATTTCCAATTAGAAAGAGGTATGTGGTAGATATCAGGACCCTGGACAGCGCCCTCCCAAGAACAAGGCCCCATGTGTGGGCATAATCAGTAGAGCTAGTAATCAGTGGCGCTAGTAATCAGTAGAGCTAGTAATCAGTAGTGCTGAGTAATCAGTACGATAAACTGCCACTGTTGCAGACCTGGAGGTGAAGCAGCTGAAACGAGTCAGTAATCACTAGCCATCCGTTTGAAACGAGAAGGTTCTCTGGCTCACAGGGTAAATTAGAGGGAGGGCATGGTTGGACTGTGAGTCTGTCTTGGAAGTTATGCCTCTGTTTAGTTTTTATTCCCTTCCCCTCACAGCTTTTCATTACATCAGTTTCATTTTGCGTTTACTACGGTATCTGTGTGTGTGATGGGGGGTTCGTTTTTTGGGAAAAAGAAAATGTAATCTTTTCTGCGCCATGGCCAAAACACAGGTCTGATGATTAAATGAAAAGACAGAGCTGCCAAACTGCTCTGAGCACTTCATTACATAGAGCGGGTCTCCACATCTTGGCAGAGTCCAACCACTAGAACATTTGAAGGTATTTCTGAGTGCTTTTTGTAAAGAGTGTTTTTTTCTCAGAAGTGTTTCTGAATGCATTGTCCTCAAATGACATGGTTCTTACAAGCATGGGAATCTCAAAAACAGAAGACCCTTTTAGATGTGCTTCTCATGGCACGGGCAACTGATGCTCTGAGACGAGTCTTCTGGGAAAAATAGAAAGCTATGGGGAATGATTGGGAATGGTTACTGTCATGGGGTTCTGCCGGGAGAAAGAGGTTCGCCTTCACAAACTGTTCTAATTAGACTATGATGGCGCCCAGCGTCTTATCATTCAACATACAATTTGGGGAATTTCATCCATACCACAATTCATTCCAGAATAATTGAATGGTATTTCCGAGGTAAACTAAACATTTTAGCTTGCTAGAGTGCAGCACTCCTATTCGTTCTAATCATACTCAAATGTATTCCTCTTGATTGCAGTTATGATGAGACACTATTTGCAATAATATTTACACGATTAACACAAGGACTGGCATCATAGTGTAGGTATACACGAGGTGAAACCCAAAGATGTTCATACTGCGTCTACAACAGAAATCCGATGGCTAATACGAACAAAACCACCTTAATTTCATCAGCTGCATGAGACCTCACACATCTCGTTGATTAAAGTGATTGATTTAAAATCACATCATGAAATATTAGGTTTAGTTATGCATGCAATAATTGATGCAAATAATTATAATCATATTTCTATTACAGGTGGGAACACACTCTGAGGATTTCATAATGAATTTGGGCATTTTAACTCGGTGGAAGGATTATGGACTTTGGGATCACTATCTTTAATGTGG
This sequence comes from Urophycis tenuis, assembly GCA_036785325.1. Lineage (NCBI taxonomy): Eukaryota > Metazoa > Chordata > Actinopteri > Gadiformes > Phycidae > Urophycis > Urophycis tenuis. The sequence goes on along the minus strand of JAXIVH010000004.1, from coordinate 12,635,653 downwards.
ACATTGCAAAGTGTGGACCTTAACAGCAGAAGAAGCCATAGGGTAGAAGTTGTGGAATAGTAACATCCTCGAACCCTAATCAGTTCCAGGCATGTCCCTGCGGAGCCCTTAGATTCCCTGCCAGCTCTCCTCTGAGTGGAAGCCCTGCCCTCCAGGGTCTCCTAGTAGTAGTAGTAGTAGTAGTAGTAGTAGTAGTAGTACAGATACAGCCGGCCTTTCAGGCGCAGGGAGAAGATCAACAGAGAACCCTGTGATGGTGGTCCCACCCCCACGTAGCCCGCCCTGCCAGGGTGGATACATCTGCGCTCCGACTGCGTGTCTGCGTGTTGCCCACGCCAGGAAGAGGTGAAGACATGGTGACCCAGACCAAGAGTGTGGAGGAGGAGTGCAAAATGGTTGCATCCATTCCTTTTTGATAAATAATACATTTATATCAAAAATGTATAAACTCGCTCTCTGTCTCATGCTCTCTCTCTCTCTCTCTCTCTCTCTCTCTCTCTCTCTCTCTCTCTCTCTCTCTCTCTCTCTCTCTCTCTCTCTCTCTCTATCCCTTTCAATCACTAACCTCTGTCTAGTGCAGTCCTGGCTCTGCAGAGCTGTGTGACAATGCTATCTGGCAGGGCGAAATACCAGACTCACAGTCACACTAGCAGATTATTCATTACCTCGTGCCTTAAACATGCTCAGGCTCTCAGAGCACTGCTGAGCCATTGATCTGAGGCCATCTGCTTGAGGACCTTTCTTATCTGAATGCAACATACTGAGAAAAGACTGAGTAGAGAGATAGTGTCACACGGACAGAGGTGAGGTCATGGACACCCCGGTTTACTGGAAATATAGAATATCAATAAAACCTGACTTTGTGTTGTTAAGTCTTTTATCTGGCATAACATGCTGTAATGTAAGTACTGTGTCAATGGTGAATGGTCACTGGTCATATGTTTGTATATTTGAACCATTTGTGATTGATAATTGGCATGGTATTTAATAGTAATTGCACTTTGGCACTTGGACACTTCGACACATCGACAAGAGTGACAAAAAAGGCCGTTATTGTACCAAAACCTGAGAACTAGAGAAAACTCACATCTTGCCAAGTGGTTCAGGAGGAAAGGTTGTGGTTATCCTGACGATCTTGGAAAGGAACAGGAACCTGAAAGGGTTCCGGGCAAACAGTCTGAAGCAGCCAAGACACATGCCGTCAAGGACAGGCTTCTCTGATCGAACGAAGCACCACCAGATAACGAAGCTTTGGCTGTCCTCTGACCATCGTGCTGCCATAGACAGCTGCAGCTAATTCAAAACACTGCTGCTCGAGTCCTCACTAACACCAGGAAAGTGGACCACATCACCCCAGTCCTCAGATCTCTGCACTGGCTTCCAGTTTATCACAGAGTGGATTTCAAAATACTGCTGATGGTTTACAAAGCATTCAATGGTTTAGGGCTCAAAATACATCTCTGACCTTCTACTCAACTATGAGCCGTCCAGACCTCTCAGATCATCTGGTACTGGTCTTCTAGCTATACCTAGAGTCAGAGGTAAACAAGGTGAGGGAGCATTCAGTTTCTATGCACCCACCATGTGGAACAAACTCCCAGAAACCTGCAGGTCTGCCAGAACCCTCAGTGCCTTTACATCAACATTGAGGACTTTCATGTTTGCTGACGCCTTTCATTAACTGCACTGTAAAGTGTCGGTTATGGTTCCGCGTAGTGATCACGTAGTGATCCCGCAATGGTCACGCAGTTGCTTGGACACAGTCATGAGACCATGATAATTCTACGTGGGGTTTACTTGTCGAAATGCAATTCAATGCCACACCGGTAGAGGGCAACCAGAATGACCATTCTGGTCATTACATACGGATTACTAGCGAGTAAAAAAAAGGTTTACAGACATGAAGGCAAAAGTTATATATGTGTTGTTGCCAATCAGTCGAAGCATTTATCACACTGTGGCGGTGTTTATGAGTGGAAACCGGAAAATGCCTCCAGCAGATGTAGTTAGCGGACCAATCACAGCCAATGCCGTTGCGTTGGTGTTGCGTCGCCTCGACGCACGTCTTTTTTACGATTTTTGGGAGGTGCACATCAGGCCCTTGCGGTGGACGCAAGGGGGGTCCGCAAGGATGTAATGGGTCCATAAGCCCCCTAGCATTGCGTCAACGCGGAAGCATAACATAAGCATAACTTGGGCTTTACATTAACATTATTCTGTTATTTTATGTTTTATTTGTTTCTGTTTCACTTCTTTTTATACCTGTTTTAATTCTCTCTCTTGTCTGTTTTTAAATAATGTTTGCTTTTTATGTTCTCATTTTACTAATATGTAAAGCACCTTGAGTTGTCCTGTTGCAGAAATGTGCTATACAAATAAACTTGCCTTGCCTTGCCTTGCCATAGATGAGCACCATTCACAATTGATCTTCACTCGAAAGAGTTATAAAAATAAACAAAAAAATAAACAAAAACTTGGAATGAGTCTTTTTGAAGGAGTTTTGAAATGTATTATATTTTAATATATTAAATTTACTATATTCTAATATATAAAATCTTCTATTCTACTGAATCTAATATGACTATAAAATTTCAAGTTTTCAAGCTGTTTCTTTGTGCGATATAGCGATTTGATGGAGAATTTGTCATGGAAAATATCAAAC
>JAXIVH010000004.1:12602991-12622991 GCA_036785325.1 Urophycis tenuis | reverse complement strand
ACCAGTTTAACAGGGACTGGGCAAGTAGGTCGTACGCTGACAATCAAATGAATTAGGAGTCTTGAAATAAGATATCATTCGTGCTTCACCTGTCAACTATAGTGAAGCTTGAACAATAGTTTGATAAATATGCATGCACTCTGAATGAGCCTCTAAATATTCCCGAGGGGTATCATAGCATCATTATTATACACCACACCCAAAATTAAAACGTTATCATTATTCCATTCACGGATTCAATGCATCAGCAGCGTACAAATATTCCCTTTGTTCCATAACAAAACAGATGGTATATGCAAGGATTACACAATTATTTCCCATTTAGAGCCCGCCGTCGAAGTAATCGCAACAGCCCGGCCGATTAAACATATGATGACTCTGGTGACGCCGACAATGTCATTCATATTCATACCACAGATGTGGGACGGCCAGGGTCACTGGAACACATTACACTGGGAGTGGGGAAGCCCCACTCACTGAAGCAATGAGTAGAGTCAGTAGTATGGAGGGCACAGTGAGCAGGATGCTGTAGGCCTATAGGACAGTGGTGGGTGGAGCACTCTGCTCACCTGATCAATTCTCCATCCCACATGAGAATGAGGAACAGGAAGTGGTCCGATTATTCACACTGATCCTTCAAATGCAATGAATATGGGAAAGATTGGTAATACAATAAGTGCACAGTAATTAACCATTAATTAACATCAGCTAATTCAATATTAAGCATTGTCATAGGGATTAGGGTTGGGGTTAGAATAATGGGTTACAGTTAGGGTTAACCCTGACCCTAATCCTATAATATATTGTTTAAATTAATTAGTTAACGGTGAACGCCACCACCTTGGTAAGCATGACCACCATTAGCTAACATGATCAATGGGCAGAGGCGCAGTGGAGAAAGAAAATGTTTTGTTGCTGCAGTGCGGGCTCTGCAGAATACAGGCTCTGATTGCATGATCCATTGGCCAATCTGGGATCAGATCTGCTCCTTTGTTTTCATTACATGAATACACTGCCAATCGCCAGCCGGGTCTCCATAGGTCAGTACAGCGAGGCCCATTGCAGCCACTGGAGGCTTAGGGGAGCATAACAGGCTACTTAATAGGGGAGACAAATATAAGACAAGATAACATGATGCATCGCCTGTCCCACTATTACATAAATCAAAGTCTGCGAGAAGTGAATGGTTAATTTGCAAATAAACACACCAGGGTTAGAGCCAAATAGTGCGAGATATTCATTTGGGTTTTCAGAAAATGTTTAAATGCTAGACTCTATCGTGAAGGCACGGACAGGAAAGGCCACTGATAAAGAAATGAAGAAGCACAAGGCATTAACGACTGCTGGTGGACCATTCTGTAGACCATAAACAGGATGGATGTGGCGGCTGGACTAATTATTTTTTGGTGCAAATGCAACATTCAGAAAAGTTTGACCAACAAAATCATTTTAAGATTTCGAAAGACATGTAAATGAAGATGCAATCTCTGTGTTGTATGGACTAGCCATAAAAACAACAGAATCCTTTCAGTTTCAATGTGTTTTTGCATGCCACGGTTGAGTGTGTTTTGGAAATAGAAAAAGTGTTTTTATTTTAATGATTTATATCATCTGCACTGGCAACACAGTGTGTTAATATAAATAAATACAAAAAATAAAGAGGCAAAGTAGGCTTAATAAATAATAAATGCAGCCTACCTTCTAGTTCCCTTGTAGCTTAAGAGGTATGAGCTGATTAGAAATTCAGCAAAATGCTGAATTGCTGGTTTCTAACCTGGATTCAAGCAAATCTCTTCTTCTGTAAGTTTGTTCCAACGGAGCTAACGTGATAACTAAATGCTGCTTCAGCCTGTTTTGTTTTTACTCTGAGAAACAACAAGCCGTGGATGCCCTGAGGCTTCAGCAGCTTCATGTGCAGTAGATATACGGGCTATTGACCTGGTCAATGATTTAAACAACATCTTAACATAAATATGTAAGCCAATGCCAATGCAGAGTATGTCCAACTTTCCTTGTTTTCGAACAAACTCCAGCAGCTAAACCCAGACCAAAAATCGTTTCGTTGGTGTTGTTTGAGTATATGCTGATTTTTTTTTTTTTTTTAACTGGGCATGACAGAATCCACCATGAATTAATCCAAGATATCAGACACTCTCAAGAGATAAGAAACTGTTAAGATGAGCTCTAACTTTCAACATTTTTGCTTTGGCATAGAGAATCATTGTTCCATCTTGTACTTTATTCAGCTGCAGGATATATAAAGTTCCTCGGAGTTCTGAGGATGTTAAGGCACATCCTGAAACTGATCTCGAACATGCACTGAAGGAGTGAGGCTATAGAGCTATACATTTGAGTGTCATCTACATCGTTGAGTTTGAATTCCGCATAATTTGGTTTAATGAGTCGCACAGTTTGAATGAAGGAAGTTCAAGGATTGATTGACCCATTTAAAACATCATTGAAATCTTGTAAGTAGAACATCAAGGCAGCATTGTGACGGTTTATATGTATTTTAGAAAACCATACCAACTCAAGGAAAATATTGAGCAGGTTGGTTGCAAGTGCGAATTCTTTCTTTCTCTGTTTAGCGGAACGTTTCCACGTTGGGTTTCTGTGCTACACCGGAACCTATCCCGAAACACCAGTATAGTTCCTGTTTACTCCCAACACAACCAAGCCAATACAAGCTACGTTCTCTTCGCAGTGTTTGTGAATGTAGCCGCACCATTTATCAAACAACATGATTCCTTACACCGTTAACATCAAACTCGCGGCTCGGACTTTAACTGGCACCCTCAATTTACAGAACAAACCGGCGGTGGACTGGTGAGTACTGCAGCCCTTAGCCTAGCTAGCCTGGCTACCTGCGTGCTATAAACAGTACATCACTCCACGTCTTGCGCCTCGTTTCTCTGCTCAAAGTGGGGTTCCTTTAACTGGCATCCCGTGGTGCTAGAAATGCATTTAGAAACGGAATAAATGTGTAGTTGTCGTGCTCGATGAGCAATGAATGGCGTTTACTGTGAGGTGAACAACGCTGACTCTGTCGAGAAAGTCACCTGACCTCTGGCTGCATCACGTCTGAATTCATGTTTCAAATCAGTGTGGCAAAAACGCTCATATCCTGCAGGCAATATATAAGTATTAAACATATATCTATAACACGTGTTTGTTTTTCAATCTGTCGACATACACCAATACATTCAAATGATACCCAGGGCCATTTATGTCAGTATAACTATGATTATGTATATGAATTGACATATGTGCTGTGTGTTTCTGCTGTCATGAATCCTCTGGTTCCATTTATTCCATCTTCCATCGTGTGTTCGGTTCAATACACTAATAGACGTTTTCTGGGAGAATGTTGAAGGGCAAAATAGAGCTGAAAATATTGGTATTCCGATATTGGCATTACATAACTCATTTGTCACGCTTCCCGTGACAAATGAGTTATACTTACTTTTGTAACGATACTATGTATTTTAAGAATTGTAATCTAGTAATCTAACTGTCACTAAATAGATGTAGAAAATAACTCTGGGCAACGTATAACATTAAGTGCCACTAAAATGTAATCCTACTTTATAATATCCCTATCCCCTCTTCTCACATTCCAATCCCTTTACTTAGCATAACAAGAGGCAGATCCTGTTGGGACTATTACTCTTCATAACCGCTCAACCACTAACTCATTCACCCTTGGTCGTCCACAGTGAAAGTTACTATCACTTCCTCCAACCACTCCAACCACTAGGTTCCTTTTGTCTGTGCAAAGCTGAACTGAGCACTTTGTATCTTCCCAGATTGTAAATAGTATAGTAATAGTAATAGTTTGTTTTCATGGTAAATATTGTCACTGTTGCTGCACAATTCTGTAAGCGTTGCTCTTTTTACGTCTCTGCACGTCCTGTATGTGTACGTGATGAATGACGTTCTTGAAACTTGAGTCTCTATGCTGTCTCCTGTGTGTTTGTCTAATGCACTCCTCGTTCTCCTGTGTGTTTGTCTATGTACTCCTCCTTCTCCTGTGTGTTTGTCTATGTACTCCTCCTTCTCCTGTGTGTTTGTCTATGTACTCCTCTAGGGGCTGGCAGGGGTTAATAGCTCAGGGATGCCACTCCAGCATCCTTATCATCGATCCAAAAACCACCCAGACCATCCAGGTCCTGGAGAGGCACAAAGCCAACGTGGTGAAGGTGAGTCTATTCCCCATCAGTCATTCCCCTTCACACTGACAGGCTCCCTCCATGTGATTTACATCGATATGTTTATTATGCATTCGTCATGTCAAAAGGCATCCCAAATATTTGGCACCCCTGCTCATTTTCATGTGTTCATGAAGGTTCACATCCTTTATATGTTGTTTTCATTCAAGAAATATACTTCATGCTTCATTACATTCAGAATGCATTTGTTTAGTTGAATATGGTTTGGTAGTTTTGAAAAGCATTCAATCTTACATGTTCAGATATTGAATTTAAGATTAATTTCTTGATACTGGTCATTCCTTTGTGAAAAATATGCCCCTCAATCTCTCAATGAACCTATTATAAACATACTTACTGCCATAGAATGTTTTTTCCTTTAAAGTAGCTGGAGAAAGTTTCTTAAAACCAAAGCCAGGTTGTGGTCGCTGTGAATGACCTGAAGACTCGCGTCTCTACAGGCTGTGTTCATGTAACCGGTGAACGGCTCGTTATCAATAGCTTATCAACAAGGAGCCTCAATGTTAAACTGTTAATTTCTCAATCCAGAGCATACCTTTATCTTGTAAGGCTCCTCTGCAGGACTGGCAAACAATCCCTGACTAGCCGGTAGCCAGCACAGCAGAAAGCTTGTGGCATGAATCAATAAAGCAATAGTTAAGGTCCAAAAAGACTACAAAAACCTAAAGATAAAAAACAAAACAAACCTCATGCCTTTTCTGAGCTACCGTTTTCATTTTGCAAAATCAAAATGGCCCTCAGGGGGGGGGGGGGGGGGGGTCTGTTAGTCACGACCCCCTGTTCCTCTCTTTCTCGCGCTCTTCTTCACCGCGTGTCAAGAGGGTAATGGCCCCTGGATTTCGCCCGTGTCCTCAGCGCTGTGTTTGCGTCTGCGCAGGTGAAATGGTCCAGGGAGAACTACCACCACAGCCTGAGCTCGCCCTACTCCCTGCGGCTGGCCTCGGGAGACGCCTCGGGAAAGATCATCGTCTGGGACGTGGTCAGTGGCACGGCCCACTGTGAGATCCAGGAGCACTCCAAGCCCATCCAAGGTGTGGACCGGGGTCGCAGATCATGACCGCTACGTTCACGTCAGACTCGGATCAATCGGACTGACGTCAATTGCTTAATTGCTTACTTGATGATTCAAAATTTGATCGATGTATCATGTGCCGACTAATCATTTCATATTGATCAGGAATCAGGATCGATTTATTGCCAAGTATTTTTACATACAAGGAATTTGCTGTGGTATATTGGTGCGCAATTAAATTAATTATTTATTATAATTAAATTATTTTTAATTATTGTATGTCCATAGGCATAGTCCTTGGACTCAGATGGGTTTATGTCAAAACCATTTACCACCTCACATGGATTGGCAATGGAGCAACATCTTAAACCCGCTGATATTAAGAATTAGGGTCAATAAAGAATACTGAGAATGGCCACGAAAAGTTGCTGAATCTACAACAAATTTGTGACATCAACGCTAATGCAAACAATACGCAAGAGCAGTGATGAGGAGACTTCTCCGAGACTTCATTTTACATTGTGAAACGCGAGTCCATTCTCTGCATTCCCCTTAAGTTGCACAATCACGAAAGGCCGTGCTCAGCAAAGTGTTTGTCATGAAAAAAAAAACAACCTAAAATTGTGTGTACAGTCGAATAATTTTTTTTTAAGTCCTTTAACTATTGACACACTCTACAACACAGCAGAAAGTGCTGATCATTGTAAAGGCTGGGTTATGCTTCATTTATACTTCCGCGTCAACGCAACGCTGGGGGGTTGTGGACCCTTTACGGACCCTTTACGGACCATTTACGTCCTCGACGTGCACCTCCCAAAATCCTAGACGCGCGTAGATGCGACGCAACCCCAACGCAGCGGCTTTGGCTGTGATTGGTCCGCGAACTAGATTCGCTGGAGATCGCTTTTCTGGTTTCCACTCGTAAACACCGCTACAGTGTAAACACAGCCTTGATGAATGCTTCGACTGATTGGCGACAACATATATATATATATAACTTTTGCCTTCATTTCTGTAAACTTTTTTTTAACTCGCTAGTAATCCGTATGTAATGACCAGAATGGTCATTCTGGTCCCTCTGCCGGTGTGGCAATGAATTGCAATTCGAGACGTAAACCCCACGTAAACCCCACGCAGAACCATCACGGGCTCATGACTGCATCCGAGCAACTGCGTGGCCATTGCGTGATCACGATGCAATCCCTACGCAGAAGCATAAACCAGCCTTAACACACGGCTCCTCTCCGCTTCCCTGTCTCTCGCTCCTCCCCCTCTCTCTCACCCCTCCCCCCTCTCTCTCACCCCTCCCCCCTCTCCCTCACCCCTGGCGGCGTCTCCAGACCTGGAGTGGCTGTGGAACCAGGACGCCTCCCGCGACCTCCTGCTGGCCGTCCATCCCCCCAATTACATCGTCCTGTGGAACGGAGACACGGGCACCAAGCTGTGGAAGAAGAGCTACGCCGAGAACATCCTGTCCTTCTCCTTCGACCCCTTCGACCCGTCCAACATGGCCCGTACGTGACCGCGGTCCCCCCCTGCTACCCCCGGGGGCCACGTGAACCCAATCCGGTCACGCTCGGGAAAGCCGTAGTTCAAATGGAAAACGGTTCCGCCGTTCGGCCTCTTCGTCCCCAGTTTCAAATCTGGCAGCAGAAACTTTGCAGCCTCCGAGGGGTTTTTGTTTCTAACTTGTTTCTCTCTCTGTCACTCTCTCTCTCTCTCTCTCTCTCTGTCTCTGTCTCTGTCTCTGTCTCTCTCTCTCTCTCCCTCTCTCTCTCTGTCCCACTCTATCGCTCTCCCCCTCCCTCTCTCACTCTCTTTCATTCCTCTCTAACTCTCTCCTTTCTCTCTGTAACTGTCTCGTGCTCTCTCTCTCTCTCTCTCTCTCTCTCTCTCTCTCTCTCTCTCTCTCTCTCTCTCTCTCTCTGTCTCGTGCTCTCTCTCTCTCTCTCTCTCTCTCTCTCTCTCTCTGTCTCTCTCTCTGTCTCTCTCTGTCTCTGTCTCTGTCTCTGTCTCTCTGTCTCTGTCTCTGTCTCTGTCTCTGTCTCTGTCTCTGTCTCTCTCTCTCTCTCTCTCTCTCTCTCTCTCTCTCTCTCTCTCTCTCTCTCTCTCTCTCTCTCTCTCTCTGTTTGTCTCTCTGTCTCTCTCTCTCTCCCTCTCTGTCTCTCTCTCAGTGTTGACCAGTGAGGGGATAGTGTTCATCAATGACTTCACGCCGGCCAAGCCCCCCGGCAGCACTGGCAAGAAGGTTTACATCGCCAGCCCCCACGCTAGCCCCGCCCACAGCAAGCCCGCCCCGGCCCCCGCAGCCCCGGCCGCCACCGGGGCCAAGAAGGCCCTCAACAAGGTCAAGGTCCTCATCACCAACGAGAAGCCCACGTAAGAGCTGGACCTTCGCTGATTCGCTTTACTGCGCCATTTTGTACCACGCCGTTGATTTTGGACCCCGTTGGGGGAACCTCTGCCCTTTTAACAGTTTTTCAAATCAATGATGCGCTGGCCATCCGGCATTGAAACACAATGGGCAAATACAACTCTGGGCCAGACGTTTCCTTGGCAACGCAAAAGGAGTGCGCACAAAGTATGACAGTAACGCGTATCTTAGTGTTGTTGGTAACTGGGGCGTAAGCAGAATTTTACTAGGATCTTATCGTCGGCTTAGCCCACCCATCCTGTATTGTTGTCATGACAGACGATGATTTATTCCGGGTGGCTATTCAAATTCAATCCTCCAGAGCTAGGCAACTCGTAGCCACCATGTCCCCTCACTTAAGAACCGCTCAGCCAGAGCCTTGTGGAACACATGCTCTACAGAGAGCCTGCTGCAGGCATGCATGTCTATAAATCCTCTTTAGCCTCTTTATAAAAATTACAGCGATTCAGCATTTCAAATGGCTGTGGTTATCCACACAATACATGCTTTCTGACCACGTTTCGTATCGTATCTCCCAGGCATTTTTTTTCTATGTTGAAGCCAGTGGTTTTCAACGCCCGGTTATGAGTGGTAAAGAACATCCCTGATGAGACCTGATCAATAAGAGACCGGTGGGGAAAAAAACAGGAAAATGCCCATCTCTAGTGGGCTGTGAAGGCTGAGGGTCTTCTAACCTGTAGGGATTTCATACAGAATGTTTTGGCAGCCCGTACTGGCAGCCCTTTAATTGAATTTTGTTCTTTAAAATCTCATCTCGGGCTATTGTAGAGTTTGGTAGTAGGCTTGCTCAATCTCTGCAAAGTGCGCCCCGGAAGAACGAATTTGGCTTGTTGTATTCCCGTTTATTTCTCCTCTCACGCTGAAGCCTGTCTGGAAGATGGAACCCCTGAGTGGATCCCCACGCAGCCAGCTGCTCCTCATGGCCGCGGTGTTGCGCCGTCTGTCTGCGGAGAACCACAGGCACCCACGCTCCCGTCTGTTCCCCTCTCTAACGAGTAGAAAGGTTCCCCCTGCCCCCCCCCCCCCAGACCCTGGACCGTCTCCCGGGTCGGGGCCAAAGCCAGCCCACCCGCCTCCCAGTGGGCCGCGGTGACGTCGGCCCTGGGTTCTGTTCGCAGCGATGAGTTGTCTCAGTTTGGAGGGCAGGTAGACCTATAAAAAAAAACAATACAGCGCACTGGAACACAGTGTACTTGTATGGCCATGCTACTGTATGACACATGGCCATGCAGGATGAGTAGGCTGGAGCCTCTCCTGCAGGAGTCCTCTGCAGCTTCTTTATTATGCGTTGGTTCCTCTAACAAGGAAAGCCTAAAGGGTTGTGAAGTTTTAGATAGGCACACCGCAGGGATGTTAGTTTGACAATATTCTAATGCAAAGAAAGATTGCTTGAAATAGGAGAGATTTCCTTCCAATTAGTCTTGGTCTACAGACTGGACTTTGGGTGATATTTCACACTGTCAGATCACTGGTATTGATATTCAATACCAGTTAATACCTTTTATTTCCTAATATCCTGGATATGGTGTGGCACTCCGGGAAATGTGTGTGAAATATCGTCCAATGTATAATCAGGACTAATCGGAATTAAATTGGCTCTCAAAGAGCCATTGAGATTAGGAAGCAGTAAAGGGGGAATGAATGAATGATTCAAATGAATTTGAATCAATTTTGAAATTGAATGAATCATCATGGATAGCTTTGTGTGTGTCCCGTTTGTCTGAAACAACCCAAAAACACGAAATGTCTCTTAAACGAATCGATCCGATTTTACGGTGGGCTGTTCTATCAAATCCAGCAGGCAGTGAACGTTTGTGTGTGTGTGTGTGTGTTGTGTCGTCGGCTCAAGAGGGGCGCCTCGCCACCTAAAGACTCACAGACACACCTCCTGTGGCCCGGCTGGGTTGTGATGGAGATGCGAATCCCAGCCGCGGCGAGTCAGACCGCGGCGGGCCCAGGGCCAGTAACAGTAACAGTACAGTGACAAGACGCCGTCGCTGGAGCGAGTCGGCTCCTCCCATCTTGTCTGGAGAGAGAGGCGGTGGCGGCGGGCGGCTTTTCGGCAGAGTCGGTCGCCGTGTCCGAGAGTGAATACATCGTAGCTGAGCTTCTAGCGTCGCTTGTGAGACTTCTGTGACTTCTCTGAATGGAGGACTGTGCGGAACGCGGCGCCAGCGCCGTGTGTGCAAAGGAGCGGACCGGACCGCACGGACGGGGCAACGCGTGTTCAACAGAATTAAGATCTCCAACACTGCAATGAGCCAAGATGAATGAGCAGGCCCGTTTTTTTTTTTTCATCACCTTTAACGGACTCAATGGTGGGGAAACGCTGCAGCTGATGAGTTCTGAAGCGGGCCGATGGGAGGATCTGGCCCAGAGGGTTGTTTTGATGTGCTGCCAGCCTGCCCGTGACGGGGTACCGACTGTCAGACAGACTTATTTATAACATCTCCGCGGTGCCTCCCTCTGCTCACCCACCCAATCAGCCTTAATAACAAACCGGCCGCTCGTCTTTATTCTGTCTTCGCGTTTCTCGTCCCTGTGGTCCACGTCTCTCGCTTCTCGCTTTGCTTCCCCCCCCTTTCCACTATTACTCGTTCCCTCTCATGCGAGTGGGGGTCCCTCTTACCTCCTCTGTGGCTTGGGGGGGTGGGGTGGGGTTTGATGGGGGTTTGCAATGCGACTTTGCTCTCTCAAGGGCTGCCATTAAAATCCTTGGGGGGTGTCAGAGTGTCGTATCATGCATCAAGCGCGCCCCTGGACCTCATCTGGACCCCGTTAGCTCCAGGCTGAAGCCTCGCATCGCGCTTCATCTCATCGTGGCTTGGAGCCTCCTCCCACAGGACTTGATTGGATGGTCCAGGGCTGCACTGGACGTACAGCCGAATAATGTCTGTTTTAGCACTGATTGCGGCCGGTGCTGCGCTTGACGAACAGCTGATTTGTTTTCAAAGTGCCTCTGGACACCGCAAACAAACACAGTCACACATACACACACACACACACACACACACACACCGAACACACACACACACACACACACACACACACACACACACACACACCTCATATGTGCGTTGCTGCCTCACACACACTACAACAGTTCCTACCCCCCCCCCCCCCCCCCCCCTGTGTTGGGCTTATCGCTTGTCACACTTTCTGCCTAAAAGGGATAAACAAACATGGAGGGAAGCCAGGATTAGTCTCTTCTTACCATGAAGTCGTCAAATGTGCCGTCCTCATTATCTATGCAACAAACAAACTGAACCAGAAAGCCCACGAAGATTGTTTGCGTAGATACGGTCCAATAAGGACGACGCTGCGCACTCTGGGAAGAGATAACCGGGTTGTCATGGCTACACTGCTTATCGTGCCCGGTTACTACGCCTTACGTCATTTGAATGGCGAGCCGCGTGAACCTTTTTCAGGCTGAAGCGCGTGAATGTTAAATATCAAATCTGACGGTCTCTGTGAAGTGGGGCTGCTGATTGCTGTTGTCGCGTTTCCCCGGCACTCCTACGTGAATCGCCACGGTGTTTGCTCAGCATGTTGTCTCTTTCATGGCTTTGTTTCAATTTCCCGGTGTCCGTGGCAGACGAGGCCCTCGCCAAAGGGAAGTCTGAGGTGGAACGGTGAAATCTGCCGTTGAATGCCGAGCACGTAGACTAGAGCCCATGTGGTGCAAATTAAAAGCTTGTTTGTTATGTCTGTGTTATTTAGGATGCTGTAGCCATTTACATTCCCTGCATGTGTGGCTTGGGAGAAAGGGGTGCTGCATATTCTGGTTACACGAATGAGAAAGCAATGTTTTTATCCCCGTCATAAAACACACACACCTCACGCCAGCATTTCCCAGTACAATAAGCGGTCTCCAAACTAACCATCCATGTGTTGGCTTGCCATAGTTGTTTTCTCTCCTTATAGACGGCATCGCATGAGAATTGTGTTTCAGTCCTCCTGCCGAATCGTCTTAGCACCTGTGAGTTCAATAAAATTCGCATCACTGGGCTGAGCCATGTGTAACTGGCCGTGTTTCTCCCCCCCCCCGGGACCACCAGACTCCCGGTCCTCGTCCCACTGCCATGTGTTCATATCTCATCGATATCAACACACACACACACACACACACGCACACGCACACAGCGCTGTCATGCGGCAAGGCACTACTTCCTGTTCATCACCTGCAGCGTTTCCCGGCTACAGCTGCATGCTTCCCTGGACAACGGGAGATTTTTGTTTTCAGTGCTCTGCAGCCACAGCCTCTCCTGCACCATCTCTCCTCCTCCCCCCCCCCCCCCCCCCCCACACTTCCCCCACAGACCTCGGCTACCTGAGGAGTTACAGCCGTGGACCTTGGTATCCACCCTGAGGGGGAAGCTTCCCCGTCGTTTTGGTTCCAAGCGGGGGGAATAATCTCCGGCCTGCGGAGTGTCTGTTATCGCGGGGGCTAATTCAATAGAGCTCCTGCTAGGAGCCGCTAGGACCCGTTGGCATGGTTCTTCCGGGCGCCGGCCGCCGGCCCGCAGCAGCAGACCTCATGCGAGACATGTGTTTCATTTTGGCGGCACGCCGGGGCGCCGGTCTCTGCCCCGCTACCTGCTGAATCCATCCTGCTCTCGCCGGCGGCCTGAGCTGTCGTTTGTCTTCTTCCTCTGCACCTCGAGTCACTTTGCCCCCCCCCAACCCCCGACAGCAATAACCAGTTCATTAGCTTTCCGATCCGGGACATGTTTACTGCACCGTGGAGCTCACTGCAGGCTTTCTGAGGGCAGCCATTTGGCAGTAATAATTGCGTAAGTGAGTGCGATGATATGAATACATAGGATTTGTTGGTAGCCAAATCGGGTTGGCAGGAATCTAATAACGAACCGCAATTTGTTCTGGGTTCAGAGATTGTGATTTGTAAATCAGATAAAAGCCCGGACAATAAAGGGAGCGTATCCACCTTATTAAACAGCAGGACACCACCGCAAGGTTCGAAAAAAAGTCAGAGTGGCAACTCCAAGGAGCCTCTTTCAGAAAAGTAATATTGCGTTAGACGAGAATTACATTTCGCTTCTGTAATATCGTCAAATTACAGAACGAGTGGGAAAAGTGGCGGAATCCAAATTGTGAATCTCTCGGCCCCTCTCTTGCTCTCGCCGACACCGGTGTTACAAGACTCTGGTTTGACTTCGGCATCTGTCACCAAGAGCTCCAGGGGTCTGCGGCTTGGTGACGGAGGGGCTGCTCTCCTCTGTCTGCTCCCCAGGGCGGAGGCGGTGACACTCAACGACTGCCTGCAGCTGTCCTACCTGCCGTCCAAGAGGAACCACATGCTGCTGCTGTACCCCCGAGAGATCCTCATCCTGGACCTGGAGCTCAGCCAGACGGTGGGCGTGGTGGCCATCGAGCGGTCCGGAGTGCCCTTCACCCAGGTGGAGACACACACGCACACGCATGCACGCACGCACGCACGCACGCACACATACACACACACACACGCACATGCACACACACACACTAGAGGATGGATACCTGGCCCGAGCCTGACGGTACCCGACGGGCTCTGGTCGGGTTTGGACAAATATTAAAAAATTGTGTGTGGGGTTCGGGTCGGGCTAGGTCACATCGGCGCGACTTGAAATTTTTGATTTAGCCGCGGGTTAACTCGCGCGTGTTGCGAAAAAAAAAAAAAAGCTTGATGCCTGTCGGGCTCGGGTCGGTTTCGGTTACTGTTCTGGCGGACGGGGGCTTGGACAGAAAATTCCGGCCGGATCCACACTCTTAACACACACGCACACACACACACTACTCCCTCTTTCTTTTTTTGCATCGGTTGGCACAAGAAGCTGACGTTTGGGGCCTGGGATGTGAGTTTTAGTGCTGATGGCTGGTTGTTTACAGAAACGCCTGTTTCAGGCTTGTTTTACCAGACCGGATTTGTGTATTTAACCTCCATGAATCACAAGAAAAGGTTATGAAGACGGAGCACGCACACAAACGCGCACACACACACACACACACACACACACACACACACACACACACACACACACACACACACACACACACACACACACACACACACACACACACACACACCAGCTCTTTGTAACTCTTCCCCCCTGCGTCTCCACCCTGCATTCTCCTGCCCTCAGCTGAGCCCGGTGGGCAATTAAAACAGTTACTCTCCTTATTGCTTCACTCCTCTAACCATCCTTTCTGTTCCAAAAAGCTGTCATTATTTTGAAACGGATGCCGTGGCTGGAAAGTCGATTGCGCTTTGAATGATAGTCTTGAGGACGGTCCCTGCACCAAACCAGCCCGTCCTATCTGCCTGAATGTCAGCATCCCTGTGCCCAGTCTCAGCCCAGCTGAGACTCCCACTGCAGTAGGGTCTGTCCGCAGGGGTGTGTGGTGGTCTTTTTAGTTCTGGTAGCTGGGGATTGTTAGTCATGTGTCTTTTCATTTCAGGAGATAGTTAAATGTTACACTCAGGAGGGTGGGGGCATCGGGGGGGTGATGATAGACCTAGCATTTGACTGCCCTTTAGTTGACGACCGCAATTAGCTGCTTCTGTCTAGCAGGCGTCAATATTTATAAACTGTAGTCTTTGGCCTTTAGAGGTTTGTCTTTGCAAATGTCCAGCGGTGTCTGTATTCGTGTTTTATCAGATGTGTACGACACGTTTACATTTAGGGTGTTGAGCAGACACACATGCACACGCACGCACACGCACACACGCACACGGGCACACACACACTTGGAACAATACACTGTGTCATCACGTTGGAGCAAAGGTAGCCAGTGGTCAGATATTTCCAGAGGCCCACCAGACCACGGTCCATGTCGACGATGAGGGTCTGAGTCTCGTGTGATTGGCCGGCCGTGCCCCCCATTGATGGGGGGTTCCACTGCACCGATCTACCCTGCAATGTTCTGCCTGTTTTTTTAAGCCCACCTCTCATTATAGTTTTAGTGCTTTTATTGTTACTGCTTATTGCTTGATTTTGAGATTTGTTCACTTAAGCGGAGCCATTCCTTGTGCTATAAGCTTCTAATCCCTATTTAAAAAAAACATTACAAGCTAATCACTTAAGTACTCAAGTTGGAGATTAGTTTCTTTCACCGCTGTGTCTGTGTTCTAGAGGAACGGCTCATCCTGCAATGGAAACGCTGCCCCCTGTGCCAGTGGAAACTCCATCAAAGCCCAAAGCTAAACCTCTGCCATTATATGTTGTTTTAAACCAAGTGCTTCTGTCTGGCCCTTCTATATGTGTAGGTCATCCCCTGCACCCAGAGGGATGCCCTCTACTGTCTCCATGAGAACGGCTGCATCACCCTGAGAGTGTGTCGCTCAACCACTGCTCCTGATGAAGCAGCGGGTAGGAACACACATACGCACACACACACCTACAAACACTCACACACACCTATACACACACACACCTACACACACTCACACACGCACATGCACACACACACCTACACACACTCACACACACCTATACACACACACACCTACACACGCACATGCACACACACACCTACACACACTCACACACACCTACACACGCACATGCACACACACAGCTACACACACTCACACACACCTATACACACACACACCTACACACACTCACACACGCACATGCACACACACACCTACACACACTCACACACACCTACACACACACACACCTACACACACTCACACACGCACATGCACACACACACTCACACACACCTATACACACACACACCTACACACACTCACACACGCACATGCACACACACAAACACACCTACGCTACACACACCTACACTACATACCTACACACACTGACACACACGCACACACCTACACACACCTACACACACTCACACACGCACATGCACACACACACACACACACACACCTACGCTACACACACCTACACTACACACACTGACACACACGCACACACCTACATACACTCACACAAACCTGCACATACAGACACACACCTACACACACACACACACACACACACCAACACCCAACACATACTGTATGTACATCACAATGACTCTCACATACTCTCCCCACCTCCCCCCCCCATCTCCCCCCTCCAGCGCCGGCTTACTACTGAGTAATCATCCATCACTGTTACCGACACGGCCATAAAAACTGTGTTGTTCCCCTCACTGCCGCGCTTGTTTCCCTTCGTACAGAGACATTACAGAGACCTTTTCTCCGTTGCATTTGTCTGCGTGACGCCTCTCTCTGGATACTAACACGCCGTCAATGTCCACGCCGCACTGTGGAAAGTGTTTTGAGGCTCGTGTAAAATGTCACAGAGAGATTACAAACAAAAAAAGACAAGGTCAGGGAGAATCTCGATTAACTCGGCAGCCCCTGATCCCAGGACAGGCCGCCCGCTCCCCCCAGCCACAGCTGTGCGAGCATGAAAGCCTTCCCCAACCTCCCGTGGCCATTTATCCTTTTATCCTCCCCATCCTGTAATAGGTCAGCAGAGAGTCAATTCTCTCTCTCTCTCTCTCTCTCTCTCTCACTATTATCCCCTTACACATGCGTTGTCCATTTTGATTGTATTAATTTCTTTGTAGGACTGCAGTTTGTCATTCTCTCATTGTAGCTCCACTGATCCGTGTAGAAAAAAGCTATCGGGAATAGGAACCATGCCTTTATTTGCTTTTCTTTCTCTCTCTCTCTCTCTCTCATTGTATTGCTCTGGCTCGTTGAGTCACCCCAGGTTCGCTTTGACCGCACGGGCGGACACACAATAGCGAAGCAAGCGAATCCCAATTGAATTAACGTCACGAAGAAAGGATTAATCATAATGCAATGCAAAAACCACCACCAAGTCTCCTCCTCTCCCCCCCCCCCCCCCCCCCCCCCAGACCCAGAGCAGAGCACCCAGGAGCTGCTGTATGACCTGCGCTCCCAGTGCGACGCCATCCGGGTCACCAAGACGGTGCGGCCGTACCGCATGGTCATCTGCCCGGTCAGCGAGAACAGCGCCGGGCTGACGGTCAGCGACGGCCGCGTCATGCTGTGGGAGCTGAAGGCCCACACGGGCCGGGCCCCCGCCAACCCGGGGTACGCCATCGTGCACGCACACACACGCACACACACGCACACGCACGCACATGCACGCACGAGCGCACGCACGCACACACACACACGCATACACATGCACGCACACACACACACTCACACATACACATGCATGCACACGCATACACACACACACACACACACCCATACACATGCACGCACACGCATACACACATACGCACACGCACACGCATACACATGCACGCACACGCATACACACACACACATGCATGCTCTCTCTGTCACTCTCTCTTCTCGCTCTCTCGCTCTCTTTCTCGCTCTCTCACTCTTCTCGCTCTCGATCTCGCGCTCTCTCTCTCTCTCTCTCTCTCTCTCTCTCTCTCACTCTCTTTCTCTCTCTCACATTCGCTCACGTTCTCTATCTCTCACACTGTCACTCACTCACTCACTCACTCACTCACTAACTCACATGTAGGTATACACACAGAACTGCACACACACACACACAGGTATATACATGCCACTCCGTCAAAAACATTGAAGGAGTGAAGCCACGGTCACTCCTTCTAAACATCAGAGATTCAGGGTCTCACATGTCCACATCCCAGTAATCCATCATCATAAGAAGGTTTTCAAATTGTAGTCCTCGACATGATCTATCTATCTGTCTGTGGCTGGTTGGCTGGCTGGCTGGCTGGCTGGCTGGCTGGCTCTTTTGCCACATGGCCATGGAGCTTTTTCTTGCTTGTTAGTGTTGATATATTCATGTCACCCTAACTGTTCCTGTTCCCCCCTCGCTCCCCCTTTGATCCTCGCCCAGGTCCGGTCTCTCTCCGCTGTACTCCCCCGTGTCATTCTGTGGAACCCCCCTGGCCCACAACCAGAAGAAGATCCAGGACCTCTCACTCAACACCATGATCGGTACGGACACACTCCGCGACACGCACCATTATCTGCACAACACTGAGTTTTGTGTTCAGTCATATTAAACATTATTATATGGGTGTACGAGCACCCAAGCCAGCGTCATCTCTTTATGTGTTTGTGTGGAAACCAATGCAATGGATGTGTGTGCACACCGACAAACTAATCTAATGCTCTACTGCCCTGGCGTGCTCTATATATGTTCTTATGTCCATCCTGTCCATGTACACACACCAGAATATCTCATTGTAAGCAGCCTTTCACATTCCCCCACGCAAGCTCTCTCTCTCTCTCTCTCTCTCTCTCTCTCTCTCTCTCTCTCTCTCTCTCTCTCTCTCTCTCTCTCTCTCTCTCTCTCTCTCTCTCTCTCTCTCTCTCTCTCTCTCTCTCTCTCTCTCTCTCTCTCTCTCGCTCTCTGTTATGTTCAAGTCCAAGCAGCTGTGCACTGGGGATGTGAACCCCTCTCTATCTCTTGTTCTCTGTTGGTTCTTGGTCTCTCTATCACTTTTTCTCGCTTGCCCCCCCCCCCCCCCCCCCATCCCTCTTTGTGTTAGATAGGGCCAATGCTTCAGGTGTTATCCCATCTCCCCCATGCTGCTGACTACACAACCGCACCTGCAATCCCCTTCGAGGGATTGATAAAGTGTTATCCTATCCTGTCAGGCAGAGGCCCTGTTTGCCCTCCACTGTAACATTGGAGGAGATCCGAAATGCGCCCATGGAACCATGCTTGATCCAATGCATGCACAGCCTTACTCTCTCAGATCATTTGCGTTCCCCTTTGTATAAGCGGCTGACTAAAGTATCGTGAGAAAAGGTGTTTTTTTTTAATTCCCTACTGGTGTTTTCACCAAGCGTCCGCAATCCAGAGTCCTGCGGTGTTGCATCTACATTATAAAGCCATAAAGGTTGACTATTAAGTAGAGCATCTTTGTTTGACGGAAACACACGGATGGGGGGGAAGTGCGTCAGACAGGCCCTTCGTGCATTTTTCTGCACGCTGACGGCATAAGCATTTTCAATTCATGTTCTTTTTGGAACGTAAACACAATGCAATGCCGTCGCCCACCCGCCCTCGAGGGAAGTGGAAAAAAAACGAAAACCTTCCCGTTCCCCGGCCGGCGGTGAAGAGCTCCTCCACAGTGACGGTGCCGCCGTGTCTCACGGCCGCGTTTGTTTCCCCCGCGCCGCTCGTCTTCTCGGCCTCTTCCTCCCGCACGCCGCGGCCACCGCGGCCCGTCGTCCCATTACGTCCCACGAAATGAAGCGCAAATGGATTCTCCCCCGGGCCGTCCCAATTATAACTCTGAGAGGTTCCCGTGCGGGTGGTGAGAGCGTGCCGAGCCGCGCGGGGAGTTTTGCGGGGGGGTTTTGCACACAGTTGAAAATTGCACACGTGAACAGGTGAAATCATTATCCGCATCGTTTGATCTGGTAAGAAGGCGCCGGTGTTCATCTCAGTTTAGTTGGCGATGACGGAGGTGTGCGTGTGTGCGCGTGCGCCCGCGCCCGCGCCCGCTCGCCACAGGCCCGCTCGCCACAGGCCCGCCCGCCACTGGCCTGCCCGCCACAAGCCCGCTCGCCACAAGCCCGCTCGCCACAAGCCCGCTCGCCACAGGCCCGCCCCCCACAAGCCCGCTCGCCACAAGCCCGCTCGCCACAGGCCCGCCCACCACAAGCCCGCTTGCCACAGGCCCGCCCATGTCTGTTGTCAGTGGCGTTGTTGTCGGTGGCGGTGGCGTCGGCGTTGGGGCCTGCCATTGATTCTGCCATTAAGGAAACATAGAATGCAGAACCCAGTGAGTTGGCTTAATTATGTTAAATCTGTGTGTGCGACTGCGACACGGCTGCACCCTGCCCCCCCCCCCCCCCCCCCGCGCCTCTCACTCATCGCGGAAAGCTCGGCTGGCCTAATGACAGAGCCAAAGGCTTTCATTAAATAAATAGCGGTATCGACTTTTTCTCCGCAGGCCGTGGGCGCATTTAATTAAAGAATAACACAGCGACACGGGCGACAACAACCCCTGGGTGAAGGTGTGGTTAAGTCCCAAAATAAATGATCTAATAACTGATTGACGTTGTGTGTTTGCATTGTCTGGAGTGGTTCAGCGCGAGGTGAGACGGCCATTTTGCATTTGAGGAAGCCGCTGCGTGACAAAGTGACCGCGGTGCAACGCCCCTCCGAACGGCAGTTCATTAACCATATTATGAATACGTCTTACCGAGGTGGAGGGAGGATGGCTGGTGAGCAGCAGCTGGGGTAGGAGTTTGTATGGATGGAGCTGACCGACCGCGGCCCCCCGCTTCAGTCTTTTTTGCTGTGGTAGTCATTATGTG
>JAXIVH010000004.1:12595491-12597991 GCA_036785325.1 Urophycis tenuis | reverse complement strand
TATGATAAGCCCGTCCAATCATTTCATCCGGCCTGATGAAACGATTGGACAGCCCGCCTGTCTGTCTACCTGCCTAACTGGCCACCTGCGCGCACTCTGTCCTCAGCTGGGCACAGGATGTGGTGCAGTGGCTTTGGAGGTAGGCCTGAAGGGAAGGGCGGGACGTTTTGTTCGGTTGGGTGCGTTCAACATCTAGCTTACTCTGGCTGTTTGGTCGAAATTGCCAATGCTGGCTTTGTATTCAAAGTCCACTCATTTGCGCAGTTTTTTTTTAGTTTTTCCATCACGACTCAACCTTTACACGGATGAGCAGTAAGGCGCTTTCTGTGCGCTGGTTGGCACTGCGGCGAGAGTCACGAGGTTAGGCGTGTCTATATTAATCACACGCGTCCCGGCACGCGATGTGTGGTGTGAGAACACAGCAATGCATGTTCAGCCGTAACCCTGGAGGTTAGCGCTCTGTTGCTCCACAATGCTGTTTCTCCTGCCGCGAGCCACCGGAAAACTCGTATTGACGCAACACCTGTCGAGCGGAGGAGTCTTTTCGCACCTTACGCAGAGTGCAAATAACAAGAGCAAATAATGGCGGCGATGTGCGCTCTGCTGCATGGGTGAAGACACCGGGGATTTAAATGGCCTCCCTTCCACCTTTTGTCCAATTAGAGTTAAGTGGAAGGCAGGGGATCCAGCAAGCTCTGCTTTTCTTCCCCGTGGACTCTCTCTTTCCCAGACGGCCTATCCTGTCCACTGTTGCATCTCGGTGGTGATTGGAGCAGTTTTTTGGGACAGCCTTACCTTAGCTGGTGTTGTAGCTGTCAGAGTAAGGCCGTTGGAATAGGTGGCTTTCGTATAATAATGGGTGTTTTACTCGACAGCTCTCTCTGCAGAGACGGCATGAGACCCCGGGTCCCCCCCCCTTTCCCACACACACTTTTATCAGCAAATAAGACGGCTGCAAACAAAAGCCATTACTGAGCTCTACAGAGAGGACAGTAAATCCCATTGCACTTATGATTGTGCCTGTCGAGTTCTTTTAACCCATGGTCGGCCCACGGCTCCATGTGTGTGTGTGTGGGTGTGCACGCGTGCATGTGCGCATGCGTGTGTGTGTGTGCGCCTGCGCCTGCACAGGTTGTGTGCGTATTGAGATAACATTACTGTCGTGCTGCAGCGGACCACCGTTCTCTACAGAAGCAGCCCCCCACGACGTGAGCAACGAGAGTCGGGCTATGCTGTCGGCACCGGGCTGGGAGTAAAGACGCAGCTGTCTTCACAACCACTGTGTTATTGTCGGCGTAATGGTTTAAATGCCCACTGGCGACGCACCGACCGCTGCAGTGCCGAGGCTGGACGGAGCCCAGGCGGGTGGCACTGATTAGCTTCCCACCTGTTGATGCATGCCGCATAAAACACCGAAATGGAGCCATCAAAATAACCTTTTTCATGAATGTGTATTCTCGCATTAACATTCAGTCGACACCTGCACTTTACCTGAGCTGGGTCATTAATAGTGAATGACCAAGGTCATTGAAGTATAGTATGGACCGTAAGTACGGACCTTGGACGGTGAAAGAATCACAATAGGTATTTTGAAAAACAATGACGCCAAGGGAGTGGGTGTGGAAACAGAGCTGTTCTCAGCAAGGAAGGAAACAGAAACAAGGAAAACCAAGGCAACAGGACTGTAACTGGGTAGGGTGTCCCTTTGTTTATCCTTCAATCTACCTCCTCCCTGTTATCCTTGAGTGTGTGAGAGAGAACAGCACCATGGCAACCCCCCCCCCCCCCCCCACCCTCCACACACACACACACACACATATACACAGACACACACACACACACACAAACATCCCGTCCACCCACTGTCCTCCCCCTGCCAAGAGGCAAGCCAAACAGACGGTGGATGCACACACACACACACACACACACACACACACACACACACACACACACACACACACACACACACACACACACACACACACACACACACACACACACTCCAGCCTGCAAGCTGTATGCTCGCCCGGCTCCAGATGTTCATCTAGGTTCTGGTAGTCTCTCTGCGGTCCTCCAGAGTCGGAGTGGTCTTATTGGCCACGGTCAGACACACTGGCTAATTATCCAGCTCACCTGCCCTAGCACACCTGTTGGGCCACCATGAAAACACATCCCATTACCCACGACAAGCGCAAGAACCCCCAAACGCTCTGCAAACGTCCCCAGAGATATGCTTCTGAGTGCCTCCACATTTGCTCAATGGCTTTGGCTCTGCAGTTGTGCTGCGGAGTTAAATTCGCCGGGATATCTTCAAAATGTCTTCCCTTGTGTATTTTCAACTTTATTGAATAACAATTTCCTGAACTTTTAAAGAAAAAAAAAATAGAACCGCTCCAATACACCAATCTTTGTGTGTCAGAAGACCGTTTTGGGCCGGTAAGCTTCTGTGTATTGTAGAAATATGTCTCTCCGCTTTCATATATTTTCTGCACATTCAGCA